>JAJJKD010000051.1:0-249471 GCA_022376535.1 Xylariaceae sp. FL0662B
AGTCGTGCTCTTCTTGCAAATAGGTGCCATCGTACATTACAAAATATTGGTTTGTCTAGCAGGAAGAACGACACCAATGCTTCGCTCTATACGACAAGGGTTTGGTTCATCCTAAACATTTTATCAAACGAGAGTCCTATCGCTGAGAGGTGGTTTGAAATGTTATTTAACATCACATAAAAGCCATTTTAAGCTCTCATTCCAGAGTAGATTATAGGCCCAAGGGACTCATTCCGTAAGATGGTCGTTTCAGCGGTAAGAAACTCCTCGTGTTAGTGAGCATCCAGATATGTTGCAACGTTCAGGTATACTCACCTGGTCGTCAATGTTCAGAATATACTTACATCCATCGCTCCATGCCCCCGGAGGAGAATGGGTCTGCAGAAGCTTCGCAAAAGACTTGGTACGAGAATTGACAGATGGGCAAGTTCCGGACAGCAAAGAACGTGATATATATCACGTATGTATTAGGTGTAATTAGTGGCTTTAGCGACTTGAGCCAGACGCTTATATGCATGTGTAGCTTGGGTAAATTGGGAACCGACACACTCTATATAACAATTCCTAGATACCGTGAATCATGAGATGAGTACCATCCCAGACATATGCAATGAACGTAATTCATAAATCATTCATAATGCTAGACCTTCGACCCACCACGCAAGTCTCACTGAGGCTTCTGCTTCTTGCGACTGAGCCGTATATTTATGACTCATGTTGCTAATCCATTGCCGACTCATACTCATTTAACAACCATTCTGCAAAGTCGAGCGGAGACGCCTAAGCATCTAAACTGATAGCCTCACTCATCCATTAGAAGGTCAAAGTATACCAGAAGTCTGGTATCTCGGGACTCTATTGCTCAAGTTGTTGTTTCAGCTGAACTCGTCGCAGCTAACCCAGTCGTATCAAAATGATTCATCTGCACTGCAGTAATGGCGACCTCGGCAGGATTCGCTGCCGTCCGTCTTCGTGTAAGCACAAGCTTCCGCAGACGATCGGTCAGATTTTTGAAGTCGGGTTCAGGAAACATCCCCTGAATATCCTCAAGGGAACACCCTCGAGTTTCGGGCATATATGCACTCAAGGCTAGAACCGTGGCGAGCGCTAAACCTCCGAATAAGAAGTACACCCCAAAGGAGGACTTATCCAGGAGAATAGGAGTGAGAATAGCCACCAACCAATTAGCAAACTGCGGGGAAGAACGTTAAGAAGCGGACCCAGCTTGTTGGATGCATATTGGACTTACGAAGGCTAATGCCTGAGCGACACAACTAGCAGCGGCTCGGGTATGCGCCGGTTGAATCTCGCTTGCATAGATCTTGCCCACGATGCCCCAGGTCACACAATACGTGAGGCCGAATACAAAAACAGCAACGATAACAACCCATCTCGCTACCCCGTCTTGACGGACGGCGCCTGCAGCGTATACGCACCCGATAAGGAGCATACATACCGATAAGCCGACACCTCCTGTGATGGCTGAGGTCCTTCTGCCCCATTTATCCGCGAGTAAGAAGGCTGGGATAGATACCGCAAGCATCAAAATGGCTGATACACCTGATGCTAAGAAAGAGGCTGTCTCAGAAGATAGACCAGCCTGAGAGAATAAAGTTGGTGCATACTGTTATGAGATCAAGTCAGATAAGCTTGAAGCTTTAGAGTCGCATCTCAGGTACCACTCACGTAAAGAACGCCGTCGATGCCAGAGAGTTGAATCATTCCCAAAACAAACAGTCCCAATATCGTTGGGGTCCGGCAACCCCCTGCAAACAGAAGTGAGAAGCTCTGCCAAGCTGAAAGTCTGGGCCGTCGCTCCGTCGTCATAAAGTCGGTTTCCGCCTCAGTCAGGGGAAATTGCAACTGCTGTAGGGATCTCAACGCTTCCTCGCGTCTCCCGTGTAATACCAACCACCGGGGCGACTCTGGCAAGACTAAACAGGTCAACACAATACAAAGAGCCACAAGGCACTATACAATCGAAGGGAGTCGCCATGCTATACTAGATGTAATAGACACCGAGCCGTAGCAGGTAAAATATTCAGCGCAGATGCCTATCGTGGTGAGGAATTGGGGCAGCCCCGCCAGTTTGCCACGAAGTCGGACCGGCGCAATCTCGCAAATATATACGCTCATATTGCCCAGATAGATACCCTGGCCGGAGCCGGCCAGTGCTCTGCCCGTTACGAAGACCGGAAAACGCCACGCTGCGCCCTGCAACAAGGCACCAACGCTAAGAAACGCGGCACCTAATAGAATGGCACGCAGTCGACCGAAACGGTCCGCAAGACGGCCAGTCACGATTGAGGGGACGACGCCGGCAAGCATAACGAGTGAGACGGTGAACCCAACGAGGAATGGGGACAGGGAGCCGAAGGAATGCCTGAACTGGGGCATGGAAAGCACGGCCCCGATCGAGCCGGTGTCGAATCCATTGGCGAAACCCCCGAGGGAGATGAGCACAGAAGCTGAGGTGTAATTTGGTAGTACTTTTGCCGCCATTGTCATACTCTAGACCAACATTTCGAACTGAGTAGAGGTCATTGGGGGTCGAGGGATAGATGAGGGAAAAGGTGAACGAGTCTGTGGTCCAAGAATAGCGAGAGGCAAAAGTATGTATATCCAGGATGATGGATACGGAGCTCATATATGAGGGGAAATGATCTGGCTGGCATATTTACGTACCTATGCTGGTGGATGGGGTTCTCTGAAATGATTCTTATTTGCCAATCCAGAAACGTTACATAATAATTCTATATTCGATTTCATAATATCGCCGGTCGTAATATTCGTTCCATTACATTTACATATTTTTCGTATACTCTGTAACTTGTATACCAGCCTGGTGATATAAATCTCCCTATTACTAATCAGTTAGCAATGATCTGGTTATGATGCTGTAATATTTTCCCCTGTGATAATGTTTAGGTTATAACTTCCTGGGTATTTAAATATTATTAAACCTTCACTACTAGAAGTAACAGTCTTCAGCTTTATTATCATGAATAAATCCCACGATAAGACCTATCTGTATGATAGCTAGGCTACTGCCACGACTACAACTACAGCTACGAGACCCACCAGACCAGCCTCCTAGGTTACTCTCAGCACACCAGCTACATTCGCCGTCGAGGGGTTCAACGAGGCGAAAGTAGCTGTCGAGGTGATTTGTGATGTAGGCGTAGTTGTGAGGGTTGGAGAATATCAAGGTGTGAAAGGCGTGATGTTCATAGGACGATACATTGACGACAACCCGGTGAAGAACGTCATCGAATTCCATATCACGCTTCTGGATTCGTTGACGCTCGAGCCAAACGGTCATATTACTGTGTCGCCTGAGATTGTGCAGCCTTGTATTCGTTAGTATCTATATCCTGCTCGACGCATGCCCACTCGAAGAATAAAAGGCTTGTAACCGATAACAGGGATTCCATAAATTACCTACGTAGCTATCTTCTACTGCGGTTGCCTGCACAATAATAACGCCCATAGCAAGTCTCCTTTTTTCTGGCTATGCCTAAACAGGGAGAGCATTTCCACAGATGCTTTTGAAAATAAGCCCCTGACTACGGTATTAGTAATACCCATAAGGGGTATTACCACACTCACATCCCTCGTTAATCGCCGTTGCCCCAGAGATCCTTCGTGACGTGTTGCCCTTAAAGTTGGAACCGAATAGCCATTATGTTACTTCGGAATGCTCGGCGACAAATCTACCTATGGTAAAGTATACCCGCCATCGAACACCACGTTTGCACCTATGAAACAAGGACGTGTCAATAGTGTCGTTCTAAATGGTTTATGCATTTCGAATGCTGCCAAAGGAGCTCAACCTACCAGTCATGTAGCTACTTGCATCACAAGCCAGGTATACATACGTTCCTTTCAACTCAGCCGGCTTGCAGAGTCTCTGAGCAGGGATCATGGTAAACCATTTGTCTCGCCATTCCTTGGGGTGAACTTTCAGTACTAATCACAAGTCAGCCCCATCAGCAAAAAGCCTTGGGTGAGAAGAAGGGCTCAGCTCGAGAATAAATAGGTCAGAAACTTACTATCTGTGTCGATAAAGCCAGGCGAGACGCAGTTGACCCTCGCAAAATCGACAAACTCGACGGCCAGGCTCTTGGCAAGATGTACCACGGCGGCCTTGCTAGCATTGTACGGAGCCTGCTTCTGCGGCACGTTGACCAGAATGGCAGAGACGCTTGCGGTGAAAATAATACTCCCACGGCCCTGCCCTTCCTTGGCTCCCGCAGCCTTCCACTGCCTCTCCATAATGCGCCCGGCCTGCTGCGCCGTCCAGAAGGCCCCACTGAGGTTGACGCCCATGATTTCGTCCCAGCGGTCCTCGGGATAGTCCTGCGCCGCAAAGTGCTCGGCCATGCCGGAATTCGCGACCACGATGTCAAGGTGGCCGAAATCCTTGGCCGCCTGCTCCATCATGTCCTGCACCTCCTGACGGTTCTGGACGGCGCAGTGGTATATCTTCACTTCCGTCTTGAAGCCGGCCTTGGCTGCGGACGAGACGATCGCCTCAGCGGCGCTGCCGGAGAGCTTTTTACCCTGGTCGCTGTGGTACGTGATGGCGACGCGGGCACCCGCCTCGGCAAGCCCGCGCGCCACTTCAAAGCCGATGCCCCGGCAACTTCCCGTCACGAGCGCCGTCTTGCCCTCGAGGTTGAACCAACTCAGGACCGGAGCTGAGGGGTCGGGGTGTGTTCCCATCACCATGTTGGCGGTTGTCTGAGGAGACGTGGGACATATAAGTACTTAGATACAGTCAGTCAGCTAGGCTGTTACGCCTTCTTTGAACGAGTAATGAGTACCTATCACCGGTGCTAGTCCTGTTTATATAAACGTTTCTCTGATTACATCGCAGCGATGAGAGCGACGGAATCGTGAAAGAAAGCCCGAGAAACAGATCAGCTTCGATCCGCGGAAAGCCAGTGCCGGAGCGGGCCTTGGTGGGCGGGGAATAATGGGACCCCAAGCTGAAATCGCTTGCCACACGGGGTGGGGAGCCCGGAACTGGGTCTAGCTACCTAGACTTTCTTACCTGAAGACAATCACCTTATAAGCTAAGGTCGCGGTATTGGTGTAATTAGAGGATACCTTGCGCAAAGGTCGAAAACTATCTACTTAAGTAGGTTAGGTAGCTTGTGCCGTGCATGCACAGGTGCTGCGTCAACGGCCCTCGGCATCGGCCCACTGTGCTCCGGCACGGAACACGGACTCTCGAGCCAGCTTCTTATTCTCCGATTCCAAGGTAACCAACCACCTTTACGCTTTGTACTGTGATATTCGGCTTTATTAACTTCTTCCGTACGAGTATATTATTTGCTGCGGCTCTTTTAATAATTACAGCCCCTCAATTAGTCTCGATTTCGCTCTAAATACATCTTTTCGCTACTCGATTCCTTGTAACAAACTATGTGCTATGTACGAGTATCTCGACAGCTGTTGTGGACCGTCGGACAAGTGGGATGATGGAGAACGCAGAGAGCCACCCTAGTGCTCAGTTCTGTGATCGGATGTGTGTCACCCCATCCAGGGGAAAGAAAACGGGGTGATAAGAAGGGGTTAGGAAAGCAACCATTTCTAACCTAGGCTAGTTAGTGGAGAAATAGCGTGCTCATAAGAGGTAGGGCTGACAGATCGGAAAGCGGACCTTAGCAGGTCAACCTACCCCCCTGGTCGATCGATACAACGTGGATCATGTCTACATTTCCTCCACGTTGAGAAAATTACGTTCTACATTCTTAGAATCATCATGGGACGAAGTTACACCGCTAAAGGTGCCGAAGAGGAGATGGCGAGCTGGTTAAGTTGACCATGTTGGATGCCAACTCTGGAGCTGGAGAACCTAAGTTCTTCGCGCATTCTTTCTACCTTGACTTCATCCTTGATCGCGTAAGAGCTGATGCATTCCAGCTCTCGCAGGTTGCACGTTTTAGTATGGTATCCGCCCAAACTAATCGCTATATTGGTTGATATTGAGAGCTATATTTGAGACTTGTTCCTTAACACCCCAACAGCAAGGAGAAGGTAAAATGCACCTTATTTCACCGCTGCCTAGTTGAGTTCGGTGGTCTTATTCATGCGTAATACAGAAGCGGAAGTGTGATGAACGTCAACCGCAATGTGCTCGCTGCGCAAAACAAGGTCTTGGATGCATTTACGAGGCGGTGAAGCCGCGACGACGGAAGAGGCGAGCGTCGCAGATTAACATGACAGTCGACGAGTCACACCTAGAGGATTGGCAGCTACCCAGGATGATTAAGCATGTCTGTGTGGACGAGGGGAGTACTAGCTCTTCATTAGAGGAGACTAGAGATAGCCTACCGCTGTCATCGTTGAATGCATCTACTCGGCTATGGTTGTGCCCTGTCCTATGCCGTCACCGAGTTATCAATGTGCATCTTAAGAGTGCCCTGGCACTCATGAAATCATCTCCCTTGAATACACGCCCCTTGCGCATCTTTCTGGAGCGGGTGCATTATGTTTATGTTGTTCGGGTCCGCAACAACATGTTAAGATTTACTTGGCATTTCGATTCTACGATGTGATAACTGCCCTCTCCCTGGGAATCGCTCCCTTATTTGCAGCCTCAGCTCTTGGGAGCTTGATACCTTTCTCTCCGCTGGACGCGCCTATTGATTCACCACTGCGAAACGTCGACACCCTACTTGGAATGGCGACAGGTCTATGGTCTATTATGTATCGTCTTTCAAGTCTGCGAGTGGTAGGAGGCGAGCCCAGATACGCCGTTGGTACCCATCAAAGCTCGAAGTTGGCCGTTTTGTGCACGGGGTTCGAGATGACATCTCGAGGCGTCGAGACTGAATTACAACAGTGGCATCCTCATTTACCGTCGTACGCAGTCCTCAACAATGGCATCTTGGAAAGCATTACGGGAGAGGCCATACCCGAGCAGCGTTGGCGTGTATCTTCCGAGTTCATGGTTTGGACGGTGATGCCCCTAGTGTTCTGAAATGACGAAGCTGATCTGCCCAAAGATGTAGCCTATTTCTGCGTGCTGTCTTCTTCTCTTGGTACATATCATGTTTTTCATGAACTATGCTTAACTGTGAAATAACTAGCTTCCCGGTAGTTCAATGTTCTGAGTCGGATTATACCTACATCACGAATTGGAAGTTCCTGCAACTTCTTCGTCTTCTAATATTTTATAATATCGATAACTTGCGATTTCGCCGAGGTGCTGGGTGAAATATAGTTCCTATGATGTTTGCATCTCGGTTATGTGTCCACTGCTGCACCACTTGATTTAGGTATTACACTTCTTTGCGCCGAACTCTGCCTTTGCTTTACAGTAGTGCAGTTTAAAGCACTGCATCACAGCAGGAGTTGAGATGTAATGTGTGTACTATGCGGAAATATCAGGTACTAAACATATTCCCAGCCGTTTACTTTTTTACTAGCTTACAGCGTTTCTTCAAGCCTTTTTGAAGTATCTTGCTTGTTCAATGCACACCTTCAATGATCACCTTCAACACATTCTCCTCGTGCCTCTTCACCAGCTCGAAAGCTTCTAGTGCCTGCTCAAACTTGAATCGGTGCGTGACGAGCTTAGCCGCGTTAACCTTGCCCGATGCAACCAAGTGAACTGCCTCTGGATAGACGCCCGTGGCGTATCGAAGTGCGCCTTGGATTCTGATGCCCCGACAGAGGGCCTGCGTGATCGGGAAGACGATGTTCTGCAAAGCGTTGGCGTTAATAAGGAGGGTGTAGATAGATTTCTCAGGAACTCGCCGGTTCAGATCCGGGCTGGATTATAGGTACTTACCTCCTTGCCCATACCGGCCTGTACGAAAGTCCCGCCAGGATGGCAGGCAAAGATGCCAGCCTGGATGCACACCTCGGCACCCGTGGCCTCGAGCACCACATCGGCTCCCTCACCAAGGTCGAACTGCTTCACGATCTTCTCGCCCAACGCCCTCGCCCCATCAACCGAATCGACGGCATCTACGGCATGATCGACAACATAGACACCGTCGGCGGCGAAGTCCTTGGCGAACGCAGCTCTTGTCTTGGAAATATCGACTCCGATGACCTTGCGCGCGCCGTGCGCCTTGGCGACGGCCTGGCATAGCACGCCAATTGGGCCACAGCCCATGACCAGAACCGTCTGGCCGCCGCGCACGTCGCCAACCTGACAGACGTTGACACCAACAGCAACGGGCTCCACCAGGGCCCCCTCCTCAGCGGTCATGTGCGAGGGGATGGGGTAGCAGTAGTCACCAGCGACGACGTAGTACTTTTGCAGGGTCCCGTCGTCCGGCGGCGTCGCAGCAAACGCCGTGTCCGGGCATAAGTGATACTTTCCCGAGCGGCAGTAGTCGCAGCTATCAAGCGAGCAGCTTATTAGTCACCAGAATTTTTTTTCTCCCCCTTGAACCCTTGGAGCAAACGAGTGAGTGGGCGGGCCATCATCACTTACTGCCTGCAGGGCACCCCGGGCTCGATAGCCACACGGTCCCCCACCTTGACATTCTTCACCTTGCTACCAACCTCGACGACAACGCCGGCGCTTTCATGGCCGAGCACGATGGGGCTCTTGAGCACGAAGTCGCCGATGTTGCCGCGCTGCCAGTAGGTCACGTCGCTGCCGCAGATGCCCGTCTGCTCGATGTGTACGCGCACGTCCCACTCGTCACGCAGCTTGGGCACGGGGCGGTCCTCGAACGAGACCTTCTTAATCGACTGGAGGACGAAGGCACGGTTCTGAGATGTGAGTGGTGAATATCAGTGTGGGGATTCGTTTACGTACTAAGATGGCTGGTTGGGACTTACGATTTCTTCGGCGCCCATGTTTGCTGTTGATTGCTGATGTCTGTCACTTAAGGGATATTGTTCGTTTTGAGGAGAATTACATCGATCACCGATGATGTTCTATACGATCTTTCCGAAACATCGTTTTGGTAGTTTGATATGGCCTTCTTATTTCTAAAGATGGTCATCATGATTTCGGTGTACAACTCTGCGATGTGCGGTGCGGCGGGGAAATGTGACCGTGACTGTGGGGTCCCGGGTGACAGGCGTCCGCACCAGGAGGAGAGGTTGCCGGGTTCCGTGAGCGGGCACTGTCGTTTTCAAGTGCTATTTTTAAATAGTTGTCCAACTTAGTGATAAACAGCTGCAATCAGCTGTAACTTTGTACGGCATGCTTAGTAAGGTATTGTGCGGCACCTTTAGCATTAATATATAAACTGTCGTAAGTATATAAAATAAATGTTTATATCTTTTTATAATAGCTTTTATTTTTCACAATTGACTTTATTCTAACACTTGTAAGTTACTAGTACACCGTACTTGTTAATATAATTGCTTATTTCATGCTCTGGAGCATTTTTCCATTTCTACCCAGGAGTTGAGATATTTGTGTTTGAACTCGAGCTCTCAACTTACCTAGACAAATGATGGCAACCGGCAACGCTTCAAACGGCACTCGACATCCGATCCGGACTTCTCCTCTTACCGGCATTCAGAACATTGTCTTGAAATCGTTCCGTCTTGATGGTCGTACCATCATCCTCACGGGTGGGACAGGTAGTATTGGCTCTGAGATGTGCAAAGGCCTGGCCGAGGCTGGTGCTAACGTGAGTCTGCCGAACAAAAGTAAAGTGACAATGCAACTCGTCACCATTCCCAGCTTGCCATCTGGTAACCTGTGGGCACCGTCGTGATTCTGTGCCCGCTTACCCCCTATTTCCGCTATGACATGGCGTACACGCCCCTGCCGATGGGCTATCCCACCGAGATCTTCCCTCATTCGCTGCCCAGCAAGGGCATTGCCGTCGGGCTGTCAGTCATGTACGACAGCCTGGTGATCCAGGCTTTTGTCAACCCCATCGGGATGGACAACATATCGTGGCAGTATCACATTGTCTTCTGTTGCTTCCTCGCCGTCTTCCTGGTCGTGACGTACTCTCTGTTTCCCGAGACAAATGCCAATGGCCATAGTCTGCAGTGGCCAAACTTGCCAGTCCAGTGTCATTCCTAGCTTTCCTACATTCTCTGTTTTAATTACAAGCTCTGTGTTAACGCTATGGCTAGGTAATAGCTTCTATACAGCTCCTGATTTGCTTCGAAGCAGATACTGTAAATGACTCGACCAAAAAAAAAAAAAAAAAAAAAAAAAAAAAAAAAAAAAAAAACGTAAGGAAGCCCCAGATTCAACGCCACGAGAATGAGGCCTTGGACCACGATGATAAATTCGGTATCTGACTCCATACTCATTCAATTGAACTCAATATGGTCTTCTTGTTACTGAGAGACACAGCGTGATGGTGTTTATACAAATTAGTGAAAGAAGGTATTATACTACATTGTGGGAGGTTCAAGTCTGCGAGCTATTAACCCAGGCATTTTGCCCTCTATGATCATAAAGAAAGCTAGAAAGAGTGAGCCTGATTCTGGGGACCAAGCTGATAGTTTACCCCCTATTATATTGTTCAATTCCGCGGTGGAAAGGGATAGCGGGACAAACTTTGCTACAAGGTAATGTATTAATATTAATGACGTTAATGAAGTATTCTATACAATTATGGAAAAAATTACACTTCATAAGATCGTGCTTGGTCGTTATAGGGATTTCTAACAAACGTATAAGTTTACTATACGGATTAAGACCCACTGAATCATGTTGTTATAGGGGTCGTACTTGCTAGACTGGCTTGTGTGATGGATGATAACGCACGGGCCACAAGGGAAATTTCAGCTAGCTTCTCAGTGTAGCGAGAAAACTAGCACTCCATCCTTAATACATCACATCCACCCTCAACAATCTATCTGTACTGTTCTTGACTGTATATAGAATATGGGGTCGTATGACTGCGGGGTTGGGGAAATTGTGGAGTAGTGAGATGAGGAGATCAACCACAGAAAGATGTCACAACACCCCCAAGTCCAACAACTTCGACACTTACATTGACCAGTGACGAGACATTCATTCATGACGGAAGATCACCGGCTTGATTCATCTCCTGTCCTTAGCGATGGGAACACTGACCCTCTGGCTGCGAGCAGCAGCGGCTCGACAGCGACTACTGCTTTCAGTCTTAAGGAGACATCGTTCGAGGTCCTGCTCGGCCAAGCTGACCAGGCATGCAAAGAATGCCGGAGGCGCAAGGCAAAATGCACCAAGGTCATCCCCTCATGTGATCTTTGTTTAAAGTACAAGCGCCATTGTCTTTATGAGAAGTATTCGAGGACGCCGCTGACAAGGAGGTGAGCAAGCATCACATCGGCGTGACTGTTGTTCTTGCTGCTACAGAATCTCGAATGCTAAGACGCTGGCCTTCGCAGACATTTGACCGAGGTGGAGGAAAGGCTGGAGCGTGCAGAGGCCCTTCTTCATCAAATGAGACAATCTCGTAAGTTACCTCCACATCAGCGTTCTGCTAGTTTCGGGGGGGTCACGGCAACAACACCGAGGTTGGATTCACGGCAACAGTTCCAGGACGGCCAGGATAATTTTGGTCTCGCAAGCAGCTCGTCGTTTCAGACCTCGTTTAACCAGGTGACTACTGGGGAACCACCAGCAGCGTCGAAGGTACTCCAAATGCACAGGAATGTTGACGACCAAAGTCATGCCGCCCTGTTAGGAAACGGTTTGCCATATGTTCCGGACCGCAGCACGACTACGCAAGTGCCTGAAGTCTCTGCTAATGGTAACATTCGCCCTGCAACGCCACAGGAGGGGCGTCAGGAAAACCCATTGGAAAGCCCAGCGTCTTCTGTGGACTTCGAGTGGAACGAGCATGAAACGGTTTGGCATCCATCTCCCCCAAAAGATGATACAAACATCTCAGACGATGGCGGAACACCTCTGTTAGACGGCATGGCCTCGTTGAGTCTAGGAGAAGGAGAATCTGGATATCTGGGCGTTGCCTCGGGTGCTGCTCTCCTCCGCATCATGGAACCCGTCAAGGCTAGTCGTAAACCCTCAAAGTTCGCAAAATACAGCAAAGGCAACAATGATGTGAGGATGCCGCTTATTACAGCCCAACCAAACCTGGATAAATACATCACAGACTCGATGATCAACGCCTACTTTCGCCAGTATCATGTCAGCTACCCCATCATCCACGAACCGACGTTTCGGGCGCAGTACTGCGAGGTGATTCCAAGGCCGAACGGTGACTCGTGGCTCGTTCTCGCGTACACAGTTGCCGCCCTAGGAGTCTTCTGCTCTGCGACAGACAAAACGGACAATCTCGACCTGCAGCTCTTTGCACGGGCACGATCTATTCTATCATTCAAGTTCCTGGAGATGGGCAACCTGACGCTCGTTACGGCCTTAACACTTATATCTAACTACCAGCAGAAGCGAGACAAGCCTAACTCTTCGTATAACTACCTCGGTCTGGCAGTACGCATGGCGTTGGGGCTCGGGCTGCAGAAAGAATTCCAAGGCTGGAATATTTCGCCGCTGAACATGGAAACCCGAAGGCGGATTTGGTGGTGTCTCTGTGTGTTTGATTTAGGCGGGACTATCACCTTCGGCAGACCCCTGACGTTCCCCCTCGAGAATAGCGAGGTGGCGCTGCCCATGAACGTGAATGACCGAGACCTAACCGTTGGATCCAAGACGTACCCGTTTGAGAGGAATGACACCACGCTCTATACACATGTGCGCATCCAAGCAAGTTTTCATATTTCCACCGCGCCCATCTACACCCGCATCATTTCGAAGCCCTCCCCGTCAATCGGAGAACTCACGCTGCTCGAGCAACAACACCTAGAGCCATGGATACGGAACATTCCATCTTACTGGAAGGAAGACGCGCCGGTGGCGCCCAAATTCGCCTTCGCGCACGCCGTCACGGCGTGGCGCTGCCGCAACCTTCGCATTATCATGTATCGCCCCATCGTGGTACGGCGCGCGCTGCTGTGTGCGCATCAAAGTGCCAGTGCGAGCACCGGCGGGAGAAACAATATTGGAAAGAAAGGCGATTCCTCTTTCGACTCTGAGAGAGGGCAACAGGCCTACGAGCGCTGCTTGGCGGACGCAAAATTCACCATCGAATCGATAAGCGAGTACTGGGACAAGCAGACCGATGAGAACCATAACCGGCTGGTGGCTTGGTATGCACTGTGAGTCTGTCTGTTTCTCTGAACCCGTTATTTCATTCTAATCTTGAACGCTTCTATCTCGGCGGGTAATTACCCAATGGTATAAGCTAGAAAACTACTCAAAGACTAATGCAGATGGAAACGCTTTACTGCTGTACTAGTTACTTCCTCTTCCAATCGGCACTGATACCGTGCATCTGTCTACGCAACGAACCGCTGTCCCCAATGGTGGCCGACTGGCGTGCCCAGATTACCACGACCCTGAGGACTATTGCCGCACTAGCACCGATAAATCCCAGCGCGGCGCGATCGTATCAGATTATCGCTGATCTGTGTGGGGGGTACCTGGATCAGGAGTTCAACGAGATTGCCGATGTTGAAAGGGGACATGTCTCTCTTTCGGCTCTAACCGCACGAGGAGACCTGGAGTTCGGCAACAGCGGGCACGACGTCAATTACGGCAACCTGGAGCCAATCGGGGAGAGCCCGCAGACACAGATCAATAACATGATCCCCATGATGTGGCCGAATGTCGCGCCCACGGAGGCCGCCGACTTGGTTATGGGCGACGAGGCTGCGTGGATGGAGTTCTTAGGTGCTGCTGCGGGTGACGGTGGCGGTATTGGCAATGGCGAGCAGACATAGGTTAGCGAACAAGGCCGAGGTCAATAAGGATAAACAAGGGAATCCTGAAAACCTACATTCGCGAACGCGCCTCCAGCGAAACTTGAAGGGGCTTACCTACTTTCGGCATCTACGGACGAAGATCTACCTATGGTCCCTAGTTAGTATTTGTCGCATTGGATTCTTGTCAGACAGCCCGGCGGAGGATGGCTACGCGTGGTCCCAGCCCTCGCGGAGAGCGTCTACCCCCAGTGTCGAATAATTAATATTAACGGAGGGCACAGATAACGACAACAATAACAATGACAACGATAATAACTAAATTTATATATATATAATAAATTTACTATTTAAAATCTCGAACGCGATGACGTTTCCTGTCACATAATGTGGTATGTAAGCGAGACATCGTGTTTACAAATAAAATTTCAGTACAACCGGCCACCAGTGAATGATCATGCAGTCCAGACCGTTTGTTCCCGGTCTGACGATGAATCGAGATCCTCGTATGTACATTCACATTCTTCAGAACTGTTCAGGCAAAGCCAACTCTGGTGCCTTCTACTCTCCCCCTTATCTAGTCTGGTGTTATAAAAATATAAATCAACTGGGACTCGGGAGACGTTAATATTAGCTTCGCCCTCATCGTAATCCATTAATGTACTTTTGCTACCGTGTCCAGATGGAGCGTCCAAACCCCGTTGGTGTTTTCGACGCTGGTACTTCAGATGCCAGTTCCCGCTCCCCGAAATTTCGATCTGAGCGGTAAAGGATTCCTATTACGGCCGCTCGACCTCCGCTTCCAAATTTCTGTACAACCGCAGACGCAGTCTTCCGCACTGCCCAGCGCAATGCTTCCAATGCATCGTACTTGGAGTGGTGGGCTTCTACTCAGGAATCTCGGGCCTTGCTCTCTTTCAGCGTTTTTCCAGTTGATAACAACGATTGGTCGAGTGACAAAGCGAGAGCCAATCACTCCTAATTCGGGCGAGCTGGTGCCGAAGATGCGCGCGTAAAGGGGAAGGCTATTCTCGAGTCATGTTATGAAGGTCCGGGTCCTTCGTAGTGCAAGCCATTAGAAAGATTTCATTAACCATAGGCCATGTCTGCTCCCGAGACCAGCTGGTGCATCTGTCAGCACACAAGAATCCATTGGATGGACAACGCCACAAAGATGAATTATCACCCGAACACAACAGATAGTTGAAGAGAATTGATTAGCAGCCTTCCTTCATGTTTTTCAAACATCTCCTGCCGGATTCAACAAGGATCATTTCCATCGATAGTCTCATTCGAAGGCACTTAGCCGTTCCAGGAATACTAAATATAGGCATTTGTTCAAGCCTTTACGTCGGCCCGCTGCAGCCATATTTATAACCTGGTGTGAAGTGACAGTGGGTGTGTTGCAATAATGATAGCCTACAGGTGTCCATCTCGAGTCTTATGATGGCACAAAAAAAGTATAAAACCCCGAGACTTTCCTCGTAGAGAATCCAAGTCAAGGTTTTGTTGTTTATTCGCAGTCACGCTTGAAACGAGTAATTTGAACATTCATCACTAGCACCAAAGAGGTGAAATCTTTACTATACTACACTAAGGCGCCGGTACAGGTAGAGGATACAACGCAGCCGCCTTGCTCTCTTATTCCTATCATGTCAGCATCAGGAACTTCACCAGATGCCATCCCCAGCCCCGAGACTGAATCTTCAGCCCCAGGTCGAAAACTACAAATATTAGCATTCCCAGAATTCGGGTGGTTGCCGGCGGAATTGGTTATGTTCTACAAGGATGGTGACAACATGCTGAGGCCTCTATATGAAAAGCACACTTGGCTTAAGGAACTTGACAGTAACAGGGCGAATCTTTCGAAGCTGCGGAAAGAATTTTTCGATGACTCCTATACTTTCATGGCGGTTCTTGTACAGTTTCTGCACGTACAAAAGTGGAAAGAGTTCATCCTTGAAACGTGTATCTACAATCCACGTTGTGGCCCTGTGCTATTTGAGTTGCTCAAATTCACGTTTAGGGACGAATCATATAAGCCTACAATTGTTGCTTCTTCCCCGAACACGGCTAGTTCTATGAACAGGGAAGTTCGTGTTCTAGGCACAGTAAAGGTCACGGAAGCCGACCGAAAGGAATCAGAAGATTTCGTCAAAGCACTGGAATCACGCTATCATGAGAGAGAGATTTCCCATAGCGATATGTAAGAAATCATTTGGACAGAACCCTTTAACAGAAGGTATGCAATGAAACTAATGATCAAAGCTATGTACCATGGTTCAGCAGGAGAGGCTTGATTGAAAGGATACAGAAAGAGCTCGAGCTCGACTACTCCGAGTCGAAAAATAAACTGGAGGCAATAGAGTGGTGGATTAAGGAGATCGATTCAATCACAGCAGACACAATGCTGTTCGGTTACAAAGTTCAAGAACCGGAACTAGATTTTCTCGAAGATTCGATACCAGATGAGCCCGAGGTTCTTCTCAAATCAGCTCACTGGAAAAGAATCGGCAGAAATCTCTGCTCTCTAGGATTACTGGTTGGAGCCGACGTACCTCGATGGCCTGAGGAGGAAAAACAATTCTCAGTGGTCACAGCTCTGCAAAGAGCTGCCAAGAATGACGGCGTTGCGATAAATGTCATGTTAGCCCGCCTTGAGGAGCAGAATAGCACCATCCAAAAGCAACAGCAGGCTATCACCGCTCTGGAATTTCGGCATATTCTAGAAATGATGCCCGGCCGTGGCAAGGCACCTTCGCCAGGCCAGGCGACTAACGAATGGAAAGATTTTTGGAGGAAGGCCGTGACCGCAGCATATACCGAATATGTCTCCCTTCCACCAAGCCGCTCCCCTAAGAGTCCTTTAGCTGCGGTACTGAACAACAAATTCGACCAAGCTAGGAAACGCAAAAATGGTCTTACATGGCTACTCGAACAAACTGAGATCAATCAGCGGGCCCTCATTCTGTACAACACACTAAGCCAGGTCATCCATGACTATCAATCTACCGAGTTCTCGATCAACCCTTTAGTATATAGTACTGGAGATGTCCAGCTCCTGAAAATGATAACTCCTGATCCAGGAAATATTGTTGATGGAGCTGTGAACTGGGCTGCAGAGTACGATAGATATATTCCGTGAAGAGTTCACAGATAGCAAAGGGGGGCGGTCTTGGGCGGTCTTGGTAGAAGATGGCTGAAATTGGCCTAAGTTTTCAACGCAGTTCGCCTTCTTGTATTTCATGAGGACCTCACACGCTATCCAGAGTAGCCGGGGACACATAATCCTTTTTTTTTGGGGGGGGGGAAGGGTATCTGCAGAAAGAACACAGAGATCGAAGTATTGTAAGAAGTTCGAGACGGGGGTCTCATTCTTCCTGCACCGTGTTCGTGTCAATTTGATGAGTTCACACTCCGACATCGCTACAACATCACAGGTGACGAGAAACTCCATGGCATCGAGATCGTAACTTTCCTTACTTAATTACAATACTACTATTCCCGCACAATCACCGGAAAGCCTAATAATATCGATAACGACCCCTGCTCTCCGAATTTGGCTCTCTAATCCGCCGCTTGTCGTTTAGTATCATGCTCGAAGATGGATGGAAATCCGCACAACTATGTAATCGGATTGCTTTTACATGAACGTGGGAGCAAAATGACTTCTAATCGGGACTGCGTTCTTACAAGCCCTGTCTGCCCATGAATAAACACATCCGATGAAGGCAAGCCTATCGAAGTAGTCGAGATAGTCGAGGCAACGGACGATTGACCTAAAGTCTGCATCGAGTCCGCGCCCATGTTGCGATATCTGGAGCCAGGATGAGAAATCAAAAGGAACCGAAATTACAAATAATCTAAACGCTCGCTATTTATATTCATTATGTCACCGTCGGGGAAGAGCGCTATGTCTTTGTATTGAACACCACCATCCATTCTTCTGCCTACGCTATGAAGATCTAGGTGATCACGAATGCAAAGCACCCCCCCCCTTTTTGCTGAGGCACGAGTGTAGGTTGTCCGCTTCCGGCCGATGGGCAGGGGACGCCCGTACTGGCCATGCTGATATTGAGGATAATAGTGGCTTCTTGGATGCACATCGGACTCTTCGTGCTTCATCTGTTCATCAACATTATGCCGCGCCAGTTTGCATCAGGGCACCGAGAGACCTCTCAACCCCTGTATAGCCTCAATGACACTAGCGAGGCAGACTGAGCTCGGGGAGATTGATCTCACGATATGTGCCGACGAGCCCTTCAGTGCTGGCCGCTATGCGTGAGCGATGGCAGCAGCACATGCAATATGGGGATGGCCAAGAAGGGAACGGCCAAGAAGGGAGACGTACGGGAGCATCTCTTCCCATGGTCGTGACATATAGGACACGAAAGCCTGGCGGGGTTCTCGCAACTAGCATTAGGGTGAAATAGTGGACAGCCTGCCATTCAGTCTTTCTCATGACAAAGGATCGTCCGCGAATTCAAGATAATGACTTTGACGACTATCCTGGGAACTCTAAAGACGCTGCGTGGGATGACATCTTTGATAGTTGCTGGGACAAATAAATTGATACAGTCCTATTATCAGATGCCGTCACAGCTTTATAATCAATATGGATCCCACGAAGTGTGACAGGTATGCCAATTTCATTCAGGTTCGGTTCTTTCATCATGCCATACTCTCTTGATCCTGCTGAGGCAGGTGGGCAGTCTTGAGTCAACCAAGCGCTGTACGGAGGACTAGATTTTCTACCATCCACCAGTAAAATGGCAACCGGCAATATCTGACTCTTCGTTTGTATGCCTACTCGTCGAACAGGCGAAATGCGGCCGTCAAGTACGTGAGCTTTGTCAACCACGGCATGCAGTGGAATCCCCCTAGAGCCCGTTGTAATTGCAGCTCTCCATGTTCTGGTAATATGTAAAATGTTGTCAAGGCAATTGCGGCAACTCCATTTAACGAGGACGGGCGGCATTTTGAATGTTCTGTGACTTGGTAACGTGGTTCGCCACGTTACCACGTAGTTCTTCTCTGAACTAATCAGCTAGCTGAGATTCCTTTCTAGGTAATACAACATCTTCGCACTCCAATAAGGTTGTCAATCCTAGGTAATACACAACAACAGTTCTTTTGCATAACCGAGCTGGGTCACCTGATCTGAAACGAAAAGCTGGCGAATGCTGTGAGCAATCCATTATCTTCCAACGGTCAACTGGGCATCAATGATGAGGTTGCCCAAACTTACTACTTTTAGACAAAGCTGCTCCCTTATCTCCTTGTGGACAGTACACAGCTCTAACGTTATTTTCTCTCATACCGGTACCGGTACTGGACACCTGTGGACATTTCAAGGAAAAGAGAATTTCGCTAATATCAGCATGTTCTCATGTCCGTGTGGCCGTTCGTTCGGCTCAGAACTGGCCATGACCCAGCATCAAACGGATAAGATTCGACTCGGTGGCAACAATTCCGCCTGTAGGGCTCCTTTAACAGGAGACCAGGTCCGCCCGGCTAAAGTTCGTCGCGAAAATTGGCTCTGGAAAGGTGTGAAACGTCGCGAGGTAGTGGAAAGGATTGAGTTCCCAACCTTACAATCAAAGACCACCTTGGTTTCCAGCACGTCTGCCTGCGAGTTTCTTTGCAGTTATAACTGGGTCAATCGCAAGAAGCCGACGATCACAATTCCAGGTAAGAATTCTAAGTCTTTTCGACGTGGCTCGGCGTAACGGACAACAGGATTCGCACCCATCTGGCAGAACAACAGCCTGCCAATTACTCTGCCCAAAGATCATGGCATGGACTACATAGACCAGAATTCTTTCCGCAGCCCACAATATCCATTCCAACCATTATTTCTGTCCTTGGCCTCGATGAAGCCTCAGCTTCGCCTCGACAATGTGGATGTTGTGGTTAACCGAAACAGCTTGAGGAAGCTCCTTGACTTCTGCGAAGGACGAGTCAGGGAGAGTTTTCGTATCAATTTGCGTCTAGTTGGAAATACACTGTTTATTGAACGCTGCGAGCGAAGCCTCCAAAGGCTCGTCACTGGATCGCGATATCCGGGATACGGACGGAGCTTCGAGGAAGCCTTCACGAAATATCCTCGGGGATTAGAGGATAGTATCGGGCATCACCGGGTTATGCGATACTCACTGGGGGACTTGAACTGTGTGGTACAATTCGAGGTGGATGCCTGCTACCCAGGAGATCAGGCCCAGGTCGCTACAGACCGAGACAACAGCGGAACAGACCAAGATCGCTTAAGCCCGCTGATGGATCAGCTTACTATCAGTGATCTATCCAAAGACAATGCCAACGACATAACAACATTAACAAACAAAGAGATTCCACGCCGAGCTATGTCTCAATCTACGGCTGCCGAGCTTAAGTCTAAGACCAAGTTTAGCCTCACCGGCGCATACATGCCACAGCTCTGGTTTGGTCGAACGCCTTGGCTCATCATCGGCCGCCACACGCAAGGAACTGTGAAGGAGGTGAAAGTCATTGACGCGGCGGCTCGCTTTCTAGAATGGGAGACAAAACGTCAGACTGGGCTACGGAAACTAGCTGCCGTACTCTACCAACTCCGGGAAGCGGTCAGGAACAACAAAGGGATGAACTGCAGTGCGATATGCCTGAAGGAATCGTCGCCTCGATCAATAGACATATTTCCTTCGGTAATGCAGACATCGCCGCTACCGGAGGACTTGATTAAAAAATTCTGGAGCCTGGAGGGGCATTGATTTCGATGCAAGTTGCTCGAAGGAGGCCTCGCGGGAGGCAGGCCTCCCAGATTTACATGAGTCGCAGCTTCGAGTGTTACCCCAGTACTGCCGGTGAGCCAACCCAAGCAGGCATCATCAAAGTGTTTCTTACTGTTCAAGAAATGATCAAAGTTTGCTTTGCCGGGTTTTCGCTGGCCATAGATGTATCTTTGTCTTCAGCGTTATTGCAGGTACCATACGTTCTGAGGCGTATTGGTACCCGGGGTCCATCTGTAACATATAGTTCGAGAATAGTACTGTAAGAAAGACCTCGCGTTAGATTGCATGATCAAGGCGACAATTCAGGCGATGGTGGACGAAAGTGAGGCAATGTAGAGCGGATTGATGGAGTGATTTTATCATGAAAAATAATTTAAATAAAAGGGTGTTTTGGATAAAGGTGAGACCTCAAGTGCTAGGTGAAGATGTTGTATTGAAGATGGAGCTAGTCTGACTAACTAGTGTGTGGAAAAACTAGTTACGTGGTGAAGCCACGTGACTATCCCACAGACCTCAAGTGCTAGGTGAAGATCCGTCCAGACTCGGGAGTCGTCTAACTTCCGGGCCGAGATAAAGCACGGCCCGCTGCACACCGCCTTCGCTATCACCCGCAGTACATACCAGCCCCAAGAGACCGGCAGAAAAAATAATAATTCTGTACATAGAGCGCCTCACAGCTAACCTATATTTTAATCTTGACTACTTAAGTAGCTAAGAACGCATCACTCAACAGCACCTCAACAATGGGCAAGAGCAAATTGAAACTGGCCCTCGCGGCAGAGAAAGAGGTCGATTTCAAGAAATTAAAGGAGAAGAAGAAGCATAAACAGAGAGTTAAACACAAGCAACAGACGGCCGGCCAGCATCGCGGGGCAGCCGAAGTAGATAATGATGGCGATTGGGAAGGCGTTGATGAAGACGAGGATAATGCTGATGGCGGCGCGCCAATTGCCGAACGCGAGGACCAAGACAATTCAGAGGACGAGCAAGGAGAGGAAGAACGCCAGATTGACTACGCGGCGGTAGACGACAGCGACAGCTCGGACTCTTCGATAGAACTCGAGGAGAAGATACAGCGGCCGAAATCCAAGTTCAACGCCGACAAAGCTAAGGCCATAGCCGCCGTTGCCGCCCCATCGAATAAGGAAGGTGACGACGACGATGACGATGAGGAAGAAGAGGAAGAAGAAGAAGACATCCCCATGTCCGATTTGGAAGACCTACCCGGGGACGAGAAGGAGGACCTGATCCCGCACTCGCGCCTCACCATCAACAACACCACCGCGCTCCTGGCCTCGCTCAACCGGATACGGATACCGACGGACGAAACCGCGGCGTTCGCGACGCACCAGACCGTGGTGGGCGCGGCGCCGACGGCGGCCGGCATCGAGGACATCCAGGACGACCTGAAGCGGGAGCTGGCGTTCTACGCGCAGAGCCTGGAGGCCGCGCGGCGGGGACGCGCGCGCCTGCGGGCCGAGGGCGTGCCGTTCTCGCGGCCGACCGACTACTTCGCCGAGATGGTCAAGGACGACGGACACATGGAGAAGGTGAAGGCGCGCCTGGTGGAGGAGGCGTCGGCGAAGCGGGCGGCCGCCGAGGCGCGCAAGCTGCGCGACCAGAAGAAGTTCGGCAAGCAGGTCCAGGTGGCCAGGCTGCAGGAGCGCCAGAAGGCTAAGCGCGAGACCCTCGACAAGATCAAGACGCTCAAGCGGAGTGAGTAGTGCCTCACCAACAACATCCACCATCCCCCTCTACTACCTACTTTATACCCTTCCCCTTCCCCTTTTCTCTATCTATCTACATTCCTCCAAACCATCCCAAAATTTACTCAAACCCGCCGCTAACCCTCCCCCCCCCTCCACAACCAGAACGCCAAGAATCCGGGACCGGCGACCTCGGCGCCAACGAAGCAGACCTGTTCGACGTGGGCGTGGACAGCGAGCTGAACAAAGCTGCTACGGCTCGACGTCCGACCTCCGGGGCGTCAGCGAACCACAAACGGCAGAAGAAGGACGCCAAGTACGGCTTCGGCGGCAAGAAGCGGTACGCCAAGTCGGGCGACGCGGCCAGCTCGGCCGACATGAGCGCCTTCAGCGCGCGCCGCATGAAGACGGGCGCTCCGGGCAAGATTGGTAAGACGGCGCGCCTGGGGAAGAGCAGGCGGAATGCTGCTGCTGCTGCTGCTGGTAGGCGGTGAGGGTGAGAAGCGGGAACGGAGGGAGAGGCAAAGGGGAAGGGAAAGGGAGATAGATAGGTAATAAGGATGTTGTTGTGACAGAGGCGAAGAAAAAGAAGAATGGACATGGCATGGTATGGCATGGCATGGAAACCTGGAATGTGCAAGTCGAGGAGGGTCATGATACATAGATACCACGCACGTACGTACGTAAGAGCATCTTTCATGGTATGGTATAATACAGGCATACACGATAAAGACTCGCGTACGATTGAAACGCATGTTGGCCGTCAATTCAGTACTTTCCGATCAAGGTGTATGTATGTATTATGCACACATACGCATACTATAATGTGTCGCAAAAATACGACGTCGCTAACGCTAAAAAAAACAGCGCCTTATATACATAAATACTCTATGGCATAATCCGTAAATGCCCAGCCTTGCAAGGCCTTGTTTTTCGAAGTCTCCTATACAACAAGTACATAACATAAGTAGTCTTTTTTCTACTTGCGCTTCGCGATCCTCTTCTGCGCCCTCAACTCCTTCTTCATCCGCGCGTCCACGATCTTATAGCGGCCCTTGACGCCCTTGGGCCGTCCCTGGATCCCCTTGTTGATGCCGCGGGCGACGACGACCTTGGCGGACTGCTTAGGCTTCTTCTTGGCGGCCTTGCTCAGCAGCTTGGAGATGCTGTCGGCCTTCTCCTTCTCCGTCATGCCCTCCTCGTTGGCCAGGAGGTCCGACTTCTTGCGCAGCTTCTCGAGGCGCTGCGCCGCCTTGAGCTTCTTGCGCGCCTTGGCCTCGCGCACCTTCTTGATCGGCCGCGCGTTGACCGCCCGCGTCTTCTCCTTGATTGCCGCCGCCGCCGCCTTGCTGATCGGCTTGTGCGGCTTGTCGTGCTTGCCCTCGTCGTCGATAAACCACTCCGGTAGCCCGTCGCGATCTCGGAAGGCGTGTTTGTTGAAGCCGTCATCGACGAGATCATAGTTGGATTTCTGACCCGTCGCGAGCTGGTGCGCCAGCGTCATGGCTTCGGCTGTGATGATGTCGATGTCTGTGTATTTGTTAGCATCCATATTCCCTCAGACAAATAAGACACAAGTCCTTACCAAGTCTGCCGTCCGCCCGGCGCTTGTCTTTATCTTCCCAATCATCGACATCATCATGCTCCACAACCTCAAACCCAGCCTGCTCGTCTTCCCCAGCATCAGAGGATACCTCGACTTCAACCTTCGGCTTCTCGACTTTTTTCTTTGATTTCTGCTTGGGTGGTGGTGAGGTCTCAGAATCGGCCACAGATTCGCCATCCGAATCAAGTCCATCAACTATATCTGATGTTGCCTGATTCTTATTCGGGTTTGACTGGGATTCCGGTTCGTCAAGGATACCTGGCATGTCTTTGAATATGTCCTGGCTGAAGAAGCTTGCGGCGCGTTTTGATAGGCCGCCAGATTCTGCCGGCTCGTCATCTAAATCGGTGAGAAGTCGCTTCGACGGGGCTGAGTCGTCCGCGTCCGATTCATCACTGCTATCTTCGTCAAGCTCACCACCGTCGCTAGACTCTTGCTCATCGGCCGATAGTCCCTCCCACTCGCCATCGTCGTGCTCTGTCCTAGCTCTTTTCGCCCGGTACTTTGCATCTTGATCTGCCTTTCGCTCCACATACGTTTCGTACATGCCGTCAAGTTCACGTTCAAGGCGGTCCTCCTCGTCATCTGACTCTTCCTCGGTATCGCCAGAAGACCCTATTCCACTGTCCTTGTCCTTCTTGGCATCTGCCTCGTTGAGGACGGCCATCTTTCCTTTTGCAATCTTGTTGACTGCATCCTTCTTGTCGATAGGTTTCAGAGTGAACATGGAGTCATGTCCAGCAGGGCCAATCTGTTCCATGCCAATATCCATGGGGGCAACCATGTTCAATTGCATTCGCATAATCTCCTTCTGCTTTTTCTCGTTCTCCTTTCGTCTCTCACGTTTCTTCTTGGCATTATCCTTGTCTTTCAACGCCTGCAACTCTTCCTGGATCTTCATTTCTTCATCCATAGATTCAACTTCGGCAACCTCCTCAGGAACAACCGACTTCGATGCCGCTGTCTTTTTCGTAGGTAGCCCAAATGCCTCTCGGGCTTTTAACCTCCACTTAAGCAGTAGTTTGAATTCTCTCCGACCCAAAACTCTCAGATCCGAGCAACATATCCTGATCTCCTCGTTCGTGTCCGGCATCTTGTCCAGAGCTGCAAGGGCCACATCGCCATTACGTGGTTGCTCAAAGGACAGTTTATTATAACTGCCAAGAATGGCAATGGGGTCCGTGGTTTCAATGAATTCGCTGGCCGAAATCTCCTTAAATTGTGTATAGTCCCCTTCCTCGTAACCTCCTCTTTTCCGCTTCTTGACCTCGGGGTTATAGACCTTAGCCTCGTTATTCGGGGCCTTCTCTGCATATTCTGCGAACACTGCTCGTGGATCGAGGAATTTGGGATCTAGATGCTTAGGCGCCTTAAAACCGCGACATACTACAAAGATTTCGGCTGAGACATTTCGGGAAGAAGGCGGTTTTGTGGACTCGACTTTCGTGAATAATTGGTTGAATACCCAAAGAAGCTTATTATATTCTTTGGACCGGAAAACTTTGGTGACAAAGGTACCACCCTCGACTAGGAACTCGGTAGCCAACTTCATAGACTGCAGGGCCAACTCTGCCTGGTTGAAGGAGTCTTGAACCCAGGCAGTACCGACGTTCGGGGCACCATCGTGAAGCACGGTGTCGGCCTTCCATGTTTTCAGGTGCTGTCTAATGGTTGCGCGACACTTATCGGTGGTGATATCGCTTTGGAAGGTTATAACTTTGGGGATAGGTTTGATGGGGGACAGATCGACGCCAACGATTAGAGATCCGGCGGGCATAGCCTCGGCTGCTACCTGGCACCATGACTACATCAAGGTTAGTAAAAAAAAAAAAAAAAAACGCATGCGTTCCGGGGGGCAGAGAGTAAGTGACTCACTCCAGGCGCAGCACAGAGGTCGAGCAAGACTTTGCTCTTCTCCAGAAAGCCATATTTCTTATTTAACTGAATCAGTTTGAAGGCGGCTCTGGCTCGGTAGCCCTTCTCCTTAGCCAACTTATACCACTTGTCAAGACGGCCTTTGCCATGCTTCTTTTGGATAGCCATTGCTGCGGAAGTTGGTGGTTGGCGAGAAAATGGGTTGCTGTGTCCCGCATTCGAAGTGGCAGCTTGAAATTTTAGGAATTATTCTGCGATAAGATAAACTGCCTTGCGCCAAGTACCGAGTACATACAGTGGAGTTACATGCAGAGGATCCCCCACACGATTAAGTAATCACGATTAAGTAATCCCCATACAATAGCCAACCACCTCGAGGGTCAACTTACGAAACGGGTAGCATCCAAATTCATGACCGCAAACTCGGTCTAAGGAAACAGTGTGGGCACTTGACATTAGGTGTTTCAAGGCGGGGATTATGCAGTTTAGATACAATCGAGAGCGCTATAGCAGTCCTGTTAAGGAGGGGAGGGCACCTAACATATTGGCCTCAAACGCACTGCGGTTAGCCTTTAAGCGGCCTCTTACCTCTTCCTAATCCTTCGAATGACAGAAGATCATCTCAACCAATGCAGAGTTGAGAGGTGTTAGTATATGTTAAAGTCTGTTAGTAGGTTCCCAGCCACGACTTCCTGGGAAGTCGTGGGAACGTATGGCCCGTGCACAATTCACCGCACATACCACGTAACGCCCACAAGTGACCATACTACAGCCCCTGCTAGAGGCACCTCCGTACCTATCTACAAGACTTACGCACAGTACGATTCGGTACCACTACGGAGCAGGTATATGGTACGTACTTGTAACAACAAAAGTGAATAAGAAGAGTGAATTTCTAGGTTTATTTGATTCATTCTAGATACAGATCTATCCAGATTTCTTCTCTGATTGCTACCCTCGTCAACATAATTGCCGGCATCAATTCCCTAGGTGAGTACTTCGTATTACTTGGTGATTGGTTACCCAAGTTCGCTTTGCTGTCTCTGTGGGGGGAGAACGGGCAACGGGATCGCGAGAAACACAGTGCTAAGAACTGAACGCATACACTTAAACAAACGTCATACAATCTCGTGTAAGTGGTTTTTTGGTCGCGTCTTTTCGCGGGCGTGTCAGTGCCACTTTGAAACCACAACCACCATCACCAAATCCCCGCCACAATATTTTCCTCTTACTCCTCTTACTCCTCTTACTTGTACTATAATATGGGCATTTCACTCCTTGTTGCTTTCCTCTGCCATTAATTATGTTCAAGTCTTAATTACTATAGGCGTTCGAGGCTGATTCGAGGAATTCCGGGCCTTGCCCTCATCACTTCCTTCTGGCACATATAAATAAGTGGTTGAATCAACCGAGGTGAAAGCCATGTCAAACTCATCAACAAGTCAAGAGAGTTCAAGACTCCTCTCGCCCCCGAGAGTCTCCAATGGGAAAGAGAGAAGGAACCCGTCTATTACACCTAGAAAATTCAAGCGATTCTTCACTCCCCGTAACCGAGTACCCTCACATCCCAGTCCAGCCCGAAACGCTCTCCGGGAACTTGCTTCCTCAGAGATAAACCATCAATGCCAGACGCCCGCACCTTCCAGTCCACTGGGGCCCATTTCAGAGGAGCCATTACTCGATGAAAATGCTCATCGCCGAACCGGCCGACCACCTAAGCGAAGAAAATTTCATCACACTCCCGACTCTTCACCATGTCGACCTTCCCAGCTATCGGATTCCAACTATGCCGGACTTACATCTTCAACCGACGACAAACCCGGACTTCTCAGCCCCTTGATGTCTCTGCCTTCGAGCCAAGATGCCATGGAATCCGACCAAGAACACAGTGACGATGACCTACCATGCGACCCTCGGCCAACCAGACGCTTGGTTCCCTTGACAGGCTATGGTCTTGCAGGTAATCTTGCCCAGCGGGAGCTGGGAGGTATGCCTCGTGCTGGACACTCGTATATGTCTTTTCCAACTTCAGACTGGAGGATAAATACTGCCGATTTCTACAGCCGAACCAACGATATCCACAACTGCATCAGTCACGACGGCCCGGGACGATGCATACCCTTCTGCACGGCCACCTGCAACAGAAATAGTCTTGCGGCAGTCGGAGACGAGGAGGGTCGAGTCCGCTTACTCGAATCATCCGGCGATCCGTCCGAGCCGTTTAACCGGGTTCACCTCTGTTTTCCAGCACACAGCAATGCTATCATTGACCTAGCCTTCTCTGATGACGACTATCTTCTAGCCACTGCAAGCGGCGATCAGACGGGACGGGTCATAGATATGATGACGCAAACGCCAATCGCACTTCTTCAACATCATACCGCCTCGCTCAAACAAGTACGTTTCCAGCCTGGCAAGGCCAATAGCAGTGTTCTCGCAACGTCTTCGCGCGATGGCAGTGTTCAAATCTGGGATCTCCGCTGCACCGGAAGCCCGGCTCAAGATATAGGCCCTCCCGAGGATCGAGAGATCAACTTGCGGTTCGGACGACCGCAGCCAAAGCAAGGTTGTGCCGTGAACAGTCTGTATCATGCACACGCACGCACGTCCCGGCAGGTTAGTCGGGCACCCTTTTTGGGTTCAGGCGACACTCCATCCCGTGCCGAGCTTCCAGCTCGAATAGGGGGCGTGTCGGTCACAGCCCTGCAGTTCCTGCCCGCAGGACAAGAACACCTGCTTCTCACGGCCTGCGAGGCAGACGCGTCTATCAAGCTCTGGGACATCCGCTCGATACACACTTCGCGACAAAAGGTGCCCTCTCCGGTATCCTTCACCGCCCCACCGGCTCTGCACTCGCACTGGAGGCCTTTCGGCATCACTTCTTTGGCACTCGGCACCGACGCCTCTCGATTATACGCCTTGTGCAAGGACAACAGTGTGTACGCGTACTCGACCGCGCACCTGATTCTCGGACACGCGCCCGAGCTCTCGACACGAAACGGCGAGGTGCCGAGACGGCGACACAACGCGGTGCCCCAGCAAGGCCTGGGTCCGCTGTACGGGTTTAGGCACCCCTTGTTCCACGCCACGAGCTTCTACATCAAGTGCGCGGTGCGGCCGGCGCGGGACGGGCGCAGCGAGCTCCTAGCCGTCGGCAGCAACGAGAGCTGCGCGGTGCTGTTCCCGACGCAGGAGCGGTACCTCCGGAACGACCTATCGGGGGCGATGAGCAGCCTCAGCCTCGAGAATTCGACCATCGCCACCACCACCACCACCGCCACCGCCACGTGCTCGTCGGCCCCATCGCGGCCGTCCTCGAGCACCAACGCCTCGAGCCTCGCGACGAGGTTCGCCGACGACCTCCCCATCGTACGCAACGGCACGCCGCTGGTCCGCGCCCACGACCGCGAGGTCAACGCCCTGGCCTGGACCAACGAGGGCAAGCTCGTCACGGTCGGAGACGATTACCTGATCCGGCGCTGGAGCGAGGACAGGGCGGAGGCGGCCGACCTGCGCACGGGCGGCGAGACGGGCGGCAGACGCTGGGGGTGCGGGTGGGCGGACGTCGGGGATGATTGGGACGAGCCCGACGACGATGATGATGATGATGAAAGATGACGATGGTAGCGGCAATCGATTACATGAGCGTTTGCTATTATAGTAGCGTACTCTGGCCGTGTCGTCGTCGTATACGTGTGTTCGTCTGTTCGAAGTATAGAGAGTGCTGTTGTCGAGCGTTTTGCTGTTGGATTTGCGAGTCCCTGTTATATATACCCCTGGAGCTGGTTTTGTATGGATGTGGTTTTAAAGAGACGACGATGCGTTGGCCTGTCTATTACGCACTACCTATATGCGCTGATGATCCATTGGTTTGTGTGAATTTGTTTGATACGTGAGGCTCAACTGTGACGCCGTAACGTCCCCCGCCTATCCCCTTTTCCCCTCTTTAAGTGCGATGCCTCGTATAGACCCTATCAACGTAGTTGTGTGGGATCAGCTCTAAAGGGGGATTAATACGTATTTCAACAACATCTCATTTGTTCATTGGGCAAATGAGACTGTTATGACCTGCCCGAGGCGAATTAATAAGGACAGACTTGGTTGCCGCTGTGTTCACCCCTGAGATTGGAAGATAGGAATGTCTTCAGAAAAGAGCAGTAGAAAACGACTCTTTGTGGAAAAACTAGAAGCAGCTATTAATTATAAAAGAAGAAGCTCCAGCATGTTATCAATTACCTAACCTAAGCACTAACCTCCCAACCTGCGGCGAGAACTAGCAATTCTCATCTTATCTGTCTTCTTGGAAATATCATCATCACAAAATCCCACCTTCTCTCTACCTACCTGAGAAAATACTTGGGTATTTAAAATCTCTTCTTGTATTAATCAAACCCCGGGAGTTTGAAATTCATCAGCAAATGCTGACCGGCAAAGATGTCGAAGGAAATAAGTCTATGAAATAAAGGTAGTCGACGAAGCATCTATGTAGGTAGTGTATATATATATAGCATAGAGAGAGAGAGGCCCCCGCGACGCGACGTTAGCTCGCATCGATTATGCGTGAGTATGTCGATGGACGGTGGTTCAGTCAGTCAGTTACGTGGCCCAGGATGAGGGTTTACGAGCTTCTCCTTTCCTTCGGCGTGTTATGGTAGCGCGACAAGATATGTGCTCGAGGGCGTCTAGTTAGCTGAGTTGCGTACGCTAGGGGAATCGCTCCCCTAGTTGCATTTGGGGTTCTCGAAAAGTCCGCGGCGATAACTAATGACTACCTTCTCAGTGCTGGTTACGGCAATATAATAGACATTGCGACTACGCCGGGTAGAAGAGAAGAGCAGAATATATATAGCATGATTTGTCAGTCTTCATTGTATATATAGGTAAGAGTCTATGCATTGCTTTGAAGACCTTGGGTAGGTAGATGGACTCTCTCTTAATAAGGTTATACGAGTGCAAAACTAACTGTAGGAGCCCCCTAGGTATAAAGTTTCTACGATATACGATATCATGTTGATATATTACGCCCATAATCACCGAGTACTCGTAAGGATCATGCGGCACAGGGGTCACAGGTGTACGTGACTTAGACGCGCTGGCGAATTCATCGTGAGTTTTCGCACTTTACTATCTTGTTATTCTATGATTGCTAGATGGGAGCTTTTAAGTGTTTGTTAGATACGAGGGATGTCGTACGATCGGAGTAGAGAATGAAAGATCGTAAAGCTGTGACTTGATATCAATCTAAATACAAAAAAAAAAGGGGGGGGGGGGGGGGGGGGGAGGCGCAACGGGAGAGTGTCAATGAAGCTTCTTATCTTAAGCCCCGCAGCACATACTATATACCATAAGGGCCTGACACAGGATAGGTGATATTTATTTGGTGACCGGCGGCCGCTATGCCATTGCTTTAGAGGGTGTTAATAAGTGCATATATAGACTCTTTTTTTTTTTTTTTTTTTTTTTTTTTTTTTTTTTTTTTTCAAAATTTCCTCTCCCGCCTACAGTATTTGAACTGAGTACGGCACTTGCCCATTGAAAGTGGAAGACAAGCCGATAACGCTGATCACAGTCCAGAAACATACGATTTCGGTTTCGAGAAACTAAATCGCCCAGCTCAAACCAAGTAAAATACCCCTGAATCCCACGAGGGAAAAAGCTGGTGTGGGTATTGAGTCAGCCGCCAGCCACGCTCGTCGCTACCATAGGGCTGCATATCATGACTAATGTGTCTACCTAGGTAGTGACACACTGGGGTAGTGCCAAATCAAGTCACGCTTTCAGTAGTCGTACGTGTTGTACGGTCAATAACTAGACTCAGAAACCCGAGCAGCTCGGCAGCAGCTCGGCACCTTGTTGAGCGGATTCGGATTCGACGGAGAGCAACAACGGACTCTGAGTGTGGCCGCAACGTGCTTCTTGTGTCCCCTCGAGGGAAAAATCATTAAAATTACTCTGGGACGGCAAAAGTGTTCCAGCCGGATAGCGGCTGCTGATCTAGCTAGCTGCATTAGCATGTGTTTCGTGCCTCCATGAAGAAAACGCGTTGTGTTCACCGCCAGTTCTGCCGCCCGTTCGCGTGTCGACAGTTGCAGTGGAGCCGTGATGAGGCCGCAGGTTCTCGGGCCTGCGAGAAATACTGCGCAATAACGGGTTTCGGGGTGAGGGGATGAGTGGATGAGTGGCTCAATTACAGGAAGGCCGCATACTCGTCGACCTGAAGGTTAGCTGTAAGCAAGCAAATAATGGGTTATTTAGTTTCCCTGTTTTCACGAGAAGGATTACCTGGAGCTGGACCTGGACTACATAAAGGGTCAGCAGCTCGTCGTTATTAATAGCACGTATGTATATCGTATTTACATACATAAAGTAGTTTGTGCTCCCGCCGTCAAATGTCAAAAAATACGGTGGTTGGGGATGGAATTCTGCCTTCTCGTTGGTCAATGGGTCAGGAGCCGGCTGGCTGGGACCCCTGTCCGCATCCGCGACATAGCAAACTTTGGTAGTGGATGTAGGTATACCGGTACCCCGTATGTACATATATGTAGATGCGCCGACGGTTTGAGATTAATGAATGTCGTAACACAAAAGAGCCTTGATAAGATTTCAGCGGCTGTATCGGTGAATACACCACATGTCTCTGCCCGTCGCACAGTTATATATATATATATGTGTGTGTGTGTGTGTGTGTGTGTGTGTGTGTGTGTGTGTGTGTAGAATTAAAGCTGTAGCGGCCCTCAAAGGTGTCGATAAATTGGCTTCGAGTAATACCCTTTCTGCATTCGTTCCCGCGTCTCATGCCATATTAAAGAGACGGGCAGGCCAGTGTTTAAGACCAACAAGCGTAATACCAACACACAGAAAAAGCAAAGACTATTCTCGTCTCTATTCGGATCCGTACTTACCTGTATACATAATAGGAGAAACTTAGTGACAGCAGAACATAAGACTTGGTTTGAATTGCCAACGGGAAAGTCCCTAACAACAAGTGCTGAGAGACTACTGGGTATAGATGAACAAAAACGATGCTATTCGTACAATTACGAATACTGATCGAACACTTGGTAATAGTTGATTTCCACTTCTGGCAAACTGACTGATGGATGAAGGTTATGAAGCAGGGTTACAGGGTTATGAAGTTGGGGAAATAGTGATCAAACCCCCTTGAACCCTGTCGGATCTTTTCCCCCATTTTTATTGCATGACCTCGAGGGGGTAGCCCTTTCCTTTTCTCTCTATGTACTTATTACCTTGGGTAGTCTACACACAAAATACGCAGAGGAAGTCGCATTCGTGTAGTGTATGTATATGATCATGCTATGGCGGCTAGACCAGACCCGTGGAAAACCTAAACATCAAATAAAATACTTTCATATCTAACTCGACAACCTAGACAACCACAACCGCCAGCTTTGGCTTATACTCAGCTTACATGTGTTACCTATTTTTCTACCTTAAGAGCATTGAATATCTACGCGTATATATGTATGCACGGAGCAGGTCGCACGAAATCCTTGGTTTCGACTCCACTTAGGATCCGATTCCTGTTCAACTCCAGATCTTGTCGGCCTCACTAGACGTGGACAACTCACCCTGCATCAAAGTTGCTGCACGATAGACGGCTTTTTATTCGCCTGTCGCCTTCACAGGACCCTGAAGAGATCGGAAACCGACTGTCTGCTCCAGGTACAAGTATCACTGGCATTCGTGGGGTTTCGATCTGGCCTTTTCAAAAATAATATCGTCTTCTTCCACAAACCCCTTGTGCCTTGCTACATACATGTGTTATTCCCCAGTCCAGTGTCGCATCCGAGAACGAGCGCTTAAGAAAACGACTCACCGATTCGCACCACACGCGCGCATCTGCATCTGCACGGAGAGGGATAACCTGAGCGTCTAACCGGGCCCCTTCCGTTCATGCAGACGACGTCGTCTTGCAGCTCTCCTGAAAAATATTTTTAATTTTTGTTTTATTTTTATGTGTGTCGATCAAAGCCCATTTGATACTCCTATCCATACCTACATATACATACATACCTACATACCTATATACATATACACGTACATTCATACATCCATACATGCACATGCATACGCGCAATCCACAGACATATTTACTTCCGTCGCATACCCCTTATTAAGCCCCGAGGCTCTCACCCCTCTACCAACTCTGACAACTTGCGCGTTGAGGAAGCCAAAGCGAATATCCACTTCTGGAGCCGCCTAGAGTCGCCGGGCCCAAGGATAGCCGTCACTCGATATCGGGAAACTCCACATAGTTCCAACCCAAAAACCAGCAGCCTGGAAGCTGTCAATCGCGACACCGTGTCGACCTCACACCGCTATTGGCCTTGGATCGCGACGAGTGCCAGTCCACCTTCGTCTCCAACGCGGCCGAGATCCTATATATACCAATCTTATCAATAGACACGGCCAATTAGCGAAACCGCACGACTGGCGTCGAAATGCTTCACGGTCGATCAAGTTTTAGAACACCCGTCGCCGCCGCCCTACTTCAGCCTCCATCACTCCCCGTCTCCCGGCCGCACACCATCCTCTAATCTGCGCGTCCAACTCGAAGAATCGCCGTAGGATCGCGCCTATTTAATTGTATTACTTTCACTGTATCATATTGGTCAGTACTCCTCCAATGGCAGCGCGCTGTTTTGCGCACTTATACGGACCGGTTGATATCACCAATGGGCTCTCAGTCCACTAACTTCTGTGACTTCAGTCTGTTGTAATTTCGAATGTTTAATATTCGCTGGGGTTCGCATTTTGGTCAGCATTTAGAAACGTCACCGTGACTATCGACCAAGGTTACCTTCGTTAAAAAGAGCCTACACGACTATTTGTTGGACCATTCACGAGTGCTTTATATGCTCCGTTCCGACCGTACCGGTTGTGTTTCAAGTTGACGCCGAGATTGAATTGGTTCAGCAGTCACTCGTTAATATATTACTCACTGTCTATAGAAGTGTCTGGTTTGGATGTCCTAATCGGAGACGAGGGAGGGTCCGGCCTTGATCACAAGCGTCAGCAACGTTTATCTGACCACCAGTGTGGTCTACGCAAATTCGATCTTGACTGACGCTACTTTATTCAATACGGTGCACACATTTGTCCGTTTTTAATCCCTAGGCCTGCTCGTGTAATTGGAGGTTGTTCCACCTCATCACACGCCAGCAATTGGTTGTACAGTTCTGACCGTTCTCCCCGAACGAAGCCCTCGAGTACAAGAGTCAGAACATATAGGATAATTGTCAAGACAAGGTTGCTTCTGAGTAAACGAGTAGCTCCAAGGTGAGTCAACGCGTTCTTGTTGGTACTTTCCTCAGCTGTTTCTCAAAAATTACGCCTCTCGTTTTGCCCGCTGTGACATGCTCGATCTCGGTCTCGGTTTCCTTTCCATGGCAGAAGAAAAATCACAACACCTCGCATCTCATTTTTGCTATCCATTCTTATATCTCTATCTCTTGTATTCACCTCTACAAGTTTCCTTAGGACTGGTTCATTTCTAGCCGGTCTGCTCACTCAATTTCAGGACTCTGCTTGTAACCGCTATCCTGGCCCCTTTCAATGGCTTCCTCTGAAGTCGACCAGAAGTTTCTCGGTAGACTTGCGAAAGCTGTTGAACCCAATAATGCATCCCTCGCACAGATGCTATTCAAGATCCTGGGCCTGTCGATCAACCTGGCCGGTCAACTGGTCAAAGCTCGGAAGCAACGCCGCCTAGACACGACCCGAATGACGCAGTCCTTAGACCTGTACCTCCACATAGTCTGGCTCTCTCGCGAAGGCCTAGTCATGCTGGAGCAATATGTCCTGCCGATGGTGGGAGACTATGTCGAACTAAAGGTGCTTGCGTATAAACTCCGAGCGTCTTTCTACCATATCTTCGTCCTCTTCCACAATAAACCTCCGGTTTCAACGATGGGAATCACCACGGTACCAAGTGTGCCACCAATAAGACTGGATAAGGGAAAGGGGGTAGATAGGGGTGACAGCATACCGGAGACATCTCGGTCGTCATTACAACCCACTCATCCAATAGAAGGTGGCCCGGTTGGTGTACCGCCAGGCTTTGGACCACAGCCCCCTGAGCCAGCAGCCGCGTTCCTTCTGCCTGCCGTTGACTACCTACCTACAGCACATCAATACTTTAAAGAAGCGGCATCCCTTGCAGACAACTTACTATGGGGCTCGCACTCCCTTCGACTCTCTGTTAGGACCGAATACGCAGCTTTCCTCTATGAATGCGCTCACGATTACGAAGGCAGTAGAAAACTGGCAAAGGATACCATAGCAGAGGTATACGAGGCATCCGAAGGAATGGACGATGATATGTTCAACGATGCGTGCGAGCTCGTCACGGTTCTAGGCAAGATGATGAAACGAGGACTAGGGTCAAGCAACACGTTAAGGGCCCAAAGTCCGGGCACTCAAGGAACTTCTCAAGGAGATAGTGCTGCCACGGCGATACCAGCTACTGCACCTATACCAACTGCTGCGTCGATACCAGCTGTTGCCGGGATGGAGAACGCGATATGACGTTGGCTTGATCAACCTTGCCGCTTAAATTGAGAACGAAAGATACTAACTCCCCAGATGTATGACAACATGTGTATTAATAAAAGGGTATGTGCAAGGAATGAGCAACTCCCATGACCGCCGGTGTAGACTTCAGTTTACCTCCAGCTCAATAACATTTCGCCCTCTACACGAACGTATGCTAGACGACTCAACCCAGATATCTACATGATCTCTGTAACACGACGTCACTTGTACGTGCGTATGTATAAAATAAAACCAAAATCCAGGCAGCGGAATCCAAGAGTCTTCACCCAACTACATCAAGCACCACGTATCGGAGCGAATCCAGAAGCGAACCTCGGCAGCGGCATGACCCAGGCGTTTACGGTCCGAGAAAAGCTGCCGCAGCAGTCCTAAATCAGATAGATATCCAAAACTACATAAACCGCCATAGAAACAACATCTATTCGTAGCAGCGTTATCGGCCGTTACCTATGTTTCTCGAGACGCGCCTACAACGATGATATCAGCTTAGTTAGCCGGCAGCGACCACCAACTGTTTTTTGGATTATCGTTTTTTTGTGGGAGAAAAAAGAGAAAAAGTTGTTTGATGAAGATACCCAGTTTCACGGCGCCCGCTGTTCTGTTCTGATTTACCGCGGGCCTGTCCTGGTAGGAAGTTGGGTGAATTAAGAAGTAGATAAAATGGATTCGCTCGCCTTGCGCTGGTTCATTCAAGAAAAAAAAATTTATTCAGCCAGCGTGTATGTATGTATGTATTATGTTTGATGGGTCTAGGTTAGATGGTAGACGACCCTTGGTTCAAATACTTGAATTGATAATGTTGAATCAACTCGCCCGTCTGAGCTGGCTGGATGGGTGTTCTGGCTGTGTGATACGGCTGGCATGTACCTATTATCCTGGCATCTCACCCCCTATAGTACATATATATATATATATACATATACGATAACAAATAGTAGTGACTGAGTCGAATGTGGGAGTCTCAATGGATAGACTGTCCAAGGAGTAGTTATATCGTCAATCTAGAGGATGTCACACAATTTAGAAAACTCTCTATAATATATAGCTTTGCTTACTCAACCCGAGCCAGTTATCTAGTCACCACAGAGTCCGCTTTCTTCCTGGTTACCTGACATAACGACAAGAATCGGAGGCTCTGCTCTGGCCTTTATCATATATAGAATATCTATGCAGCACTAACCGGCTTAGGTTTATCTTCGCAAGTTCTAAGCCATGACATAAGTCTATTCATCGTTGGAGGCGAGATAATTAGTTACATATTACATCTTAGTCGAACGGTCCCAGTTTCTCGTGAGTATATGAAGGTTAAGTAAGTACTTAAGCTCGAAGACTCAATGTCTACCTTGGAACCGTCTATCTTCGCAAGCCTCTTCCCCCACCCCTTTCTTCTCTCCTCTTTTTTTTCTTTTTCTTTTTCTTTTCTTTTCTTTTTCTTTTTGTGTTTTTTTGCCTGCCATTACTAAAGCTCTACCTAAACACATCCATATATCCTTAGAGCCTCCCCATATCCCACCTCCTTAACCCTCCCTACGCTCCCACCACCAGCATCATAACACAACCCACCTCCCCCCCCTTTTTCCCAAGTCACACGCGATTGCGGTACGCTCATCACCGCTAAACCGGCAGCAAGGATCTCGATACCCATATACCTACATACCTCCTATCCACCCACAAGCACAAACACCAGTGCCCACCCATACATAGTCAGCCAGTTACCTACCTAGCTCTCCATCCCCATCCCCTTTAACCGGGCCCCGGTACTTGAGCAAGCGTGCGGTCTTGTAGGTTGCTCGAGTAAATGTGTACACACGCGGGGGATGGTGGATAGCGGTGAAAGGGGGCGATGAAGCATACATATACACTACCTTAATATGAGTGAAGTGAGTGCGTGGCTAGGTAGTTGTTACATAGCCGATAGCTAGGGTACCAGGGAGGGGGAGGCGATTCGTGGGGCTGCCTAAGCTGCGTGGTGATGACGATGGTAGTCTGTTTGAGGGCATAGAATTTTGAATGGTTGGTTCTTGGTATATCGAAAGGGGAGGGGAGGGGAAAGAAGACAAGGGGCAAGGGGGGAAGGAGAGGAGGGGGGGGGGGGCTAGATAGGGGGGTCGTAGTAGGTAAAGACAGAGGGTTGGGTGTTTTAACGATGCTGGGGTGAACTGAGGTGAGTAATTACTAATGGATAACCATCTCTAGTTAGGTCCTTATCCTATCTGTCTATCCATATATCCATGCATACTCTATAACAACGTAACTACATAGGCTTAGGTCAGGCATTGGCAGAAGACTCGCAGGGCACCCATCCCAGACGACGTCCTCCAACGAAGTAGACCCTCCCTCGACCAAGCAACGACGCCTACCAATGTCAAGAACCAACACCCTATAAACCTCCACAAGAGAAAAGCTATAAATAGCTCACAACCAGAACCCACCCACAACCCAATACCGAAAACCATCGATACATACCGGACAGACTCAAGAGTGCTTAGTCAAACTAGGTACCGGAGCAAAACCCACACACCACATACACAAGTTGATAGGTATGTAAGTACACACGCGCAGCATCCGCAATACTATGTCAACAGTATATGTATGTATGTATTGGTTTACTTACTTGTCCCATCATCCAACATCCACCCGCGTACGACGTACATACATATTGCGTCCGTCCGCGTATACCACCACTACTACTTAAGCTTACTTATCCACAACCTTACCGACAAAATCAAACGAGACTCGCCCGTCCTGTGTTTCCCGTGCGTGTGTGTGTGCGTGCGTAATTGCATGTGTAAATATCTTGTATGTTCGTATATCTGCAAGAAAAGAATTGCCGGACACCTGTCCCCTCCAAATACCCTAAATACCCAAATGTCCTTCCGTCCGTCTACCTACATACAGGAAACAGGAACTGCGATATATAGCCCACTTTCTTCTTTTTTCTTTATATACCTAACCCGTCCGTGCCAGCCCATTGACCACCCGTCCGCCAGTCCGGCCGTTTCCGTGTATGTATAAGACCCGAACCAAGCCGCCAAAATACCAAAAAGACCGAAGCGCCTCCCTGTCCATTCCCTCGTCTAGATAAGCTCCTGGGTTATATGTAGTTATATGTAAGCGTATAAATATCGATCACGGACGTTGTGATCGCGGACCTTGAACCAGTCAGACCCGACCTTACGTATCCATGTGATGATGATGCATACAGCCCCCTATATCTCATCCGAAAACTCCGACCCGTTGATTTCCTAATCTCCGGCTATGTAGCTGATCTGTCGATTAATAGATTGCGAGGTAAATTGCCTGTCAAGTTCCATAAAAAAAATGAATGATGAACACCATCAACAATGGGAGCAATGTGCGCTAGGCTTGCCCCGGAGGCTCGAGGGTCCCTTGCGCCTCCGACTGTTCGCCACCTGCATCCCGTCCCCCGGTTGGGAGTCTTCTCCGGTCTCGAATCGCTCGTGGCCGATGGTGATGACCTTGATGACGTTGCTGAGCCCCACCGCTATGCTGGCACGGCCCATTTTGACCACGGGCCCGAGGTTTGTGACAAAGAGGTGCCCGTCATCTTCAGTGCACGAGCAGAGAGGCTGGGTCTCCCACGTCTCCTGTTTACCGAAATGTGAGAACATCCATACTTCCCAGTTGTCTTGGGTGGGAGATCCATTCGTGGCTTGACTGCTTCGATGGCGGCGTCGGAGGCCGCTGAGCGGTTGATTCGGAGGATCGCAACATGCCCTGGACTTTTCGGTAGTTCTCCTTCTGACTCCCACCGTGATCCCGGATGGCAAAGTCTCCCAGACGCCGGGATTCTTGATGAGCCGTCTAGTTTCTTTGGCTCTTTGCCAAGGACAGCACGTTTTCCTTGTCGGAGAAGCTGGGTCGCAAAAGCATAGCGACTCTCCTTCCTGTTGGGGACTATACGTCTGTACGACGAGGTCTCGAGTGTAGGTGTTGAGATACGCGAGAGTAAAGCTCCATAGAGCGATAGAACCGCACCGCATCCGCCGTGGTCTCGAGTGAAAACACTTCAGACTTCTTGGTTGGATTGGGTCTACTTTGAAGGTATGTATCGCTCGATGTGTCTGTGAATCGACAAGATCCACTGTCTGGGAGCGGATAACTAGGAAGAAGTTTAATTCCGGCAATGCCTGAATCGAGGTAAACTCTCGTTCTTGGAGCTGTGGTGGACTTATCAAACTAGAAGTCCAGCCCGAACTCTCTTGGGTAGCAACGTGCACCTGGCCCTCCCGAGTAGAGGTTATGACTTGCGTAGGAGACCCTTTGCTCCCGTCAGCAACGGATCTATTATGTATCAACGTAGGATGATGTTCACCTACCTTTTTCCGTAAGACAGCCTACCGAGACAACTGTGTCCTCTTTAGCAAGTACAAAGCTACTTGGTTCGTTCTTGCCTGCCTTGAGTTCTGCGATGATTCCGTCTCTTCGGACAAGTATTAAAGGAGGTATAGTCGCGGAGTCGTCGCAAACGAAGAAGAAAGCTTCGGGTTTACGTCGATTCACCTCCACCTTCATGGGATGGCCCCATCGATGTTCAGCAAGATTCCATAGTAGGACTTTGTCTGAAGTTAATAGCGCTAGCCAGCGAGACTCCTCATCGATACACACGGCCAAGATAGGAAACGGGATGATAGAAGAATCCTCATCTTCGCCTAACACATAACTGCTGCCTCCGGCCTTCACATTCCATACTCGGATAAGTCGGTCTAGCCCAACAGACACGAGGTGACCGTCGGAGGAAGCTGACAGCAGGGCGACGTCTAAGGCATGTCCTCCACTTAAGGTTTTAATTGAGAGCAAAGGGTCATCATGTATGTATCCGCCGCCCGCCGAATCTACTAATTCGTCCCAGAGAAGAAAATTCATTAGCAGGCGAACAGCAGCTACTACGACGAGCACCGACAATAGAAATGGTGCTGACTGATGACGCGCAAAGTCGTAGACAGCCGGCAAAAACCAGGGCTCGTGAGCGGAAACGTTTCGATCGGATCCCTTAAGCACGAATATGAGAGGATGAACAACCCTTGCCACGTAACTATGGGCATCTGGCTTGATAACGTGAATGAGTTCGCGAGCAGTCTCGTGGTCTTGGAGACCTAGCCATGATGACGGGCTCCTGCCCTGATGGACTTCAGTGAGGAGCATAGACCGTGACGGGCTAAGATCTCCGTATTTGGGAGATATGCCGGTGATACGGCCAAGAGCCCTTTTTACACTTTCATTCTCAAAGAAGTGCCATTGAGCAATGAGGACGAAGCCGAGCATGACGATAGTTCCCGCAATTCGTGTTGACATGGCAATTTTGCCCTGTAGCATGACGTCCATCCAGGTCTGACGTGATCGCGTCCCGGAGGTAGATCGATGAGACCGGATTGACGCTTTCGCGAGGGCATCACTGAGCTCCGTCCGCCGCACATCCACGCTGAGCACCGAGAGAAAGAACGTGGATAGGTAGAAGAAGTCAAAGATCAGGGCAATTGCCGCAAAAGTGCAGAAAGCCGATACGCCGGGGGACACGATTTTCGACAGGCCGTAGAGAATGAGCACGTTTTGAAGAACACTGACCACCGCAACAGGTCCCGTTTCGCCAAAGGCATGGCCAATCCTGTTGCTTGTGCTATTTTCAGATGGCGTGAGAATAACAGCGTTGATCAGTCGAAAAATGTTCTCGAGACTCATGGAGAAGACAGCCACCGGGTAACCGAGCCGCGGTATTCTCGACAAGTCCACTTTCAATATAGCACATATAGTAAAACTCGATAGGATGGCGAAGACGATTTGTGCTATGACCGTCACCATCAATCCCACTCTCGACTTGACGGCCCGCAACTTAGACAAGCTAACCAAGAAGTAGATGAGGACGAGGAAGTACGCCAATCCAAGAAGGCAGGCATCTTGAGACGACATGGGGAGGAACTGAAACTCGTATAGCCAACTAGACCTACTGCTGGGTGATTCCTCGATTACATCCCATTTGTCAGCCAGCCTGGGAGGAAGCGCGCGAACTCTTTCCTCCCATAGACGACCAACCGGAGAGTCCCTATGGTGGATGAGGGTGATGACGAGAGCATCGGCAGCCACGAGTTGGCGGTCCTCAAAGCGTTTCCCACTGAAGACAATCGAGTGTCTTAAAGTAACGTTGACCGATGTTGGCTGTGTCTTCTTCTCATTCACAGTGGCGATGATATGGTCGTCTTGTCTGATAAGATCGGCAGAGCACGACCAATATTGAAGTGGGGACTGAAAGAACCAAGATTCATTCGTAAGACCATTGACGACATGATAAGCGTCGCGCCGGGCTGGTGTGAAGTCGGTGGCCGTGCTATCAGGCATATTCACACTATCAAGCGCATCACGGCGCGGGTTGAAGTTGACAGTCGGACCCAGGATTTCATCCTGGAGCTCGAGGGCGCTCAGCAAAAGGTGTTTGTCGAGAACTTGGAAATAGTCACCGTGGACCCATATCGAACGCATGACCACGTCGGGCTCGACGTGATTCTTTTCGTCAAGAGGCTGAGCATCGGTCCAGGCATACTCGGGAAGAATGGATGCGCCATTGGTGAAGTCGGTAGTGTAGAGAAAGGGAAAGGGATATATGAGGATGACGGCAACGGCCACAGATATCAGCAGGGTCGTCACGACATGACTAGCGGCATATCTTCCGTATCGCGCGAAGGCGAGCCGTAAGGGGTTCTTATCAGCTAGCACGGGAGCTTCGGTGGTTCTTGTTTGGCATGTCAACAGAGTGTCAAGCAACCAAAGCGACGGGTAGGAAGCACAACGTACCCTCTAAGGGGATAGAGAAGATACCAAATCATTTTTGCCTCCTTGAGTTCGATTCTATAGAATAGCCCACACTGACGGAGAGAGGCAGAGGGCCTTCGAGTGATAGGAGAGGCGCATTATACAAGTACTTTCGAAGCCGCCGCATGCGAAGGACAAGGATGGCGACGGATGTCGAAGGTAATTCGTGGGCATAGATAGTGACTTGGCTATTAGGTATCTAGCGTAGGAGGCATTTCGAGACGTGATCGGATTGGGTGGGTAGGCAGATAGTTCGTTGGAAGAGGTCCAAAGAGGAAGACGCTGGGAAGCTTGCATTGGTCCAGAATTCCGTACTGGGACATGGGGGACGCCACTTTGTATGCACAGATTTTTAGTACATTTTTCTTTTCTACCTCTTCTTTTTTTTTTTTTTTTTAATTTCTCTCTCTCTCCCTCTCTCTTTTTCTGTCTCTCTGTCTGTTTGTCTCGCCCTCTCTTCGTTGTACAATACAAGGTAAGGCTTGGCGATATATTGGATATCAATGACAACTAGCAGAGAGCTAATGCTGCGGTTGCTCTGTTAGATTGAGTTTTCTTCCCACTGTCTTACACTAAGCTATAATAAGAAAACTGAGGAGGTTCGGCTTGTGATCATGAAATTGAGTTTCTAGAGGTGACGGCGTTAGGCGTGCAGGTGGGTGGCAAAGTGGTCGTATTGGGGATGGTGAAGTTGGGGGGTGACAGGTGGGAATCAAGATTCAGCTAAACAAATGGATGTTTCTGGCGGCCGGCCAGCCAGCTACGCTAGCAGCTGGGCTTCCAATTTTGCAACTTGATCTCGATTGTGTGTGGGGCTGTTTTAGTTCGCGGGTGAACCGGGCGGCGCATCAGTAGGTATGGCGGTATGTCCATGTTATGGATGTAAATAGGTAGGTCATGTACTTAGCTAAAAGAAAGGTACTTACTAGGAAGAGGTAGGTAGATAAGGTAGGTGGGAGGTATGTGTGTATGTAGGTAGGTAGGCGGCAGGTAGGCAGGTAGGTTAGGTAGGCAGGCAAGTTCGGTGGATGGTCGATTAGTAGGCGTACTGTACATACATGAATACGTAAGTACGTATGTATGTGTAACCTACCTATCATCTCTGTACCACCGTGCTAATCTAGAGCGGGCTGCTCCGGGCGGGCACCCGTGTAGACCGTCAAGTGATCAGCAACTCCGTACTGTATGTGTACCTTTAACCTATCCGTAGCCGCGATCTCTGCCCCTCCTCCTCATGGCCCCCCTCCTTTACCAAGTAGGTACCAATGGAATGAACGAAACCATGGTGCTGATGGACCATGCATCATTCACACACCTTTAAATGTATGTATGAGGTATGTATGCGTCCATACATGGGGATCCGCCAGTTCAACCGAAGGATCCGTGCTGTTTATTATTGATGGACTATCGGCCGGTGTCGCTGCGTATGCATCGAATTGATTCGCAAAGAGAGAAATATCTCATAGTCGAGATCGTTTGGTTAGAGGTCAGAAGTTCCCGGAAAGGCGGTCAATTTTTGGTCGTCGTTTGCGATCGCGGGGCGGATGGACGCATGAGTTGTCATGCTTGTTTTCTCGGTCGGGATGCTCCCAGGACCAGCACAGCAAATGAAGAGTTGATTTCGTGCTTGCTCACTTACTGCGTACTCCTGCAAAGGTGCGTTCATTCGTGCGTTCGTTCGTGCGTTCGTTCGCTCGTTCTTTCGCTCGTTTGTTCGTACGTGTATGATAAGGTCAACGGAGTGTTCGAAAATCGTTGAGATCGACTTGCTCGAGTCCGCGGGATGTGCTAGGCTTTATGTATGTACGCAGTATCACACCTAAAAGCGCTGGTTGCTTTTTTGTTATTTATTATCAGCTCATTCCAATGCGTAGGTAGCTGACCGACCCAATAATGCTACCCAATAGGGGAGGTATTTGCTCGCAATTTACCAGCTTCGTGGGGTGGCGAGGCGAACATCAGCTCATTTTACCTATCAGACCACTACCATGATGCTTTCTATTGGTGTAATTGACGCGTTGAGCAGGTTTAGCAGGGATATTTCGACGGGACTTGCCCAGAGCTAAACTCCTTAAACCATAAAGCTTTCACACCAAACATCCGCCCTGCGTCCTGCTTACATACGTAATACCGCGGGCGAGTGAGTGGACAAGCTTCCCGTCCCAATATCCGTAAGGCTGGACTGGACCCAGATGATCTCTTATGTAGCTGTCATCATCCCTGGCCGTTGCTACCATCCATTCCCCAGGTTGGCGTTGCAGCCAGGGCCACATCCAAGATGGATCCCCGGGATCCAATCGCAGAGCTCATCACCACCTTCAATGAGCTAAACTCCGACGTGATAGAGGAGCTGGATGAAGAACCTAGTCCGTTGGAGTTCATGCGCTATGTCGCCCGGAATACACCCTTCGTCATTCGAGGCGGCGTAGAAGACTGGACGGCGACGAGACAATGGAACGCCGACTATTTGCGCCGGTTTCTTGCCGGCCACTCAGTCAACGTTGCCGTGACTCCTTTAGGGAACGCCGACGCCCCCACGGCAGATGAGGATGGTAACCTCGTGTTCGCCAAGCCTCACGAGGAGGACCAACTCTTTGAGGAATTCCTCGAGTATGTGTCAAGGCAGGAAAAAGATGCTTCATTTGAAGGTAGCGAGGTCAGATACGCGCAGACACGTATGTAAGCCAGTATATATACCTCCCCGACTGGGAGACGTCATTGTCGATCTAGGCTTATTTCGGGATGGACAAGCTGATAAACTCTGAACCTACTCGGGGGAACAACAGAAAACGACAATTTACGCCACGAATACGTATCCCTGTTCTCGCAAGTGCAGCGCTCCATCGCCTTCGCGCGGATAGCGCTGCAGAAGGAGCCCGACGCGATCAACCTGTGGATCGGGAACTCGAAGTCGGTCACCGCGCTTCATCGGGATAACTACGAAAACGTGTACGTGCAGATCGCCGGTCGGAAGCACTTCGTGCTTCTCCCTGCCCTCTGCCAACCCTGCGTGAACGAGCAGAATCTCGCGCCCGCCTCTTACACGCGGGAAAGCTCGCGATCCCTGAAACTGCAAAAAGAGGACGGCGACGCCGTGCCCTTCGCCACCTGGGACCCGGACCGGCCAACGGAGCGAGCTACGAAGTACTCGCATCTAGCAAGCGCTATGAGAGTCACCCTCAACCCGGGGGACATGCTGTATCTACCGGCTATGTGGTGAGTATTGGCCTTAGATGATTCAACTTCTACCGTCTAAATAGCAGTGCAAAATATCGACCTGACTTAGGAAGCTCGTGACTAATTGTTGTCAAGGTACCACAAGGTCTCGCAGTCCTGCTCCGATGATGGAATCTGTGTTGCTGTCAACTACTGGTATGAACCTACTTCCCCTTATTATCCTCAGCTCCATGGCGGACCTCACATGCCCGACCCAGGTATGATATGGAGTTCAACGGGCCGCTATACCCCTTAACATCCTTCGTCCGCAATGTCGCACTCTCGTCCAAATAAAGTAGGTATGCATTCCTCACTTGCCGAAAGCGCTCGAAGTCACCCATCCTTGGTAGATACAAAATGCTAACGGCAGCCCTTCGTTGCTCTAGATTACCGAGAAGGATTGGGAATCGGCTAGTCCCGAATGTCCTACACACAGCTCTAAGATTGAGCGCCGGTCATCCCGAAAAGCTTTCGGTTTAGAGACAGGTACTCATCCATGTTTACCAGATACAGGAGACGGTGCCCCTACCAACGTCTGCCCCGCGCCAACTTCGCCATCAAAATTCTAGTCTAGCACATACCCATATAGGGCAATAGTAGCTCCCTAGAAAACCTACATATGACCTAGGAAGCTGATAAACGCGACCTCCAAATGCCGGGGGTGGTGGTGCTTGGTATTACCATGCGCTGGCGGCACCCGCGCTGCTGGGACTGGGCCTCGCGCACAGCGCTCGGGAATTGGAGATATGTATCCCCGCTACCGACCTTAGTAGACATAGCTTTCCCTCCGGGGCGACGGGCCCGGGATGTGAGAGTGGCAGGTAGTTACTACGAGACAACGACCCCTTTTCGTAGGGGTAGTCGAAGATGAAGCCCACATCGCGATTCTCTCGGTCTCGCGCTATTCCTTCGCTATATTTGCTCTACCTAGATACTTTTCGCGACAAGACTCGTAAAATTAGACTTCGAGCCATAGTCCTGTGGTGAGGGTTGATGTTTATGTTATCGAAAGGGCCGGCTATAGTCTCAACCGGGCGGAGTGGGCCAATATAAACTTGGAGGAGTCTATGATCTGAGTAAAGAACACCTATGCGAAGAGTCATGCTTAGCCCCAACCCTAGCAGCATTATATAAACTGGTGTTGAGCTATCCATCATTTTGCATGCGATTTTAGACTCAAGAAACCCTATGCGCACGCCGTCCTTGAACACCTCGCTCTCTTTCGACATAATTTTTGACCTTTTCAAGTCGCTGGCGGATTATGACGAACATGTCCAAGGTCCATTTTGCCCTAACGCCGCGAATCTCGCAGTACCGGAAGAAATATCACGAGCGAGATAGCTACTACAATAGCACAAGCTCGCTTTGCCAAGTTAGTGCGTTTAATACAGTAAATCTAATAATAAGCACCTGGGTAGCGTTGCCATTGAAGTTCATTCTGAGTTGTAATCTACCTAATTCGTGAAGCCGTCAAAGTATACTAAAGTTACAAATGCGTATCCTATCGTATCGGCTCAAGTACCTAGCCTATCGGCGATCCGATTGACTACTTCCTGCGTACTCCGAACACCACACCGGTCCAGGGAATATAAATGCTACAAAAGAAACATCCGTGCCATTATGTTGATATCATCGTTCATCATGCTTTCCCCCCTTACCCTCATCGAACCCGAACATTTCGTCAACCGTTCACACGCACACCCAACGGGAACTGCGAGCTCTCGTTCAGGAACCGCCCCTTATCATCGCCGATCTTCCGTCTGAACAGGCTCAGGTCGTTGAGCAGGTCGTGCATGTAGTCCTGCATATCGTTCGCCTTCTCCTCGTACACCTCGGACGAATACCCATCATCCTCATCCTCGTAGAACGCCTCATCAACCAAGCCCTGCCTCTTGCTCTCGCCTTCGGCCCCCGCATTCTCCTTATCGGCGTCGGCGTCGGCGATGGCGCCGTCGAGCTCTTTTGCGTCGTTGACCCTGACGTCCGGGATCGGGTTCTTGAGGCTGTCGAGGGCGAGCTTGAGGTGGAGGCGCAGGGCCTCGTTCTCGGTCTGGAGGGAGCGGATCTTGCCCTCGGCGACGAGGCTGCGCTCCTCCATCATGCGCTGGATGGCGGCGACGCGGTTCTGGTACTGCTCGAGGCGCTCCTCGTCCGAGTCGCGGGCGTCCTTCTCGCGGCGGCGCGTCTCCGACACCGACAGCTGCAGGCGGCGGATCTCGTCCGCCATGGCCGCGATCTGCGCGTCCCGCTCCGCCGTGCTGATCTGGTCCTGGTTCACGACGGCGCGCGTCCGGATCCGCTTCGCCTGGTCCGCGTACCGCAGCGTCGACAGCGTCTCCTCGTAGTCCGACGGCGCGATGCACGCGATCATCGCCGTCTTGCTGTTGCCCCCCAAAGAGTCCTTCAGCAGCCACGTCAGGATCGAGTCCCGGTACGGCACCACGTCCCGGCTGCGCTGCTGCTGCTGCTGCCCCCCCTTGCTGCCCCGCTGCTGCTGCTTCGGGTCCGCCAGCGCCGCGATCACCCGCCCCAGCGTCGTCAGCGACTTGTTGATGTTGCTACCCTCGCGAAGTCGCGCGCCCGTCGCCTCCGTCGACTTGGCCCGCTCGCTGCCCGCCAGGTCTACGAGCCGGATGCGCGAGCTCCGCTCCGTCGTCTCGTCCGTCTCCATGTCGTGGTGGATCTGCTTCAGCATGATGGTGAACACGGCGTGGCTCCGGCTGCTCGTGTCGTTCATCTTGGTGCTGGCCGTCGTGCGGCTCGCGTCGCCCGCCTTCATGTACCGGAGGATCTCGTCCAGGCTGCGCACCGGCACCTCGGTGAGGTCCTTGACGTACGGCCCCTCGGTCGGCGACTCGCGGATCTTCAGGTAGTACGGCGCCTGGTTGGGTACCACGGGCACGAGAAGGTCGCGCACGTGCTCGTTGTAGACCTCGAAGTAAGACGCACGCACGTGGTAGGAGATATTGGGGTTTTCTTGCTGCGCGGCTTCGATGCGTTGGAAGAGATCCTCGCAGGTCCGTGGAATGAGCCCGGCTTGCTCGGGCGTGCCCATCATGGTGTACGACTTGCCGGAGCCGGTCTGGCCGTAGGCGAAGATACAAGTGTGGTAGCCTTCGAAGTTGTGGTCGAGGAACTCCTCGCCCAGACTGTTGTACACATCCTCCTGATGTGCGTAATGGTTGTCGTCGATGTCGTGGCTCCAGAAGGAGTTGTCAAAAGTGAAAGATTTCTCCTCAATGATTTTCCGAGACTTTGATCTCGCGTTGGCTGGGTCAAGACCGTGCGGCACATGGAGTGTTGTCTGCTGTGTCATTGGGTCCATGCTGATCAGGCATTTTGCGCCGCGTTGGATTTCTGTATGACCCCATTCTCAGTCAGTCATAATAGAAAAACGTAGAGCAGACTAATGGGCTTACCTCTGGGCAAGAAAGCCCGAACCCGAACGACGACCCGAACATTACCGCCACCATCCATCCTCATGTGCGGTGGTAGGCCATCGCGAGAGCGTAGGGAGGGAGTGGAAGCGGAAGATCGAATGGCCTTCATATCCGATGATATCAGTCGAGGTTCCAGCAACATTCCAGTTAGTGTCAAACATATGTCGTCGATTATATCGCGAGAACGCTGGTGATAACTCGGAATGCCATAGACAGGCATCTGGCCGACTGGTATGACCGCAGGTGGGTCGGCCGTTTTTATTTACTTTGGCTCGTTGCTAGGGCAGCCGCGCCATCGAAGGCGCTAGGAGCTGCCAATTGCTGCCAATTACAGGGACTACCCCGCGATTTAGTGACGTTCGGGCGGCTTTCAGCTGACAGCTTAGGAGGGGCAATGCCTGTAAGACTATACGGACTCACATGTAATCCGTGCTATGTACTATTATACTTTGTGAATGAGATTATTATTCACTTTTTCAACAGAAAGACTGTTATTAATGAGAAAGTTTTTGAAAATCGAAATAAGTTGTATCTTGTTGATAATGTACCCCTTATGGGTGGACTGGAGCCTGCCCTTATTAATGACATCTACGCATAATGCTAACCCGGAGAGCAACGCACGCTACCAAGGCAACTTGACCGATTATATGTTATAAACCCTATGAACGCCCGCTACCTGATAACTGATTTATGACTCACTTGCGTGAATATATCTATGTCTTTACGAGGCCCTTCCCAAACAACTCATTGCCGACTTCGCTGATGAGCGGCTCATCCGGAAACTGTTTCTTCTTCGCCAGCACAGTTCCCTGGGCGTCTAACGATCGCAACAGGTCCACCAATTCTCCTTCTAATGGCATGCAATAAGCCAGGAATCCTAACGCCAATAATATCCCGTGAAGTACTTCTTTTGAGGACTCTTCCTGAGATATAGCCTCTAATGCTGATGCTGCCAACTCTACTTGATCTTCCTCCGGGAGGACCTCTGTTGACTGCTCCCTCTTGGAACAGTTTGCGGAAGCGACATTAAACAACAATGATGTCGCTGCTACTCGGACACTGCTATGGCTGTCGTCGAGGAAGCTGGTTGATATGAGCTGAGTGATAGCGCTTCGTAACGCTGCCTGTCCGAGGATCTGGTCTGGATATAGCGGGCTTGAGAACATATTACATGCCATCTGTAATGTTACCAGTCTCAGAGCGTAGGGGCACTCCGAGTCTTTATTCACCTTGTCTAAGATGGTAATAACCGTCTTATGACCGGCCTCTTCCGCTAAGTAGCCGCTTACACGGGGGTCAACAAATGCGCAACGGAATAGATCCACGACGGTAAACAAGATTTCCTTGGGTAAATCTGCTACGCCAGAACGCAGAAGATTCGCAAAAGCCGAAATATCTGGTAGGTGGGCTTCGGCGGGGCCTTCGTTTGACCTGATCTCGATGAAATGCTTCACCCCTTGAATAGCAGGGTCGTCGGCTTTCGTGCCGAGTTTCGATAAAAGCTTTGGGAGTGGAGGGACTTTCTGGTATAGCACAGGCTTTGAGTCTGACACATGTGCGAAATGGGGTAAGTTGAGTAATCGATGTGGATGAGCTGGGACTGCCATATGGGCTAGAAGTCCGACGGTGCCCCTGAGGCGAGCTGCATCTGCACCCATCCATCGTTCCTCTTCCTCGCCGTGCACGAATGTGATGAAGGTAGGCGTTGCACTGATGGAGTATTTCCGGGCGACATCGAAAGCTTGAGACGTGTCGACCTTGATCAAAGTGACTTTACTTCCATGCTCGGCGGCTAGGCTCTCATAGAGAGGATAGAGCGTTTTGCAGGGAGGACAAGTTACCGAAGTGAAGAAAATAATTGCACAATATTTCCTCGCACTCTCTAGTACGCCATTTAACTGCCCGAGACTAGTGACATTTATTACGGTTGACTGTTGAGTAGCTGGTGTAGCTACCGCACCGTTGGGCTGTTGTTGTATGTGGCCCTGGCCCTGGATGCCAAGTAGTCCACCTTGTTGAGCCTTTCTCTGCTGAACCATTTGTGTCAGCTGAGGCTGCAACATTCTACCAAAAGGAGAATCGAGCACGGCTTGGGGCATGTTTGTGATGTGTTCCGGGATACCTTTCCCGAGCAGGAATGTGGCAAAATCATGACTAAAGTTATTGCAATTATGCCGGAACAGATCGTATGCCTAGGTATGCCAAGTCAATAGCCCGTTCTCATCCAGTTCGTTTTATTAACTCACCTGAGGAGTATATACTTCCCTGAGTGAGTCGAGATATTCGAAGATCACTTCAAGGGGCAGCTCGGTCTGGCCGAGATGTATGCGCTGCAAAGGTTGACCCAAGTGAGAGCTTCCAGGTCGTATTGTATTTATGCCACCGTCATAGACGTACTCAACGCCTTCTAACTCAATAGAGGTATGGTAGATGGCATCGAGCTGAAATCCTAGCATACCCATCGACATCTGCTTGGCTAGGCCTCCTGAGAGGTCGTAAACAAGGAGATGGACGTCCATAGTGGAGATGCTAGCGTTCTTGATGTTCTATTCGCGGCAGGTTTGTGTGGGAATATATCGGGTCAATCTAGCAATGGAATAAGGGGTAAAAAGCTGCACGTACTAAGATTCAGATGAGCGATGTTTTATATGTAATAGAGAAAGAACAATGTAAATGCACGCCATAGAATAAGATTTATATGGAATCTGAGAGAAAAGGCGGCATCTTTGTACGTCAGACATGTTTATCGATTTATCGAAGGCAAGCTCAGTGCCAGTACGTGTACTTACATGTAGGTTACCTAGTTAACTGAATTGTGGCTGCTTTCCTTCTATTGTGGCTGTGCGGTTGAGAATGCCCAGAAAAGAGGCGAGCAGCGGGAGCCAAAACCTTGCATGTCTCGTAAGCATTTGAAGTGGGGAATATGTGTCACAGGCACCAGGGATCTAGATTACTTTTCGTGACCAAGCACTAAATGCCAAGTGCTAGCGCCAAGAGTACATACAAGAGTTTGCCGTTCGTGTCTGCGGTGTCTGCGGTGTCTGCGTGTGAAAACTGACGGTTGAAATTGAAATTGCACTAAAAAACTTCGAGATTGCCGTTTTGAACAGATTACGGATTACACTACCCTCCTTTCTCTTCATTCATTTACCCCATTTGACGAATCCCCTATTTCGGCATTGATCCTCGCATAACCTCCGCTACAACCTTGGAAACTTTTGCCTATTGTTTTCTATTGTATGTGTGCTTCCGCCCGTACCCATACTTGATCCTGAATCTGTACTTGCATTTTCAATCGCGTTGCTTTGATTTGATTCATCCGCTCGCTTCTTCTACTCTATCTCCTTTTCTATTTTCCCCTTTTCTTTCCCCATCCGTTTGTGTGGGGATGCTTTATATTTAAAAAAGGTTATGAGGAGAACATCAGTCTCGTTGCCTACGAAGCACGTTCGTCACGACCCTCACGAGAAACCTGCGCGTTACGACTCGGTCCACCGAGAAGTCGGCATCCTGGAGAAATTACAGAAAGCCACTATGAACCAGGCCCAAAAGACACGGTGGCTAAAGACCACCGCGATCGTGGTCTTCCTGGTCTTCCTATTCTATTATCTGTCGCCCAAGGGTGTCGAGGTCTATCAGGGTGGTACGTCTAGTTGAGAGTGCATGTGCGCTTTATGGAGCAGCAGATCTAATTATATAACAAAACAGTATCGAATTCTGGCGGCCAAGTGCCTGTCGATTCCTCGTACGGAACCGACAAATGCACCAAGTCGTATTCGAAGGACAAACCAATTATCCAGTATGTCCTCATGATCGATGCCGGCAGCACTGGATCGCGTATCCATGTCTACAAATTCAACAACTGTGGGCCTACTCCTGAATTGGAAAATGAGAAATTCGAGATGACCGAGAAGAGTGTCGGTGGCTTGAGCAAGTATAAGGAAGACCCCGTTGCTGCCGCGAAGACATTGGATGCTCTTATGGAAGTGGCCATGAGAACAGTCCCGGACAAGTTGAAGGGATGCAGCCCCATTGCCGTGAAGGCGACCGCTGGCCTACGAATGATTGGCGCAGAGGCCAGCGACAAGATCTTGGAAACCGTGCGAAATCACCTTGAGAACGACTATCCCTTCCCGGTCGTCTCGAAGGAAGAGAACGGCGTTGCGATCATGGACGGTTCCGACGAAGGTGTATACGCCTGGATTACCACTAATTATCTTCTCGGTAAGATTGGTGGTCCCGACCATAGCCCCACTGCTGCTATCTTCGATCTTGGTGGCGGTTCTACGCAGATCGTGTTCGAGCCTACGTTTAAGGGACTTGCTTCCGGCGGTATGCCCGAGAAGCTGGCCGAGGGCGATCACAAGTACGAGCTGTCTTTCGGCGGCCGAGACTTCGAGCTTTACCAACACTCTCACCTTGGCTACGGTCTGATGACTGCTCGCAACTCGATTCACTTGAACCTGCTCCACGATATCTACGCCCAGGAGAAGGACAAGAGCTTCCTACGGAAGCCGATTCTGAACCACCCCTGCATCAATGCTGAGCAGAGCGATATCGTCAAGGTCAAGCTTGGCGACGACAGCCCCTTGGGCTCCGGCGAGATCGAGCTGAACATGACTGGCCCAGCGACCCCGGCTCCGGCACAGTGTCGTGCTTTGGCGGAGAGAATCCTGTACAAGGATAGCGAGTGCAAGTTGGCGCCGTGCTCTTTCAACGGTGTTCACCAGCCTTCATTGGACAAGACCTTTTCCAAGGAGGACGTCTTCATTTTCTCCTTCTTCTACGACCGTACCAGGCCTCTCGGAATGCCCGATTCGTTCACCTTGCGGGAACTCCACGACCTCACTAACAGTGTGTGTGGCGGCGAGAAATCATGGGATATCTTCACTCACATCCCGGGCGCTCTCGAACAGCTCCGCGACCGCGGGGAATACTGTTTGGATCTCAGCTTCATGATGGGCCTGCTCCACACGGGCTACGAGATGCCAATCGACCGAGAGGTGAAGATTGCCAAGAAGATCAAGGACAATGAACTGGGCTGGTGTTTGGGAGCCAGGTAAGCGAGCCCCCTTCATCGACATTGTGTCTATTTTTCATATGGCAAGTGACCAGAAAGCTAATTTTTGCTACTACCCTACAGTCTCCCCTTATTATCGAAGAACTCGGGCTGGTCTTGCAAGGTCAACCAGGCCTACTAATCGAATCATACGAACCATGGCATTTGGGCAGCAGAGAAAGGGCATCAGCATCATCATAGACAGACATCGTAGAGATAATGACGGAAGACGGGTACGGGTGTGGATATATGCCCCAAGGGGCAGGCCGGCGTTCCGGATCGGATCGGGCGTGTAAATCACTTGTTCAGATGGGGCCCCTTGACATTCTGTGTGCCTCGATGATACAGACACGGGCACACAATGGAGGGCTTAGTTGTATTGTACGGAAAAAGTACCAATCAAGCAAAGCAAGCAAGCATACAAGCAAGCATGCAAGCAAGCACTAGAATTGCTTTTGATAAAAAATATCAAAACATATATATGCATATCCTATGAAGCGCGAGCCCTTCGATTCTATTATTATTAGTATTACTTTATTTCCTGTTCTTTCTATATAACAATCCGGGCACGGGTATCACTCTTCATCCATCCACCCACTACAACGGCGGCGTAACCAACCCCAAAACATCCTCGACAACGTCCTCGGGCCCCACCCCCTCGAGCAAGGCCTCGACGGCGGCGCGGTCGCTGCCCCACTGGACGCTGCGCTCGCGGCCCGCGTCGTCGACGACGCGGACGCGGTGGCCGAACACCTTGCGGGCCGCGAGGCGCACGAGCGCCGGCGTCGCGTAGTCGAGCGCGTGCAGCGCCGCCAGGCACCGCGCCAGCTGCCCCAGGTGCCGCGTCGCGGCCGGCGCGACGCTGCCCGGGGAGACGGCCCGGTGCAGCCGCAGGAATGTCGCGATGTTTAGTTGGTAGCGGAGGACGTCGACGTCTACGCTGACCTTTTGGGCGAGCAGCGCGAGCGTCGCGATGTCGCTTTCGGTGAGGGTTGGGAAAGGGCTGCTGTTGGTGGTGTTGGTAGTGGTGGTATTGGTGGGGGGCGGTTCGCCGGCTTCAGTGTGCCTGCTGCGATGGATCCCGATTCCTGGCCGCCCCCACTCCGATACCGACGTCGTCGTGGGTGTTCGCCGGAGCACGCTCGTATCGCTGGATAGACTGCCCGTGTCCCATCCACCGCCGCGTCTGTTCCCTGTGTCCCGCTTCTCACCTTCATCTTCATCTGCCTCTCCTTCCTCCTCCTCCTCCTCCTCCTCCTCCTCCAGGTGTGCAAACCCGTCCTCGGGATCGTGCCGGTGCGCGAGGTAGAAGACGTCGTTGAGGTGGGGCGTGAGCCGCGCGGACGCGGCCAGCACGGCGACGAACAGGAACCGCTTCGGCGCCGTCTGCACGCTCGTGCGCGTGAAGATGCGCCGCGTGCGCAGCAGCTCGAGACACTGGATCTGCACGATGGCCGGCGCGCGGTCGAGGTTCTTGGCTAGGACCACGTTGGCGATCGCGAGGGGTTGTTGTAGTTGTGGTTGTGGCTGCGGTGGTTGTTGGATCGCCGTCGGCGGGGGGCCGTTGTTATTACCACTTGTGGTCGTTGTGAGAGGCGCGAGGGAGTGCCGCGCCTGCGCTGGGAAATACGAGTAGGCCTCTGCGCGCGGTTGCAGGGGTGATATCGGCGTGGACCGCGGGGTCGTGGACCGCGAGTGCGGATACGGAGGCGGAGAATGAGGTAGCTGGATGGCGGCGGCGAGGTCGTCGAGGGTCGTCTGCGCTGTGCAGTCTACGACGGCGGAGGACAGGTTGAAGGTCTGTGAGGCGACTAGCTGTAGTTCGGCTACGAGGTCGTCGAGCTCGGTTGGCTCTGTGCTGATGATGCAGTGCTCGCGGCTGATGAGGCAGAGGAGGGCGGCGAGACCCAGGTCCCCCAAATTGTGGACCTTTTGTAGCAGATCCTCATCCGCCATTGAATGGTTGTAGGAGGTTGGTACTTTCCATTAGGACACTTCGAAATGTGTGACAAGTTTATGTGGTGTAGAGGTCGGTGGCAGGCTGATATTTGGAAGAATTAAGGAGTCCGGAATGTCGGGCGCACCGTTGGTGGATATTGCCGATTTATTACACGGGGAAGCTCGGACCGGGTCCAAGCTCTCGCGGGACTTACAACCTTCAACCCACTTACAAAGTACCTTGGAAGTAAGCAACACTACGTTTCCTTGATCTACCCTCATGTGAAGTTAAGACATAAACTCTCAAAATGGGCTCTCGGCATAAACTCCATGTAGGTTTGGGAACAGTACCACTTTTGCTAATATACTTGAGGTAGACATTATAGAATGATTCCATCGACGGTGAAGCGCAATGACTTATCAATACACTATTATACAAATTGCGCATGATACACGCATCAGTCTACCTGAGGTCCTTCTAAGGAACACCGTGCATAACGATATCACGAGGAGGCTTTAAACCTAGGCATTCCAGTCGATCTCGCTCCCATCACGACCGCCCCTGTTTCCCCACGGAAGTCAGCCAGCAATCCACCTCACATGAGAGACGCCACGAGACGAAAAGAAACCAGACAACACGCAATACTCACGTGCCCCTCCAGAACTTCTTATCCACCTTGTCGTCCGGCGACGCGCTGGCACGATCGTGCCTCTTCTCGAAGTCGCGGTTATGCCGCTCGACCTCCCGCTTCTGCTCCTCGTTCAGGCCCTCCCTGACGCCGGGAACCGACTGGTTGTGGATCTTGGGGCGCGGCGCGCCAGGGCCCTGCGGGCCCTTCAGCGCCTCGCCACCTTTCCGACTCGCGGCGTTGGCGATTTCCCCGCCGGTCGGACTCCCGCCCGTCTCCGTCGCCTCCTTGGACCGCGAGCCGCCGGACTGCGCGCTCGCGTTCTCGGGAGACTTGGGTTTGCCGACGTCTGGCGGGCTAGGGCCGGGGTGCTCGGCTGATTCTTGGGCCCTGGATGAGGGGGGTTGGCTCTGCGGGTTGTCTGCGATGGGATCTCCCTTTCCGTCTCCGTAGCCCTGCGCTTGGAAGCGGGAAGTCGTGATGAAGGTGCGGTAGACTTGGGGAGTCCGAGTACGGGTGGCACCGCGCAGTGCGTTTAAAGAGTTGCTGATACGGATGGCTGTCATTGTGAATACCTGAGAAATATGATTGCTCTTCTTATGGGTTTAGTGATTTGAATGTAAGGAACAGGTAGGTCTATTGTAGTAGAGAAAGGGCATCATATGTGATTGCTTGAAATGGTACCTAAGTGTACGGCAACATCATCGATGAAGTATGACATCATGACATGGCATATTAATACATATGTACATGTATGTACAAGGTAAGAGGCATTTGCCCCTCGCCAGGTACTTACGGGGTAAGTATCTTTCCTTCATTCATCTGCGATCGAGGAACCCGAGGCTCTGGGCTCTTCTGTCACGTAACAACTGTGTAGATCAATAGATCAATACCTGTACTACGAGGTACAACGGGTAATATGCCATTTGATCTCGGATATTGGTAAGGATAGACCTATGATAAACGAGCTAACAAAGCGAATACCAATAGCGCTGTTAGGAATCCCACCTAACTTGACTAGCTCAGCCGGCAGTAATCATGACCTCAGACTTGTTAAATTTGGACATAGGCTACATGTACCTACTGTATACTTTTCAAGCTTCAAGTGAGAGAGACAAAGCATTGATATTCTTATTCCCAAATTGATAACATAAAAGCCTAGCCTCATTTTTGAAATAATAATTCTCACTAAACGAAACGTCTTTGTTATTCTAAGTATTAGTATGTCAAATCCATCAGACTTAACGTAATCACTCAGATGATCGAGTACATATATCCTTCGATCTTGTTTCATTCTGCACCTAATACGGACCTGTAGTGAGCTAAAAGCTTCAGCTTGGTTTAAGCCATGCCCCGGGGCTTGTGGCTTTGACCATTAAGACCTGTGGCTCACACAGTCCCGCACCGGAGCAGTTGATTTGGTCGCTCCCTGCAACCCGTAAGCCCACTATAATTAGGTGTCTCGTGCCGCCAGCTGAGAGGAGCTAAAGTACAGCACTGTCCAGCAGGCATTGCTGAAAGGCGCCGACCGCCGTTGCCTCTGTTTCATCGACCAAGCATCAAACAACAACACAACTGACGAAACCCACCAAATTCCACACCCGTGTCCTTCGCCACCAGCTCTCGATCTCCTTCGTCCATAATCTACCTCCATAACATCGCATACGGTTGATCCGCTTAGGCGACCTTCTTATCGCCGTATCGAGAGCTTTCTTTGTAACCTGACATAGCCGATTAGAGCCGCTGGGCTTGAACTCCATCATGTCTTCTAGGAAGAAGGTCCTCCTGAAGGTACGACAGATATTAGCTAAACTATGTGCATTCATTAGGTAAATGCATGAACTGACGGCTTGCAATCTTAGGTCATTATCCTCGGCGACAGCGGTGTAGGAAAGACGAGTTTGATGAACCAATATGTACGTGCTTATCATCTACGCAAGCAATCGCCCTGCAATGTCGCCATTCAGAACTGATCGATTTCGCCCTACTTTCTATAGGTAAACAAGAAATTCAGTGCAAGTTATAAAGCCACCATCGGGGCCGACTTCCTGACCCGAGAGGTATTGGTCGACGACCGACAAGTTACAATGCAGGTATGGAGGCCTCCACACACGACGTCTTGGCCGAGGGACCGGTAGTTAACGCGATGCAGCTTTGGGATACGGCTGGCCAGGAGCGCTTTCAGTCCTTAGGCGTTGCCTTCTACAGAGGAGCTGACTGCTGCGTATTGGTATTTGACGTCAACAACTCTAAGAGTTTCGAGGCCCTGGACAGCTGGCGAGACGAATTCTTAATCCAGGCTTCTCCCCGGGATCCTGAGAACTTCCCCTTTGTACGAATCACCCCTTTCTAAGCGAAGGAGAAATGTTTACTAATTGCCTCGTAGGTTGTGCTTGGAAACAAGATTGATGTCGAGGAGAGCAAGAGAGTTGTAAGTGCACCTTGCATCTTATTGTAACATGTTAACTAATGATGAGCAGATCTCGAGTAAGAGGGCTGCCACTTTTTGCCACTCTAAAGGCGACATCCCATATTTTGAGACTAGCGCAAAGGAGGCGGTCAATGTTGAGCAAGCGTTTGAGGGTAAGCTGCGACTCTACCGCTGATGAACTCATCGTACTCACCTTCTACTCTAGTTATTGCCCGGAACGCGCTGGCTCAGGAGGAATCAGAAGAGTTCAGTGGAGACTTCCAGGACCCCATCAACATTCATATTGAGAACGACCGGGACGGGTGTGCATGTTAAGCTTTAGTTACGATATCATCACGACACCGAGTTTATTCTTTCGACTGAAGTAACTCATCGGCATGTTTGTTGGTTTTAGGAGACTCGAGGTTTCCGAGGGATCTCGAGGGCCAAGCTAATAGGTAGCAGTGGATTCCTAATATCATAGGTGTTGGTCATAAATGTATAGACAAGTTGGTACATTGCTCTTTTTTGTTTTCATATCCCAGGTCAATGCAAGAGGGACTGTGATGGAAGTTAAGCTTTATCATATATCGGACTTCATCCAATCAATGTGTCTCTATTCCGGGACACCTAAGAGGACTCGGTACCTAGGCAGCTCCCGAGACTATTAGCATGTGTCATGCTGCAAGTGACCGCCTGACGAGCATTAGGTAGCGTGCACCTACTGTACTAATGTACAGTAGTCCACATGTGCTATAGGCACTAACAGGTGGGATTTGTAACTAATTGCCCCTTTTAATCCCCAAGAGGTTAAATGGACTTAAGCCGGAAACTGATAACCGATAAATCAATAATTTTATCTCCTGAATGATATTCTCCGTGAATTTCAGCATTTATACATTATGTAATGTACTACTAGATACAGCAATGATCCAAGAATGCCGAGTACCTATCCAGTAGGTACCAAGCCTCTAGGATGGATAGAGTTGACGGATACGGATCCGTACATTGTACACGCCAGGAGTTCAGGGGTCTCGGTGTCTAAAACCGCCGAGCACCTCAATTGGAAGTCAGCCCTGGGGCCGTTTCATGGCAGGACATACCTCCAAACTTCAACCTATACTACCTATTTTCAAGCTATACTTCCAAAAGCTCACCCCCAGTCACCTTATGCCTAGAAGCTTTCTTTGACGTCTTACACGATCATTCTACCTATTTAAACCATATTTAGATCTATAGATGCTTACGTGGCGCACGGCCGCCGTGACGCCCTTTAGGGATCTACCGCAAGGGAGCCGCCGCGCCTCTACGATATGGCGCCGCCGGAACCCACGCTCGCTGGCGAGATACAATTAGAGAACGATGCACCGAGACGGAGTCGATCCGGGTCCGTGGCCTCCGGGAATATACTGGGTTCTCTCGTGTCGGGAAAGCGCATGAGACGGAAAGTTGGCATATGGAATGTCGCACGGAGGACGCTGGGTATTAGCCTATTACTACTCACCGTTTTACTCTGGACAGCGTCCAATTTCCTCGCGAGCGTGAGTATTTACTTGTTCTGCGGACAGACCTGGTCGTCTTCGGACGTGCCCGTCAACCGCGGCTAACCCGACGCTAGTATATCTTCTCCGACCATACATATGACAAACCTTTCTTTCTGGTATATATTAATACGTCCATATTTGCCTTCTCGATGATCCCGATATCCATAAAGTACATAATACAAAACGGCGGGCTCGCACATGTAAAGAGCGCGGTAATACAAGAGTGGAAGGCGAGGCGTCACGGGGCGGAGGGGATAAAGGCTCAGGAGGAGGAGGAGGACGTCGTGGCCGGGGAACGGCTGCTGGTCGACGATACGGGCAGCTTCGAGGCGTTCGACCTCCCTAAGCCGGCGGAGAAGCTGTCGCTGCTCGAGACGGCGCGCTTCAGCCTCGAGTTCTGCATGATCTGGTTCTTCGGCAACTACTTCGCGTCGGCGTGCCTGGAGTACACGAGCGTCGCGAGCGTGACTATCCTCACGTCCACGAGCAGCGTCTGGACCCTGATATTCTGCGCCGTCATGAAGATCGAGCCCTTCTCGGTCCGCAAGCTCGTCGGCGTCATGGCCTCCCTCACCGGCATCGTCCTCATCTCGAGCATGGATCTGTCGGGCGAGGACAACGACGATAATCGGGGCAACTTCCCGCACAAGAGCCAGCGGCAGATCGCGATTGGCGACGCCATGGCCTTCTTTAGCGCCGTTATCTATGGGCTGTACGTTGTCGTGATGAAGATTCGCATCGGCAATGAGGAACGGGTCAATATGCCGCTTTTCTTTGGCTTTGTGGGCATCTTCAACATCTTATTACTATGGCCTCTCTTCCCTATTCTACATTTTACCGGGATCGAACCGGTGAGTTGCTTGCGCAAACGGCTTTGCGGGACAAGTTGCTAACGGGGTTTAGTTCGAATTGCCTCCAAGTGGCAAGATCTGGTCAATTATCATGGTATGTTCTATTTTGCATCAACGTTTAAGAACCAGAAACTAATGATTCTCACAGCTCAACTCGATATCTTCCTTCATCTCCGACATGTCATGGGCATACGCCATGCTGCTCACGACGCCGCTCGTTGTGACCGTCGGGCTCTCGTTAACGATCCCGCTCTCGCTCATAGGCGAGATGATCCAGTACGCGCAGTACTCGAGTTTTGTCTACTGGATCGGCGCCCTGATCGTCCTGGTCTCGTTTATCTTTATCAACCACGAGAGCCACGAGGAAGAGGAGGGGCCGAAGGCGGGCTCGGACGGCGCCAGGACTGGGCTGGCGGCGCCGTGACCTTTTCTTGCGTTGCAAATAGCGTTGCAAACAGCGTTGCAAACAGCGTGTATAAAATCTGCGTTTTGGTTACTAGACATGGAACTGGCTGGTGCAAACTTGAGTACTGGCTTCCCTGGCTTGGAAAGAGACGCGTCTTAGAGTGCAAGGTTCCGTCCTACCTAGACGGCGTGCGGGCAAGCGGTGTAAGTTAAGTTTTCACGGCCTGGACATGGATGCCAGGCTGGGAATTGTACATACCCGATCACCTAAATGTGCACATTAGTAAGCCATAAGAACCTTACTATATAATACAGAGGGTTCAGCGATTTCAGATGATTGTGGCTTGTGTAAGTACATATGGCGAGACCCGAATACTTGGATAGAGGGAGGTTCTAGATCGTGTAAGATCAGTCCCTCGCGTTCCCGAAACCTGGACTACGAACGCCTCCTGGCGGCCTAGCTCGACTTGTTTCTACACCATTTTATGCGGTTTGATCTCATGAACTAGCTACCTAGTGTTAAGGTACTTCCTACCTAAGTGCGATTATCTTGCATGCCTATTCTGGGTTATAGGGTTACTAAGGGAGTGCCTGGGTGTACTGCGCCGTCTTACACATGATTGCGAGAGCTGTCAGCTACGCCTGCGTCCTTGATCCGACAGAACCACGTAGGAAACTTGATGGTTCTAAGATTAGTCCTTCATATTTAGCGACTCTTATATATTGTCAAATCAGTGTGTTGTTGTTGTACAGATGTACCTACTACGTACCGTATTCTCTATGTTCCTGAGATTATTTTGTCACGGACTATATACTAAACTCCGTTGAGACTGGTGTGTATGGGCTGCCAGATGTATATGGTGCGGACTACACTGTTACGTCTTCAAATCTGACTTCAACGGGAGGTACCTGCTGTTAGAAAAGTCACGAGTATCTCCTAAGGAAGGAGGACGGCATCACGCGAACACTTGACCACTCCTTGATGACTTACGCCTGCTCTTGTCATCTTTCCAGCACAGTCAGGCAACTAGCCTGACAAACCTTCCTACCGAAGCGACTTATGATCTTGTCATTCAGTCGTTCACTGATTCACCACTTAGGCCAAAAACTCAAGGCCTTACTTTATGTACTGTCATCCCGTTATATAATATCATACACCCTTCTCAGCATACCCTAGCTTCTTTACGACCTCCCCAGAGTATCTTTATTATCCATCTATCTACCTATGACCATGTCTTCAGAAACCGAAGAGACTGCTACACGCTCTCTGGGGGACTACATCAACGCCGCTACACGTCCCATACACACCAAACTCAACAAGCTCATCATCTACCGACTTCCCCTAGCACTCCCGCCCCAGAGCGAAGATGCGTCCAAGTATGTGTCAGGGCTGCTACACATCACGCCCATCTACATGACCTTCGAGTCGCTATGGCAGAACATCCTAGACTCGCCCGCACCCGCAGAGGAATCCAGCACAGAAGATATACACGTCTGCGATGCATGCGACCCGGCCGAAGACGACAAATCAGCAACGCTCGACGTCCACACCACGCCGGACGCCCCGGACCCCCCTCACCGCCCCGTCGTGTGCACGCGCATCCGCTCGGTGCTCGCGCACCTGCACCTGGAAGGGCTCGCGCGCTCGGAGGCGCTGCAGCAGGACCTCGCGGCGCTGACGGGCTGGTCGAACCGCACGCTGGCCGAGCAGCTGCGGGAGAACGCGGCGTCGCCCGTGCTGGGCGACTTCCTGGCGCACACGCGGCGGTCCGTCGCCGCGCGCCCCCACGTCCTGCTCGCCTACGCCTGGGTCCTGTACCTGGCGCTGTTCTCGGGGGGCCGCTTCGTGCGCGCGTCGCTCGAGAGGGTCGAGCCTGGGTTCTGGACCCCCGCGTCGGCCACCTCCACATCCACCTCCCCCTCCCCTTCGCCCCCCAATACGGCAAAGCAGCAACAGAAACAAACCCGCCCCCTCCGCTTCTTCCGCTTCGACACCCGCGACGACGGCGAGGACCTGAAGATGGCGTTTAAGGCGCGCGTGGCGGAGTCGGAGGCGCTGCTGGCGCCGCGGGAGCGCGACGACGTGGCGCTCGAGGCCCGCCGCATCTTCGAGTTCATGGTGCGCGTCGTCGCGGAGCTTGACGAGGTCTGCGGCACCGACGAGGAGGCCGGCCGCCTGCTGCGCACCCGCAGTCGTGACAGCGTCACGGTCGAGCGCGAACGGAGGCGCGTGGCGGCCGCGACGAGGAAGGTGGCTAAGACGAAGAAGAAGGAGGAGGACGAACAGCAGGCGTCCGAGGTCAGTAGTGGGGAGGCTATGGGCGAGGGGAACGCGGCGGGCAATGTGAGGTTTGAGTAAGTAATAGGGGGTTGTTGGTTCCTATGCGTGTGGCATGCGGCGAGGCGAGGACGTAGAAGGACGGTAAATACGATACCCCCGGACTTGAATTTGTCGTCTTGTGTATTTTATAGGTGTCCTCTGTTTTCTTCAAGTTGAGATAGACGTTGATATCAGTCTCGTCGTCATCTCCCGAAGGGCTCTAGGGGTATGACGCGTGCCTCGCGATGTTGACGGTGAACACTTATTTCTTGTCTAGTCCTGTCGTCTTCTTCGATAACTAGGTATACGCGAGGAGAGGCGTTAGTAGGTAGAGGTACGACGAAGCGCCATCTTCGGGGTGCCTGTTGCCCGTATACCCCTTTCTCGGTCTCAGACGTTCCCTCAGGGGCGCCTGTAAGCCCCGCCGCTCATGTTGTGACCATACCATTGTGCTCGAGCAGCACGACGACCTCTGGCGTCTCATCCAGAATTTAAGTGCATAGTAATATGCGCTAAGCTCCGTGCGTTCTCACTCGGCCATATCTTTCTCTTTACATCCGCTCGAGCACCGTCTGCTTCAACTCCCTCGTGGTGGTGGCGGGTGGGAAGTGGAAAGGCTTCCTCAGGGTTGTTGTCTTGAGGTGGGTTGGTCAAGTTAAGCTTTTCCTCTAAGTTCTTTTCTTTCCTTCTTGTTAACTGGTGTTTGAAGTTATCGGCTATTCGCAATTCGACTTGACGTGATTTGCTGCCGACGCCGCTTCTTACTGTAGTTCTTCAACGATATCTTCCGCTGTCCTCCTAGATCTGTCCTATGTGCTGTAGGTGTTGTAGTTAATACTATAACTTGAGATAACTATTACTGTGCTGCTGGCATTGGATTCAATCGAGTCCAGCCGATGGTGACAATCTCCATCTAGGTAAGGCTTACCAGTCATCACTTACGCTGAGATAGTAGGATTAGTCCATAAAACGACTGTTCGTAAAGTAGTACTCAGGACAAGGTTCTGACAACTTGATCGACATCGTTGAAGTTGGGGAAAATCCTTGTCATCCCGTTCTCCAATTACCTATCAGAGTTCGTGTACTGTATCTCCAGGGGTCAATCCCATGTAGCATGGCCGAGGAACTCTCCCCGCATTCCGGCAATGGTGGGCGGGCGGTACTTATTCGTTCTCGGGTCAAGTCTAGGTATTCGGCTCTGAACAGAACCTCAGAACTCGGTGTTCTCACCGAGAATGCTATCTTCTCCGCACGGCGTCTGTCGTCGGCTTTGCTCGGCTTGAGGTCTATTTTCTTAACGTCGGGAACGTGGCGAGTCGTCGACCTCGCTATCAGCTCTGTTGATTCACAATCACGGTGCCTAATCTAAGAAAGCACTCATTGGCTCGTATAGGTAACTCGAAAATGTCGCCCTCGAGCATCTCAAACGTGCCGCAGGACAGCACGAACGACTCGCTATCTAAAGAGATGGAGATAAACCCATCGTCCGTGGAGCACCACGACGATGGAGGCGCCTCGCTCAAAGCGAAAGGCCTCCCGATTCGTGATTACGACGTCGGCATGACTCTGTTCGACACGCCGGAGCAGATCCACGAACCGCGCGATCCCGTCGAAGAGCGAAAGCTCGTGTGGAAAATTGATTTCATGATCTTGCCGTACCTGGCGGTCTGCTACGCCTTCTTCTACATCGACAAGACCACGCTTTCCTACGCCGGTAAGCGAACCTCGGTCCGCGTGCGGGCTACATCCTGCTGATCTCCTTCATATCTAACCAGTGTTGCCTAGCAATCTTCGGAATACGGCAGGATCTGAATCTGCAAGGTGCGGATTACAACTGGCTGAGCTCGATGTTTTACTTCGGCTTTCTCTTTTGGGCGTTCCCGACGAATTTCATGATGCAACACTTCCCGATAGGTAAGTGTGAGATAGCAGGTAGGCAAGCAGAACGAGTTTGCTGATCTATAGTAGGCAAATACTTGGGCGTGAATATTTTCTTCTGGGGTAGGTGGTCGGCTCGATCTGAGAGAATGGGTCTTACTTGTGCTAGGATTCTTCTTGATGCTGCAAGCTGCCGCGAAGAACTTTGGCCAGCTACTCGCTCTTAGATTTCTTGCTGGTGCTGCAGAGGCTTGCTCCGATCCGTCATTCATGTTAATCACGTCTATGTGGGTAAGAAATACCGGAACCTCAAGTTCAAGGACTATCATTGACCGGACATAAGTACACGAGAAAGCAGCAACCAATTCGCATGGGATTGTGGTACACGGCGAATGGGTTTGGGATTGCCCTTGGTGGATTATGTGAGTAACAGCTGGACTCATTTATTATCTCTTCTGTCTTGATACATGAACATAGACCCCCGGATATACCATATCCAAGAGTTACATCCTCTCTAAATATGGTTTAAACCCCTGTATTAGTTACACAATATTCCTAGAAGAGAAAAACTGACTCTGGGTGCTGTAGTGGGTTACGGTGAGACTTAGATCTCCAGCGACCTAACCTTCAGACTAACCAGGTATTTAGGAATCGGAAGTATCAAGGGTGTTCTCCCGTCATGGAAGTATGAATTCATAGTCATAGGTGCCCTTTGCTGCGCATGGGGTATCATTATGTTCATTTTTCTCCCGGATTCACCCGTAACCGCCAAAGGTCTTACACGCGCCGAGAAACGCATGGCTGTTCAACGCCTGCGTGAGAACCAGACGGGCATCGAGAACAAGCATCTCAAGACATACCAAGTGAAAGAGGCCTTTCTGGACATCAAGCTCTACCTCTTCTTCTTCGTCGGTATCGTCTGCAACGTACCGAACGGTGGCATATCCAACTTCGGCACGCTGATTATCCAGGGCTTTGGGTTCAGCACGCTGGGGACGACTTTGATGCAGATCCCCTACGGTGTCCTGATCGCGATTAGCATACTCATCTGCGTCTATCTCAACGACCGTTTCGTCAATCGCCGATGCCTCTTCATCCTGCTATTTCTTTGTCCCAATATTGCTGGGGCGTTTGGTCTGCGTTACGTTCATGCAGACCAGCGGGTTGGTCGGTTGATCTGTTACTATCTCACGGGACCTTACAACGCCGCCTTCACACTGATTCTATCTCTCCAAACTGCCAACACCGCAGGTCACACCAAAAAAGTCGTGACCAACGCTGTCCTGTTTCTTGGCTATTGCACTGGAAATGGTATGTATAATCACGTCTGCACTTGCTTTCCTCCTGTCTTTTGAACAATCCTTCGCTTGTGTATATCATATTACAATGATGCTAACATACTCGCAGTACGTGTGGAGACACCTTTCCTCCCCCTATCTATGTTGCCTTTATACGTATAATCTCCCATTGGATTTCCCAGGAAGCTATTTTTGACTCACTTGAAATGCGTGTGGTTAAATGACAAAATCTCTTCACTGACGTACCTACCAGATTGTTGGGCCGTTCTTTTATCTCACCAGCCAGACACCGTACTATGAGCTCGGAATCTGGTCGATGATTGTCTCGCATCTCATCGAGGCCTGCATCGTAATTATCTTTTGGGTACTACTAAGCCGCGAGAACCGCCGGAGGGACAAGATACAAGCGGCGATGGAAGGTGGACTTGAGGGCCGAGATCTCGATAGCACCGCTTTTGCCGACATGACGGACCGCGAGAATTTGAACTTCAGGTATATCTACTAGAGATCTGGTACCTACGGAAGCGCTCCCGAGCAGCAAGATTGCTTGAAAATATGACTGAGTGTATAATAATATTCATATAATATGCACTGGAATCCTGCAGGGAATTTAGCACGGTGGCAACTAAGCTTTCCCTTGTTCATTTCTTTCGTTCTCATGCTTAAGTATGCCCCCCACAACTCTGCCTCCCTCTGCTTCATTCATCGTTACACACTCAGCTAGCTGTTCAAGGGAATTCAAGATCTTTTAAAAACTCCTTCCGTAAGCAGCCATAGGCGCCGTGCATCTGTTCTTGGTATTCCGTTATGAGCACCTATCTAATGGCACATTGACCCCCAAAATCAATTTTATAATAAGTGAGACTTGTTAGGCAATGTAAAAATGTTAAAGATGTTTCAAAAACTACAATATCACGTTCCTTTCTTCTTCTTCGCCCCCCTCCCCGCCCCCCTATTTTATATTACATGTAAGGCCTATGACAGCGGCGTAAGTGTGTATTGGATTTGTAATGATATCGCGTACCTTTACGCCTGTATTTACGCCAGTTGAAGAATGTATTGGATATAAGGTTTTGAAGAAATGAAGCAAAGGTATAAGCGATTAGTATCACATTAGAGGCCTGGTGCCATCCAACAGTAATAGAAAGCAAACAAGACGAAGCAGAATCGGCCGAATAGCACCCTACCCCTATACCATCGAACTGCCATCGTCACTCACATGTTTCATTGCAGCGTCCTGCTCTTCCTTCGCGGAGTTGTCGACCTTGTCGGACCACGTCCTCCACCCCAAGAAGATGCCACCTGTCATAACTACAGTTATACCGACGTATACCGCGATCCAAGGTGAGATCCGCTGGCTGCTATCGGCCGGTGTCCAGTTGAAGAACGACATCGAGAACAGACTCTGATTTGTATTAGCTTGAGCTTGAAATTTCAACCAGACGTTTGCGGGGAATACTAACCGCGAGGAAAGTTCCTGGAAGGAATATCATTCCTAGCATTGCTATAGCTTTCATCTGACTACTTTCTTTCTTCGAGGCCTTTGCAATCTCCGCATTTTGCATTGCGTCCTGTCTAGAATAGTAGTTCCATTCCTGCACGTTTTCTGTTAACTGGCCTGCAATACCGTCTCTGTAGCAATTCTGGGGAGTCCTACCATCCGTGAAGCCAATGTCATGGCTCCGAGAAGAGCCTCGCAGCTTCTCGCCTTACCATCCAACTCAGCGATCATTTCCTCCAGCCTGGACTGAATCATCAGATTAGCCTCGCATTCGCTGTGGCATTGATGCGCTCCATCTTTGTCGGGTTTGCAGATGATTTCCGGTAATGCCCTGGAGTGCTCAATCATGAATACAAGCTGGGCCTTCAAGCTTTCTATTCCATTTTTTAGTGTGCTGACATCAATCCATAGATTTATCGCTTCGCAGTCTTTTTCTGTGGGTGACTGTTTCTTAGCATTATCTGGCTTTTTCTTTTGAATCCCGAGCTTGTTCTCCATATCTAGGATCCGCTGGCGAAGATCCGAATCCTTCTTTTCTAGTAGATTGAGTAGACGTTTGCGCTCAAGCTCTACGAATATCATAGGAAGCATGAGGGGATGAAACGCTGATTTTTTATATATCATCAACCAATCTCCAGCCTGGTCCATAGTATCCTTCGTGCAACCATACATGACGGCATATGTCGTAGGCTTATCGGTAAAGCAAGTGACAGACATCACGATGTCGTCGCCTTCGTCAGCCGGAATCAAGGTATCTGATTTACAATTATAGATTGGAGATCCTGTTAGCTTTCTCAAATATCTTTGGTTCGTCTGCACTTCGCCATGCCATAAGCAAGGGAAAACTTCGAGAGCTTACCAAGTGCCGGAGCGCTCCAGGATGGGAACTCAGACTTCCATGCTACTTGCCTCTGGTTGAAAACAGCAGTAGACAATTTCGAGAGAATTAGAGTCAGGGACCTGTGCTGGAACATCTGCCGGCAGACATTCTTATGCGCCTTCACTCCGTATGGAAGAAATTTAGCCTCCACGTTGTCCTCGTCTCTTACATCAATTGCCCTTAATCTCTCGTGCATGACAAGCAATACAGATGGCTCCAGAGGTCTAGTTGGTGGTGACTCGAGCTGATTTATGCCTGTTAGTCTTACCAGCTTGGCAATCCGATCCATATCATGGGCAATGAAGCTCACCTTTGTCATGATGTGTTGATAATCTTCTGATTTGTAGGAATTGTCCTCGAATTTTACTTTATCCTAGATGGTTTGATAAGCATTAATATGCGTTGAAACTGGGTACAGCATCATTTCGACAAGTCAAACTAACCTCACTGGTTTTCCATAGCCTAATAGTCCGAATCTTACAGTCTTTTCCATCATAATAGCCAAACTCATTATGATCTGCGTCCTTGAACTCGTTCTTTGGATTTAACCATTTCATCGTGGAATGATATGGATCTATCGAATTGGGTGTGTATCTCTGTCGGCCCCCAAGAAACGGTGGCCATGACCGGTATATGTGTGAGGCATACGGCGGGGGTCTGGTCACATTGGACGCAGCCACAGAGAGTGTTCAAGCGCCCTCTAACCTAGAATAAAGCCGACTCTGCAAGAGGAGAGCCAGAACGCCTCCTTGTTCGGGTCTCGTTGCCCATCTACCCACCGGGGAAGCCATGGGTGTGGCTCGATGCAGATAGAGCTACACAACATATTAGTTGCAACCCAGCCCCCGCCTTCAAGCAGGCTATCGAACTGCCAAAGTATTCATGATAACGCATTCCAATCATAAAATTTGCTCATTAATGTATTTCCAGTCGTGTGACTCATATGAATTGTAGCCTGCATTATTACACCACCCCACACTGGTAGATATGGAGGTAGGGAAACAACTTGACTAAAGGGGCTGGGTTTCCAATGGTGATCTCACCGAAGAATGGATGACTGACCTGCGTGCATAATTGCACTTCTTAGGCATACTAGGTACGTTGGTTGCTACATCCTCACTGTGAAAATAAAGCCTAGCCGAAGTTGAGGCTTTGAGGACTCCCTTTAGAATCACTTGTTAGAACCATCCTCTCAACGCACATATAAACGCCCTCATTCTCTATTTTATAAGCCCCTTAAAATTACTATTATGTCTACCGCTACGAAAGGAGCATTCCGAAGCTTTTTGGACTTTATACCTTGCTTTAAATCCAACGAGGACATCATGGACGACAAATTTCAAGCGACCGACAATTTCAAGCATAGGTACCAGGATCCAAAGGTCCTGAGGAAAAAGCTGGAGGAGTTCGGATTTAAGAAAGAAGAAATCAAGCTCAGGGTATGCTGACTACCCTCGCTGCATCAACGCTGACGTCTAACTTCTTACTGCGAATAGACCACTCAAAGGGACGGTCTTCAGGCCCAGTTGCCTCGACCCATAACGAGGGTGATTACTTGCCTCGTTGACATGAGCCATTAAAGTAGACCTCACATTAACATTATACTAGGAACAGCGAGAGGCGGTTTTTACTGCATTCGACAAGGCACAACGCGAGCAGCTGGCATTGGCAGAAAGGGATGAGGATAGTAGCGATTAGTCTTTGGTACACTATGATTCACGGCTCTTTTCTTGTACAGCCAAAACTCTTGTTGTTATAATGCCATATCAGATGATGGCGATTGAATTATTATATGTAAACTAGCAAGGTAATTTTGGTTAAGACATTGCTGTCATCCTCTATTATACGTTGCGAAGTCTATCATCAAATCATCCCTGATGACAATGACTCAGACACGACTAAGTCCTGTTAACACCAGTTCCTCACATCAGGTAAATTCCTAGCAGTATTCACTTCGAGAGTCTGCTAGAAAGCTTAGAGTCATCTCTCAGCTTGTCAAGAAAGTCCCGCACTAAGCTCGAGTCGTCTCGTTCGCTAACATCAATGACTAGCATGTGATCCCTGATGTATGAAAGAAAGGCGACCAATATATGATTGCATCTTTCATGCTGCTGCAAATCTGTGATATGCTAGAAATAAAGTCAACATCCAAGACTAGCTAAAACTAAGCTTATTGTGGATAAATTATGGGCTTACCGAGCTGACTTTCTCTTTCACCTTGCAGTTGACTCGAGACACGGGGTGCGTCACCGATAGTGAATATCGTTTCGTGACCGCGCTTTTATCAGCCACCTTGGTTTTGACGCCGTAGCCCATTTTGAATCGTAGATAGTCGAACCAGCGCGGGTGTTGCACTACTATCTTGAAGAAGGTGTCCTCTTTAACCGTTCCCTTTGCCTGGCTTATTTGCGGATCGTTTCCCTCATCTTCACGACGTCCACCGAAATCTTCGATGCCAGGTGAGCCCAGTACAGCCCAGGTGATAAATTCCAGAAACACACATCCTAGGCACCATACGTCGTATTTCAGTGATATAATTTCTTCGACATCTTGTTCCGGTGGTCGATAGGTCTTAGGGTGCGCAATTTTGGCCGCTTTTAAGGTTGATCCTTGTTCAACTGGCAAAGCCAACCCGAAGTCCGCAAGCTTTAGTGTATATGATGTGTTTCCCTCCTCGATAGACTCAAAGCAAAGAATGTTCTCTGGTTTTATGTCTACATGTACCTGGGCGACCTGGCCGGCTGTTCCAAGTCGGTGAGTTGTAGCAAGGCTATCAGCTAGCCCGAAACACTCTCCCAAAAGCCAATCTGTCGGGTTATTCGTGGAAAGTTTGTCGTTGCTGTTATCAAGCGGGGAATGTCTCTCCCACACCTCTAGCAGGTTGCCGCTGTGCGCCCAAGGAAATATTAGGTAAAACTTCCCCCGATACTTGAAAGCCGCTAGAAGTGGAACGATTCGGTCATGTATTGGCGCTTTCTGATTGGCCTTGATCTCTCTCTTAAAGATGTCCTTGGATAGACCGCCTGCTTGATGCTCCTTAAATATCTTGAGAGCAAAGTCATCATGACCGTTGCCCTACGTTGTATCCATATTAGCCTGGAGCGATTGTGGTAAATGCAGCGCGTGACGCCTACCAGACTGTGATGATCAGGATGAATCTTGATTCGTTGAACCGATGTGAACTCTCCGTCCCGAGAATCACTATTCTCCGCCTCTGCTTCCGTTTTCTCTTCCGCTTCTGTCCATGGAAGAGTCACCTCCTCAACGAATTCTTTATATCCTTCGTCATCTTTACTCATTCTCTTGAAATATGGGGATCGCATTTGCCATTGCCAGTGGAGGAAAAGCTCCCCGTCTTTAGGATTTTCGAAGACGTCAGGCATTTGTAAATCCATCCTTAAGTTTGGCGTTTGAGTTTGGGATGGAAGGTCATTGTCGCAGAATCGTGGGTTTGTAGCTTTGAAGGCTTCAATAAGCTTCTCCCGTCCGATCAATATCAAAGCCGCGAATATCACTCTGCTCCCCGTACACAATTCATCTTGACAATGGCAGATACCATGACTCGGACTGATATATTCAGCAAGCCTGCTTCCCTCCTCGCCAACATAGCCTAGGGACTTTCCCAGGAGATCTTGAACTCGTTCATGGTTCAGTATATCCAGTAATGCACCTCGTGGGATAAATCGATAATGATTGTCGTTCAAGTCTCTCTCTGACGCATGTTGAAGGGCTCGTGCAACATCGCGAGTGGTACCTATCGGACATTGACATTTCGGGAAATGGCTGCAGCAGGTCGGAATCGGGCCAGTATTCATGTCCCGCATAGCGATGCCAGATACGGAACTTTCTCAATCAATGTTTCTGCTTATTGCCTCATGGCGTTATTGATCACCGTGGCATTAAAGGGGGCCATGGGAGAGTTTCCGAGGACGTATCGAGATTGGGGATAGAAAGTGCAGAAATGTAATATGCATATTCGATGTATACATTTCGTCAGATGGAAAGACACTCAACAAATCAAGACGGGGCGCTTTTATTAAACATTCGTTTTGTTCTAGGACTTTTCGCCACCTAAGAGCCTTGACTAAGTCTTGCGCAAGCGGCAATACTTGCGGTCAGCTCTCTGGCGCCTGGAGTGAGTCATCGCTTTCAGCCCGTATTCAACTTTCAGAGTAGCTAAGCCATTGTGAAGGCTGAAAGTGCGTCTAATCTTAGAGAATGGCGCTTATTACAATGGCTCAAGCTCTACATAGACAGATGATAGTCCAAGGCTAAGAATTCAGCTTCGAATTTTCGACACAAATACATCCTTGAGGGCATCTCAGCTTCCGTCGATACACTCGGCTGCATATGATCGTGGAACATACAGTCGAGTCTCCGCACACCTTCTAACCTAATCATTTATAGCTTACACAGCATAATGCAAGCCATATGCCTGTTCGCCGAATGTCACAGTGATAAGTCTCCCTTCGATAATGCAACAGCCTCATACCCTCAATACACGGCAGCACACAGCCGATTCGTTGCAGATAAGACAATAAGCACTACCACACAGCTTATGCACCCTCGAGAAGCAGGCTCTCGGCAGAAGCAAGTTGGCGAGTATCGCAGCTCAATTCTAGAATCGAAGTTACATTAATGATGAGGAGTCTTCGGAAGCCGTGACTTGAATTGGCAATACATAATCACAGATGGCCCCCAACCGAGTATTTCGCCGCGGCTCATCCTAGTTATCCTTGACAAGCCTTGTGCTAACTAATGAAAATGGCCTCCTACGTGTCCAAAATGTTCACTCGGTCCTGCCGCTCGTTCGATTCTGAGGAACATCGCCATCGAAATTCGTATCGTGGTTCAGCTCTCAGCTCAAGAAGAACGTCGGGGACCAGCAATTTCGACGGCATGAAAGCCCAGGTCATCTCAGGATCGTGGATCGATGGGAGAAAGCTGGAGAAGCTGCTCAACCGGAAATTTGGCTGCAATTACGAATTGCGGGTTAGTTAGCACTATTATGTACTGTTTCGATTCAATACCTATTAGCTATGTCGATTAACCTTGCCTCTCCAGATGAGAGCGAACAACTACAGACTGTATGCTGCGGAAAAATTGACAGAAGAGGAGATCTTGTGTTGTATATGAAAACGAGAGTCTTCAGGCGTTCTGGTGTTCTATGACTAAATATTTCGGGGCGAATTCTGTGATGATGTCGAATTACCTACCTAATTAGGGTGTGCAGTACCGGATTATATGTATACACTGCAGCGGAGAGCACGCTTTATTCTTTACGAGACTGGAAGGTATGACAGATGACCTTCGTGTATGAGATACTGGACAGGTTGATACTAATTAGTTAAGAAATAATGCTATATCTCCCTTTAATCGCCATAGGCCTATTCCCCTCTGGTGTACTAGAACCTACATCGCCACACACTGATACCCATAGATTTATTATGCTGAGAATAGCGTCACCATAAACATAGTAGACATGGGTTGCTTAAGATCCATGGAATTTCGGTGTGTCAACTTGCATTTACATAGCGCTGGGCACTTCTCCCTACCATGATTAATCATCTTATGCGTACACGGCATCTTCTCTAGGGTGTCTATTGCATAGACTCGGTAAGATAACCGGCAAACTCATGCCATGGTGTAGATGAAATACGTGAATATAGGGAACTGTAGTCAGCACACTAAGCCCCCGAAGCAATCTCAGAAGCACACCGAAGCTGTAAAATCCCCGAATACCGGCATACAGCCTGATGATATATCATCCCGGAAGAAGCTATTCGAATGGTGCTAGGTGTTAAGTTTCACAATAAAATCAACCAGAGCCTTCAATTTTTCAGCAATACAGTATGTATCATCTAACCAAATTGTCCATATGCCTGGACGAATGCGTGATAAATCAGTCAAATATCTAAATGTATCTCGGGGCCCTGGAATGAGGTACAGTATATAGCAGCATGTAGGACGCACAACTGCCCGACTCTGACACAAATGAACAAAGATAACCCCCAAATACAGCAAGGAGGCTCTAGTGTATTCAAGTTTGTTACGTTACGTGACGGCTTTAACCTGTATCAAAGAATCTGCAGCAAGAGCAGTTAAAGCATCTCAACCAATGAACATCTCCTTCATGCAAGGTTATGGGACTAGCAGTGGGAAAAATGACGCATCTTAAATGTACAAGCCACAATTCCTTGTCAGGAGGGCAAAGCAGAAAGCTACCTGCATGTACAGATGCTGACGATGAGTTGCAGAAGTTTCCGCCACGCCCATCGACATACACCTAAGGCCACTATTCACACCAGAATATAGGTACAGCCTGCCTGCATGTACCGAGACTAGTAGCTGGCCTATCAACTACCGATGTATCTACACCACGAGATCACCTGTCCTGAACTTAACCATAGCCTCACGTCCTCTCCTTTGCCATACCTGATGTGTCATGGTTCACACAACAGTACAGCGACATGACAGTGGCGTTCGCAATCTCGTCATGAACGCACGCACCTAGGACTACCTACCACTTCTCCTCGAACTTCTCCTTGAGCACGTAAGGGGCGATCATGCGGCCGGTGGCGTTGGCAAACTCCGCCGAGACGTGCTTCCACTTGTCGGCGCGGTAGCGCGCCTCGATGACCGAGAGGATCTGGCAGTCGCGCGGGGTCCAGGCGCCGCCGGGCCGCAGCACCTTCTGGTCCGGGTACATGGCGTCGAGCGTGTGCTGGTACAGGTAGCTCGCCTGCGCCTGGCGCTCGTACGCCGGGTCCTTCTCCGGGTCGCTCAGACGGGATGAGCCGGACGCCGACTTGGTCTCGGAATCAGAATCAGAGTCGGACTCGGACTCGGAAGAGCTGACAAAGGTGACGGTGACTTGTTTTCCGTGCTTGTGCTTCTTGCTCTTCTTCTTGGACTTCGCGTTATCGTCGTCTGACGACGAGGACGATTCTTGGACGCTCTTCACTCGTTTGTAGATGTCCTCGTTCTCGTTGTTCTTAACCTTCTTGTAGACATCGCCGTACTTGCGACTCTTGACTTTTCTGTAGACTTTCTTGGACTTGCCGCCGTTATTTGCGCTTGACCCGGCCGGGCTAGCTGCCTTCAGGCGATCGAGTCTGCCCGTTCGCTTCAGTTCATCCTCGTACATTTTGGCGAGCTGCTCGACCGAAAGTCCGTGCTCCAGCATCTCCCATATCAGCTGCTTGAAGTGTTGTTGGGTGGCCCTCTTGCCGCGCTTGACCACGGCATCAATCTCGCGCCAGCTGGGCTCAAGGTTAGCAAACGTGGGAAAAGGGGAAGGAGCCATAGATGGGATGTAGGCCGTGTGGGTTTGCGTAGAAATAAACAAGAGTGATAAACTCACCCGCAACCATTGTTTCTCATCAGGACAATCATCCCCTCGTCGTCCTTAGACCACTCTTCGTTGACTTGGGCGGCCATCTCGACGGAAGGCTTGTTTGAGGTGCTTCCGCTCGCTGCTCTCATTGTATCTGTGGGTTGGGTGTGGTATGTGAACGAGTGTGCTCTCATAGGTTCGACGCCCGCGGGCGCTGCCTGGTTGTTATTGGGATCAACGAACCGGACCTTATTACGTTTACGCTCCACTTTGAAGTCCCACGGCCAGACCGAATTGAGGTCCGCAAAGTCTCTCGTTTTGAGGATGCTTCTGGGCGACCCTTTGACAGCACCGGTGGCACTGCAAGTCCCGGCGTAATTCCACCCCTAGGTGAAGTCAGTTGTCAGGAATCTATACTAGGGATATGGGGTGAAGGGCTCATTCTATTATACCTGATCCATGGTGAATTTTTTTTGATGTGGTACGAAGAGGACTGATGAATGTGCAGGGAGGACGATTGCAGGTGATGGTTATACGGTAAGGTGACATATTTATATATTCGAGAATATGGGGCGTAGTGAATGAAACACAATAGGAGATCTGATACGTACCTTAAGACAATGGAGACTGTCGTTGAAAAGTCTGGTGGGAACTATCGTTAGTGGTCGAATTAGGTGTGTGGACTAATTTGGGAGAGTAAACATATGGCTCGATGGGAAAAGTTGAGACGCCTCATACAATGGTAACGTGGCAATACAATAGTACCATAGCAACACATTGGTAGCACGGCAACAACAAAAATCATATTATGCATCAAAAAGTAATATGGATCCCTAGCATTGTTTATAATTCTATTCTTGTATCTTGATAGCACGTGCCTGATTAGTCCAAAGGTTTTCATCACCTCCTATTATAGGTTACTCCTTAACTTGGGCCTCCATCGCGCATATGGATGCTCGTCCGACCCAGGTACCGCGTGGTCAACAACACTGGTATTCAGCAGCCCAGGGTGGACTTGATCAAGGCCAGTGATGCCACATTGTTGCATTGTTGTCTCCAACTCATCCGTCAAGACTTGCGCTAGTTAGCATGAATTCTCATCTTGGAAAAGGAGACCCTTCGCTTCGGTTGACTTACTATTGACGAACTGCTCAATCCCTTCTTTCCCGTAGTTCAGAGCATATAAGAACCCACGACCAATACCCACTGCCCTGGCACCTAGACACAAAGCCTTGAAGATATCCGTGCCTCTAGTTATCCCGCCGTCGATGTACACCTCCATCTTATCGAAGATCTGGGGACAGCATTTTTGCAACTCTAGAAGGACTATGATCGTTGCTGGGGCAGTGTCGAGACTTCTGCCTCCGTGATTAGTGATATATATGGCATCCACTCCGACTTCCATTGCCTTCACAGCATCCATCGAGGTCTGTATCCCTTTTAACACAACGGGTAGCCCGGGGACCTGCTTCCTTAACCAGGCAACATCGTCCCACGTCACCGAGGCATCAATGAAGTTGCCCATGATACGGCCCAGCGACCCACCCTTCTTATCATTCTTGGCCTGTTGGCCCGACATAGGCAGCCTCAGGCTCTCATCGGCCTTGAGCCGCTCGTCCGCCTCCCTCTTCCCGATGACCGGGGCATCAATCGTCAAGAAGACAGCCTTGACCCCGCGCTTCCTCACCATCTGCAGCAACCTCTCGGATTTCCGCCGGTCCTTGTCGACGTACAGCTGGAAGAAAACCGGGATGTTCGACCCATCGGCACTCTTCCGCTCCTCCTCCTCGACCGCATCCATGACTTCCGGCAGCGGGAACGAGCAGCTCGTCGACACGCACTGCGGGATGCCGAGGCGCTGACACCCGCGACCGAGCTCGCGCTCCCCCTCGGGGTGGATCAGCTTGCCCATGGACGTGGGCGCGCAGAAGATGGGCGTCGCGATGCGGTGGCCCAGCATCGTCGTGCTGACGTCCACCTTGCTGACGTCCCGCAGCACCCGCGGCCGGAGGATGATGTCCGCGTAGACGGAGCTGTTCCGGCCCTTCGTCAGACAGTCCGTGGCCGCCGAGGAGACGAACGCCCAGGCCTTGGGCGTGAGGCTCGTCTCGGCCGCTAGCTCAAAGTCTCGCGCGTTGATGAGGTTTTCTAGGGGCGGTTTGGAGCTGCTTGTCTGGGGCGGAGCGGCTTCTCGTTCTGGTGACTTGGCCCATTCTTCTGTGACGGTCGCCGGGTCTAGGGCGCCGATCTTACTCGATGCTGGGAGCGAGTTCTTGATCAAAGACATCGAGTGGACCTCGGTATACGCGATCGTTGCATCACGGCCAGCGTATTGGAGAAGGATGCCAACACCGCCTGGATGCTCGGGTGCGAACTGGCTCAGATCGTAGACGAAGCCGTCGACGACGAGCCAGAGATCCTCGAGTGATGTATGCTGTGACAATTCGTTTACACTCACTGAACGTGTCGTCGTTTGAATGTGCTCTGTGCTCATCATTCACAGAGCTTCCAATCTAAAACTCCTAGAACTCCTCGAGATATTTATATAACTGCTTTTAACGTCCTCGGCGATTGTGTAGTATCTAGCAATCTAGTTTCTCTTCGAGCCGTTTTCCGGAACAGATTTTGAATATCTTCGACGCTTACGTTCTAAAAGCAACTTCTCTCGAATCTATAATCTATACTTTACAAACCAGCCAGAAGCCGGTGCTGGCTTGAAGTTGGTTAAATCGGCGGAATACACTCCGAGACATGGGGGAAGATAGCGGCGCAACTCGCTAATGGATTCCCCACTACCTTCTAGAAACAGTTTCTAGAAGCCGGATCCGCTTCCCCGGAAGCGGACTTCTCTCCGTATGCCTCGGTCCGTAGTACGTGCATCGTACCTTTGTAACCAACTGCCCTACCCGTAAAGGATTGCAATGGCTAATAATCGGACACATGGCCGAGACTACCAAACGCAACCCGCTTAAGCCCGCACCATCGTTATAACAACAAACAACTCAAGATGCTTGATTATCGAGTACTTATTAGTAAACCAGCTACCTACGCCCCGCTAGCTGCCCCCCAAAGCCAACCCAACCAGCTCCGCCGCCCTCCGACTCCGCCCCGGCATAATATCCCCCGCGAGCTCCCTGCCGCGCGGACTCATCTTGTCCCAGGTCTTGCGCAGGATGCCGACGACCTTGTCCTGGTCCTCGCCGTCGTTCTCGCCGCGCGCGACGAAGCCGTCGAGCTGGTCGTCGAGGAACACGAGGCACGCCACGTCCTCGAGCACCTGGGTCTCGGCGTCGGCGCGCAGGTTCTCCTTGCGCACCAGCGCTGCGATCCGCGAGATGGCTTCTGAGGGTAACAAGGGCGCTGGCGAGGAAAGCAGGGCGGAGATCTGCGCCGCTGCTTGCGCTTTCTGCTTCGTGCGCCAGCTTAGGTAGCCGGCGCGCGTCATCGGGTAGGTCGATCGCGGGATCTCCCATCTAAGGCCCGGTTAGTTAGTTAGTTAGTCGGTCGGTGAGCATCTCCTAACTAAGTGAGTGGGTAAATGAGTGAGTGAGTGAGTGAGTGAGTAGGTAGGTAAACGAGATAAATATATCATATGTTCTCAAGTCAATCAATCCATTCACTTGTCCATCCAGCCGTTCATGAGATGTCATAGATGAAAATGGACCGAGATCTATCTCATCCTCTCTCATCTCATCTCATCTCACCCCACTTCACCGCAGGTATCACAAACCACCAAGCATACACGCACAAAACACAACATCCACATCCAGTCCCCCTCTACAGTAAGCAGATAAACGCACCATACCTACCTTCTAAAATGCTGCGCCCGACACGCAAGTTGCAGAGTCGGCGACGCATCGGGAGACCGCCGCGCGAGCCAGCGCGTCATCTTGCGCGCGTAGTGCAGCTCGTAGGGGACCGTTCCCGTGCCTTCTTCTTCATCGCTAATAGGTATCGTGTTCGGGTCCTCGGCGTGCGCGTCGTCTATGAGCTTCAGCGCCGCCGCGAAGTTCGCCGGTAGTTCCGGGAGGGAGGTGGAGGCCATGGCCGACGGGATGTAGATTGTGGTAGGTAGGTATGCTGCGCGCGCTCGGTTGTAGGGTTTTTGCGATGACAATTTTTATATTTTATTTTTTTGTTTTATGCATGGATTGAGACGTGATGGTAGGTAGAGGTAGGTTCTGATTCATGCAAGTGTGCTGCGCCATCATGATCCGTTGCGCTTGGGTAGGGCAATAGATCGGTGGGTGGGGTTCCCAATGGAGCGAGTGCTGGCGGGCAGCCCTATCACAGTGAACTTATTACTGAACCACTTTAGTCCTTGAGGCTCAACACCTACGTAGATACATCTACTCCTCTATGAAACTAGGGATAATGCCTTGTCTAAGTGTTCGTAGAGCCTGGCCTTTTACATTTCTCTTGGCTGTGGATCAGAAATTTTGTATTTCGAGGCGGGGATGAGTACCTATAGAGTCGATCAAGGTATTTAAGTTACGATCATATTGCCTACTGGAGTATAAACCAACAAGTTTCACAGGTATATTGGCGTTGGCTCGTCAATATAGATATGGCACCGGCATTCCCGCCTGTCAACGATCTGTAGTGAATGACTGCAAACCCACCAACACCTTTCATTTTTAGTGCCCCATCCCAAGCACCAGGTATCATATAGTCAGACCGCTAAAACGCCAGAACTCGATAATGCCATGCGCCATATATACAATCTTCCTAAATCATATTTCCGTCGAAGTAACCCTCATTTGAGGCGATCTAGGGATGTCGTCGTCATGTATAGCAGTTTAGTCAGGTCCCAGGATAAGGGTGATAGCCCTGATATTGCTGGGGCGGCGGTGGGCTGAACTGGGAATAACGCGACTCGGGAGGCGGCGTCGGGTTCGAAACCCACGTGTACGTCACATCTTCGGGATTTTGCGGGCTTATGGGCGAGACGATATCGTCGTTCGGCTTGGGAGACGCGGGGACGAACGTTGTGGGTCCTATTGAATCCCGGGGCTCCCTAGGCACGGCGACGGGGTCGAATCCCGTCACTGGGTAGCCCGGTGCCTGCTGTTGATATGTCGAACCGTACTGAGGGTATGCTGGCGCTGCCTGGGGTTGCGGTACTGCCATTTGTGGTGGCAGTTCACCGAAAAAACTCGAGTTGTAATGCTCTCCTGGTGGACCGGAATACACACCAGGCGGTGGAAGATCTAGGTTGGGAGACGGAGGCGATTCCTCCGCACCTTTCCTCCGGCGATGGCGTATGCAGAAAAAGAGTATGGCAGCGATCAGCGCGAGGCCGGCAACGCCGCCAACTACACCCCCCACGATGGCGCCAGTCCTCGTCCGCGTACTGGCGCCAGTCTGTGCAATCGCTGTGGCGGAAGACGATTGGCCGCCGCTTGGACCTACAGTTACAGTAACGGCATTCGATGCGTCGCTGCTTGTTTCTTCACCGGATGTCGATGTAGGTAGCCTTGAAGTTGATATGTCGCTCGATAGTCCCCAGCCGGGGGGAGCAGTAGCTACGATAGAACTGGTTCCTGCCACATCACCGCATTCTAGGAAGCTAATACCATTTAAGGGTTCGTAGAAATCGGCATCGTAACTAAGAGTCATGCAATGCGGACGTGCTGGGTCCTCACTGTTTCTGCTTAGTGTGGGGAGCGAGCTGGAGAGGGTATAAGCATACCAAAAGAGCGTTCTAGAATCTAGAGACCGAGATGATTTTAATTGTGTTGATTCCAGGCACGTTGTCGGTATTCTACAGTTGCGTTGTTCAAGCTCACTACAACAGCCTACGAAGGAGTATTGCCGGTCTGAAAAGCAATATCCTGGGTCTTGACAAGTGATGGCCGGCTCTATTACGAGTCAATAGCGTGATCCGGTTCAAACTGGGTGATACATGGTAGTTTTCGCATACCGTCAAGGTCGTCAACAGGATAACCGCATGTCTTGTCAGCGGACTGGCCCTGCCTCTTCCGAAGGTCGAAATTGAACGGCTGCGCCCCGGGCGCGCTCGTCGGTTTCGGCGTCCATCCTACAGGATCGATGACGGTCGCACCAGCGGTGTTTTTGGCCGGCCCCCAATTCTTTGCACTGTCGGCGCCCTGAAACCGGCCGGCGTGGACCCAACCGATGGCGTAGCTCAAGGCGACCAGCTTGGGGAGGGAGGCCATGGTTGGTTGCAATTGACCATCGAGGGGACAGAGCAGAGCAGAGGACAGATGGAATAGGTAAGGAAATGGCAGGGGGAGGCAAAAAGGTGCTCTTTTAAATCTGCAAGGTGCGGCCACTACTGCCGGGACCGGCTTATGAAACTGCCCAGTTGAGGCTTCAGCTGAGAGAATCCCCGCTCAAGTATATTGCTGATGAGACCCTCGGACCCTGGAGGTTGATTTGCGTAACATCAGACTGCGACGAAGCAACCCCGGATATGCACGCCATGATAGCTGTCTGACAGTCAGACAATCAGGCAGAGTCTGACCAGTGGTTCTTACTCCGTCCTCCGTCAGCAACTATCTCGCTATCTCGTAGGGACTTACTATCCCGTAATAGATAGCTCAGAGCTCCAGCAGTCCGGTATATGTAGTCCACACACTTCGGTAAGCTAGGACGTTCCGGTTCGTCTCAAAATAGATAGCGCATTAAAATTTTATTAAAAACAATTAAAAGAAAAAAGAAAAAAAAAAAAAAAAAAAAAAGAGTTGGTGGTAGGTAACACGTACTCCAAAAGGCGATCATCGCAACAAGACGATCAGCGACTAGGTTGGGTAGGTATTGGTGGCGTTGCGCTAATACCGTATCAGAGACTCAGAGTATTGCTGCTCAGCGCAAGTATGATTACCATCCATGGGTTCTCGGTCGCGACAACATCATGAGCTGCAAGATCGCTAAGTAGCCACTCGGCACTTGGCTGGTATGTATATACTAATATGATGGTATCATGTAGGAGTTAGTCAAGAGTGAACCTCCACTTGGTGGGGATACAAAGGAAAGGTACATGTAGTTGATATTTTAGGAAGAGCCAGCATCGCCCACATCGAAAGGATGGGATTGAAGCTTTTGGAAGGCATGATCGACCAGGATTCCTTCCTTAGGGCCGTTTTCCAAGGTTGCAAATCGTCTTGATTATGTCGTCACGATGCAGACTACATATGTACGTACCTACCGAACCTACCATCTGGCCCCAGTTGGAGAAGCCGCCCTAGTCCACCCCGTAGCTGAAGGACTCGGCCCGCCAGCATCACAAACAATCCTCTTTCTACCGGTTCTGATTATTAGTTGCACTCTCATCGCTCATCACCATATTCGTCACCGCTCTATTCTAAGTGTTTCTAAATATCGTCTCACTTGTTATATATGCGGGTTCATTGAATTATGGTTCTCGGGCTAGCACGAGAGAACATCGAAAAGGTAGGTTTCCTTATCGAGGAGAATATTGACTAACTTCTAACTAAGAATTAGACTACTATGTTATTATAAAAATAGCATACGCTAGAAACCAGGACAAGCTAGGTGATTTCGAGCATCTTCTCCCAGATGAGGCTACAGCTGCACGGCTCGTGAGTTGGTGCAGCCGGTATCACTTAGGTCGAACCCTAGAACGAGCCAGTATCGTGAGTTTTCTCAAGTGATAATAGCCAACTCATACGTCACTAGAACTAACGATAAAAAATTGGGAGAGTCACTAAGTAGTAGGTAATTACTCATGTAAGGCAAGATTAGCGAGTGAAAGTAGCACTAGGTAATAATACGCTTCAATGGCTGGTATGAGTTGATCCCGGGGGTGAATATTACATGTGTTACTTCATATACATTCATTTGTCCACTTCATCGGTATATATACCTAAGCACGTGCATTCATATATATTTATCGTATATGACCAAGACAAGTCACTAGGTATTCCAGTCCAGCCGCCCGGGGTACAGTGCTACCCGGGCCGCCTGTCAATGTTGCTGACGCAAGAACCATGCTTTATTAATAAGTAGGGTTTCCATCATTATCAGCACATAGCGGTCTAATTTCCGCTCTTTCTCCAGTTCCTCGATGGTTTTGTTCAGAGCGGAAATTTGGACACAATCTCGATAGGTAGAAGTCATTTGATGGTACCATCAGTAGCCGCTCTCGTGATGTATGTAATAGGTCTCGGGTAATTCTGAACATAGTATACCAAACTGGTGAGTCTTGCCGCCCAGTCGCGGCGAAAGCATTTGTTGAGAGGTGATAGCTCAGACTCCGTGCCCCTACCTCTCCCGAACCCGAAACGCTGGAACGACCAGCGGTTCTATTGAGGCCCATGTAGTCCAATTGTTATGTCTAAGCATTATGAAGTGATGATTGCTCCCTTGCTGGGTGAAGTTAGTTAGAGGGAGTCCAGGCGGGGGATATGGGATGAAGTGCTCATTCTATTATACCTGATCCATGGTTATTTTGTTTGGTGGAGTATGGGAGAGGAGTGGTGAGTGGCGCGCAAAGCTGGAGGGCAATAGCATATGGGAGACGAAGAACAGTAAGCCCCTATGGGAGTATATTCCTCTTCTGCGCCAAGATGATTTCCTCCCCCGCTGTCCGCTGAGGGATGAATTAGTGGGTGAGGAGGGTGTAATGGGTGTGAAAGTCACTCTCCCAGTTTCCTAAGAAAACACGGCAGTTTAGTACACAACACAAACACCAATAAGCACGCCGTGCTGACTAAAAGACTTGGGAGGACAATAAATTGATTGCTCAGCTTACCTTCCGGGCCACCCTCTAACTCTAGTGAATAGGATTCCGGATCGACAAAGAGGTCGTCGGGTCTACCTGGGTACGGGTATGTGTAAGCCGGTAATGGTTATTTCCCATTGGTAGGTAACTAAAAATAGTCTGTATGACCTCATAGTAAACTCAATTTCGAAATATATAGTTCAGAAAAAGGGACACAATATAAATGCTGGGATGGCTAAGTTGAAATAATAGAATATGGGTAAGTAGGCGTCTGATTTCTACCAAAACGGCTGCCCTTGGGTATTTTATATACCTTTGAGATTGAAGTTTGTAATTTTCTAAACGGGATGCTCCAAAGTTTGCTTACATAAAACCTGGACTGATGTCGGTTTTCATCCAACAAATAAATACCCACACATACATACCAAGATAGATCAGCTTTGCTGACTGGCAAATACTCAAGCTATCTAGGCTTAAGACAAACATCGAAATTTTAAATGACATCAACCCACCCACGGAATAGCCTCATCCGTATTGACGGAACTTCGTTTACTAGGATCCTCCATCATGAGAATTACCTAGTTGAGGCGCCCCTTGACACTTCGAGTAGTTATGCTAGATTCATCTCGTACGAGTACGGATGATAGCATACGTAGTTTAAGAAGTAGTTATCAAACTTCTTATAACCCTAAGAAGGATGCAATATGTGGACCCACGAATCCACTACAAACCCGTAAGCCAGCAGTCAGGCCCGGCTTACCTACATACATTGCGCCTCACGGTCAGGACAGCGTTATGTTTGGTTACGACGTATGTATGACTGAAGATCTTGACAGAGGCAGGATGAGGCTTATCAGTCAGTAAGCTACCTGCACTAGTGAGTTAGTTCAGAGGACTACTTATACGAGCTGAAGGCACTCTCCCCCACCTACATTGCCTGTGAGCATCAATATACGCATGGCTTAGGACACAACTGCAGGCAACTTTCTGAGCAAGTCGGTTCAACAACTAGTTAGCCAAGTGACCGTTTTTCTGTCACCATCCCGAGAGGGAGGGGAAGGGATGATTGGCTTCTCGGCCCCTTATCCGATTCCGTACCGTGACAGCAACTATTACAATAAATGATTGCAAGAGATGATCGTTCGCTAGAATACCATTTCTTTGACGATGCTGGATTGTGAGTTTACTTAGTGGGAAGACTGAATAAGCATGTAATCTTAGCATCATCGTATAGGTGGTTCACCCATATAAATCTCGATAATGCGAGTATCTACTGACTTAACACGCATTGTAAACCCCACACGCTCTTCTGATCACTTCGATGCAGGTACTCGAATTTTTCATCGAGCCACACGGCAGCCATACACTAGGAATAAAGGCTCAACATGCTACACGAAACCGGAAGGAGAATGTAGACTAGAGTACCATCCCGATACACATCTCGTGCATGGTTTAAAAGAGTCAACCGCAATTTGAGAAGCGGCATTACATTCAGTTTAACCACCATTTCCCCCAACCGTCATCGTCATCATCTTTCGCTGGCTTGTCTGCACGCCTGGTTTTGTCAGATGGCTGTTTCGGAATCGATGGCTTATCGGCCGCTTGGGATTTCTTTTCACCATCTTCGCGCCTTTCGTCCACTTTGTGCTGGGCGGCACTCCTAGTATCGCTAGGTGGTTGTTCCAAACTTGATGGCTGATCTGTCGCCTGGGATTTCTTTTCGGCATCTTCGGGCCCTTCGTCCTCTTTGCGCTGGACGACAATGCCACCATTAACGGGCTCCGCCGTCTCGGGAATGGCCTTCACGGATGGTTCTTGTAATAAGTCGTTTGGTGACGTAGCAGGCCCCGAGGGCTCCGTCGGCAGGTTCACGGTATACGAGGGGGTGTGATTGATAGACCTAGGCCGACTGGGTTCTAGATTTTCGATCGCCCTCTCGAACTCGGCTAGTACGGAGGCTGTATCTGCGCTGAGATATTTCTGGATCAGCTCGTCTATCGCTTCTCTCTCGATGCCAAAGTCTTGGACGGAGCTGCTTCTTGGAGCTGAGGTTGCGGTATCGGGCTCGGCGCCGAGTTCCGACGCGTCTAGAGGTTCATATTCAGGGGCTATGATATCCTCCTCAGCCCAAGTGACAAGGCGATCTTCCCCCTGGGGCCCATCGTATCGTGATACTACATTGGTAGGCCGAGTCTTGCGAAACAGTGAAACATATCTTCCACCAGAGGTAGGAAGCCCGGGTTCCATGCGAGCAATCGATTTCGGAAGTCTCACAGGTAAGTTGCTGGTACGAGCAAAACCATCTTGGGATGCCGTCGTGCTAATTGTTGGATCGCTCCCATACATGAAGTTGATCTTCCAACTGTTTCCACCTGCTGGTACGTTGATGGAAGGTGTTTGAATTGTTCTCTCGTGGGAAAGATTTGATCTATGATTCATAGACGATATGATGAAACGGGAAATTTCTTCAGGGCTAGCAGAGTGAAGTACGACGAGCCCGCCTGGGTGCATCGCCTTGTCGATCTCAGGAAAGAGTAGATGTGGTTCCTCAATATCGAGCAGTGCGTAATGCAGGGATGGTTCACCGTTGGACTCCTCTAGTCGTTTTCTTAGGAACTCACGCATGTCGGCGTACTGGAAGTCAACATCCAGTATGTAGCGTGCACGCTCGAAGTTACGCACATTTCTGATCGTCGTATTGAGAGACTCTAAATTAAAGTCGACGGAATTTACTACAACTGAACGCGAATTAAGGTAATCGTTATACTCAGCGGCATGGCGGCCCTTCATAGTAAATGACGTACGCATCGATCCATTGGAACTGCGTGAATACTTGTGTAGAGACGTCAAGAAGGCCTCTGTCAAGTATCGCTTTTTAGGGGGATTAGCTAAATGTATAGCCTGTAATAGACAAAGTAGCAGAGCTCCGTAGCTGTTGCTGCTTTCAAGAATCTCGATGGTGCTTCTGTTTTTCCTCTCCTCTGGATGTTCGAGATGTAGATCTAGAAGGCTGACCACTTAAGAAGTCGGGGTTAGTATGTACTCTGGGAATTTATCAGGAGCCGAGACTGTTCTGTGGTTTCGATTTCAATGACGACGAAGATTGGTAGGAGCGGCGCCAATCTCATATTGAAATAGGGGCACAAAGCAATCTAGAATACATACTGAGTCTTGCATCATTGGGTGTGATCTATCATCTTGGTCAGCCTAGTGTATTGAACGTAAGGACTGCTCCGTCTATAAGTCCTTGAGGGGAATGTGAACTCAGAGATGTCGTTACATGGTTTATATAGGTCACACGTGATCTCTCACCGATGGAATGTGGAGGTGTCGTCTTATGCAAACGCCGGGGCGTCTTCACTGAAGGGGCCCGGATCAGTATTTTCTCTTTCTAGCCAGTCTAGAAAGTTATCTGGAGTTATAAGACTTATGCCATGGGCCTCGAACCTCGTGGTATATCCCCCATGAGGAATTCTAGCTGCAGAGACTGGACAAAAAAAAGGGGGGGAAGTAAAGGACGCTGGATGCTACCTACCGAGGTAAGAAGTTAAGGTAGGTCTACGGATTTCATAGATTATCCGATCATATCCCTCGACAAGATCTTCAACTAGGCGACCAATGATCCGTGAAGCTGGCATTCGCACACCCTCGCTGAGTTTTATGGCAGTTCCGCGCTGTAAGGGTGGCGTTAAAATGGCATTATCATCCGTCCTGGGAAGAGACCTTGGGTATAGCATCACAACGTCATTTACTAGACTCTAGTTAGGTACCTATTATCCAGGGCCAAGACACCCCAATGGAAGAATTGCTTAAGGACCTCTAATAACGCTATTGGAAATCCTCCTACGTGCTTGCGGAGAAGCTGCTCGGAAACCGATCCCGAGACACCGATGGCAACGAAACGATCTGGGTGAATTGGCTGACATTGTAGATAGCATTGTGGCATTCATAAATGCAGTCGACGGGGAGGCCGTGTTTTGCTTTTTCTTAAGTAGATGCCGACGCGACAGCTTGGCTGTTGGTTCAATGTTGTTAGGTAGTGGTTGGCTTGGCCCGTGCGCAAGCACCCCTTACGTTACATACTCGTAAGGGTATTAGGTAAGCCCTTCATTTCAGGTGCCATCGCATTTTTTAGGTGTAATTGCATTCATGAGGAGACAGCCAAACCAATGAAGACTGCATATTGGAGAAAAGTATGCATGCAAATAAAGGGTATATGAGAAGTACTACATAATCAATCCTTAAGCTCCCCTATCCCCCTTGCGCTGTCACCGCCAGGGGTTTGTGTTAGAGGGGGGTTGAATGGGGGTCAATCGTTAGCGTACCTACACAGTACATAGTACAGAGCATATTCAAATTTAAGACCCAATAAGAAAATGATTATACAATCACCATTGGCAGTTTTTCTAAGGCGGCAGGGAAGATATTCTGCGAGTAGATAGGTATTACTTTTTGTGTATGGGGAGATTCGGACTATGTTGTTCTCAAGAGTCCGCCATCGATTCAGAGTACATACATACATATACAACGTCGAGGGACCGAAGCCCCAAAGAACGCTTGTCGAAGAAATCAGAAGGGCAAAGGCGGGCATCATGACGATGTCCCATACATACATACATACATACTCCGCGGGCCTTACCCGATATGATATGTCTGTCTCACCCGAGTTGAGGGCGAGCCGTTTAAGGCGAGCATACAGATTACATACATAGCTGTACGAGCCCTGGATTGACAAAAAAACCAAGGCGCATCTCAGACAACGGGAATGAAGAAATTTTTTCTGCCTCTTCTTCTTCTTCTTCTCCTTTCCCTGAGCTATACATACACACGATCCACTTTCCAAAAAAGAGACCCTACTTGCATAGGTAGTTGCATACCTCATACCGACATACATGGTCTGCCTGCATTCGGCAACCCTATCCCAGCGCCCCTGTGCCCCCCCCCCCCCGACACCGCCGACGATCAGCCAAGTGTGTGTGTCCCAGGTACCTGGCATGCAATGGCGATCGCGAAGCCTCGCGCGCCAAAGTCCGCATCGCGGCGTCGTGCCATCGCCGAAAGGGAACTTCGAGCGCGCGTGCCGGTGGTGGGTTGGTGTCACGGCATAGCAGCCGCCACGCGTGCTAAGTATGTAGGTAGGGGCGCCGCAGCTGCAGCAGCTACTGCGCAGTGCGTCTTGCCTACCTGGACGACGCTACATAAGAGACGCAGGCAGCAGGCATGGCGCGCAACCGGACTTCCGCGGCTGCGGCGAAGGGTTGCGGTAGGTAGGTAATGTGTATATGTAGGAATATGTATATGTGTATGTATGATGCAAGGCAAGGCGGGAGCGATATCACTACGACAATGATGGATGCAGGGCTCAACGATGATGTAGTGGGTGCATGTGTAATACACCTACGTACCTTCGTATGTATGTATGTATGTGCGGCGTAGGCAGGGTAGCTATTTAGGTAGGTATGTAGGTGTGCCAATACGCCAGGGCCACCATATGTGTGTGTCTGTGTGTGCGTGGCGGCTGATGGCACCGCAAATATGCACATCGCAGGGCTGGCAGTCATGGTTGCGCGTGTGTGTGGGCGATAACCCCGGACCTGCTAGCTGGGACCCCATGCACGATCCTCGGGGAATACACACCAGACCCAGATCTTGGGGACGGGAGAGACGGGATTCCAGGGTAGCGACAATTCTGATTCTAGAAAGAGATGGAATTCGACAGCGATGCTGCTTTGAACATGGCTGGGGAGGATTCTGATCTAATTAGACTGATATGATAGAAGTAAGCAACTGTCTAGAAGAATGTCTGGGAAATGTGACGATGTTAGCATGATGCTTGTGGTTGCTGGCCGCTTTTCCCTTGTTGTTTTACCCCTTGTTGGTAACAACGGTTCGGTTCTGATTGGTCAATTTAGCCAGCCTGGTAACAAAACACAATATGTGAGAGGTTTCCGGGACTACATATTTACAAACAGGGCAAGGGGCGGTGGGATAACGTCTGTTTTTCGCCCTCTACCCATCCACAGAAACGCCATCGGAGGGATATTCAACCGACTGAAGTCTGCGGGATAAATTGTCTGCAGAATTGCGACTTGCTCGTTAAATCCGAATCCGTCAGAATTGGCGTTATTGGAGAAGAGATGAACCCGAAGCTCGTGTAACGCTTCCTCATTGGGGAGGTAGTCCTATTGGAGTCTGCCTACCGTCCGCGGAGACAGTCAATATTCCTCGGTGACGATCCTTTTAGCTGGTATCGGTATCTAAGCGGCGGCCCGAAGGATACTGGCCAGATCTGTCCTTCATCCGCCGCTGTGTTACAATAGGAGTAGGAGACCCGGCGATGGCGCCCGCGTCCCAATATCGAAGCAGCCAGGCGCAACGGGAGCCTAAGTAGTAGACGGTATCAGTAAGAATGCAAGTTTGTACTTCTGAGAAGGTGATACTTCAGAGTGAACACAACACAATACATATGATCCTTTGGGCCGACGGGCCATGGCAGCAGCAGTAAGCCGTATCTTCGAACCCGACCGTCTTGACCAGGGTTACAACCCAGGAGTCTGGGTGTGATGGCACTGACCAACACCGCATCGGAGGACGGGACACTCAACCAGGTCCCCGGAAAGTGAGGCACGCGCGAGTTATCCTTGAAGCCTCAATATCATTCATGTAGTCGACAATGCTTTCGAATTGTCCCAATAAGACTGTGGGGGTCGAGACGTGCGGGCTCCCGCATCCGGGATTCTGCAGCACCGAAGCCTTAAGAGGGTGATATTGGATGCATCGGCATGAGCGGCCGGCCTCGACGGGATGACACTCGAACGAGACACTTCTGAGCTTGAGCAACCCTTCGTTCGGGTCGGACGGCAATTTGAACTTAATTGTGGTCGAAAATTCACATGTTGGCATATGCCATAGGGATAGAGGAACTACATGAGCCGCCAGGCCGGAAATCGAGGTACCGAGGGACCCAACTGTCTGTTCACGTTCGCATGAGTTCATGCGGAAAGCCGCGTCAAGTTCTGCAGGGAGGTCTCAGAAACATCGAGTTCGATCGATTAAATGACGTGTACCCCTCCATCCAGTCTCTAGGGTCGCAATGTTTCAGACTTGCAGTGCGATATTGCGAACGGTTTTTGTTGCTCGTGATCTGTCGTGTTACCGACAAGACGGATCAAGGCTACCAACTACATATTTACCCTTGCAGATTGTACCATTACATCCATGGATACTAGTTCGGCGATCTCTCCCCCTGTTGTAGAACTTATAGATCGAAAGGTAGAAGATATCTGACTGCACCAGTCATTGAACGATGCCTGCGACTGGATCGTAATATAACGATATATTAGTTATTAGCCCGATGCGTAGTTTGTAATCTCGGGAAGGAGATATATTTATATCTGTCGACATCCTTTCTTGTGCCCCTTGGAACGCCACCTTCGATATTCGGTTAGTAAGCGCCTGAAATAATCTAAGACAGGTGACCAAGACCGCGTTGGTGGGATTTGAGAATGAATCTGATAGTCAAAGCTGTTACCCTTGTATCCAAATGTTACGATAGACCCGGATGCGGTATTACCTAGTAAATACCTCAAGTTTCTAGATTTCTGTATGTTATCTCGACACTGTGGTAACAGATGGATGACCAAGCTGTCTAGAACAGATGGGCAAAGTTGAGATATTGAGATGGTACAACTTTGCGCATAGATAAACGGGCTAAGCCGAATTCAGCGTTTAGGGAAACGAAAAAGAAAAAAAACGGCTATAATCATGAATAGAAAGTCCGCTTACAAACGGAAATTGCTTGCACATTGTCTTGTGCACAGGACGATGAGAAGTTCAACGGTGGCTTGCCTCGGTACAGATCCGTAGTGGCGGGTTTCGCCAAGCCAATAGGAAAATTTAAACCGGTTGGTTGGCCTCACTTTTCAGCTGTGTTAGGACAGAGCCGCAAGCTGGCAAGCGTGGTGTGTTGTGCCCGAGATGCGTTTAAGACTTAGAATATGACTTGCTCACTGGTAGTCTTATGTGCCAATTACCAGGTTCTCGGTAATAACAAAAATCGGGGATGACGACGGCAAAGTTATGGGAAATTGGAAATAGGATGTTTCGATACGTACGAATTAGCCACATCGTCATCCCTGGGTAAGGTAGAAACCCAGGTAGCTGAACGTTCACCAGCCTCTGCGGTGGATTCTGCGGTGGACGATGATCGCAAGACCACCCTAGCCGTCTAGATCGAGTGTTTGGGATCACTCTCCATCGATGTATGTACAGTTAACAAGTCGTGCGACGGAAGCCCCATTCACCTGGGAATTCCGTGCTGCAAATCCCCGGGACGCTAGATATGTTGTGTTCAAGGCGTTGCGGGTTGGTTCCTGACAGATATTATTTGGGCGCACAAGATGATACCAACACCACAGTCGCGGATCTGATGGAAAGACATCCGCGAAACAACGAAGTCCCTCTGACATGCCAGAATTGGAGTTCGACATGTGGGGGACAGGTACCGCAGTCGATCCATATACTAATATTGTGCATACCTCTTTGTATGTATAGATATGTATGTACGTATAGATAGTCGTGACGACGGAACAGTCTATACGGAGCAATGGCGGCTCACATTTTAGTCGTGATATACAGTAAAAGTAGACCATGCTGGAATATGTACGTCGTACTCTGTCTTGTGCCGGCAGAGACAGGGATCAGATCTCTGGCCTTTTCCGTCCTTAGACCGGACATGGACGAAGGTAAAGGACAATCTTATTGATACATACTATGTAGTATCGTTCGGTGGGTAAAATGTACATAGCTCGGGAGGGAGCCAGAAAAGACCTCACGAAGTGCTTTGATCTGTATTAGGGCTGCTAGGGTCAGTCTTCTGTGGGGGGTAGAACTCTTGTGGAGTAGCTAGATTAATAAGACATCTACTTCGTAGCTAGCTGAGAATCTAGACCTTTGAAACCTCTATCAGGAGGCGGGAAGTACACAATTGGACTGAGTCGCGAAGCTGTCGAAGACAATATGTTCCATGTATAGTAAGTATCGTCCCGTGATCCCTTTGATCGGACCTTTCATGTCTAGTCATGAGTTGCATTCGGCCGCCGTCGCCGAGAGGCAAGAGAAAGAGAGAGAAGGCCGTGCCGCCGACGATACTACTTGGCGGCTTGGTCAAAGATAATGAGTGTCCAATGGTTGCCATAAATCGAGGTAACGGCTCTGTCTCAGATGGCAAGGGGTATGTATGTCACAGATTTGCGGGAGGCAAAGTTAGTGTTTAGATCAGAAACCAGTAGCCTGGATGTCTCAATAGAAAAACACCTGAGTCTGATCTTGAATGTACTTATCGATAGGTGGTTAAAGGGTATATAAATGGATATTCTACACATAACGGTACTAACGTTGAAGTACCGATGAATCGGAGACGATAATAAGTCCAGCAGCAAAAGCTTCGGGATGGTTCCAGAATTGAAGAATCACAAATTTAGTCCGGAGGCCTTTCAATTGAGAAGTTGAAGATGCACATAACACATAACGGTTACCTATGTACTAACATCTACCCATCCTACATGTTTTATTATTCCTGAAGTACTTAGTTAGGTACATACTGTACATACCGTACGTTGCATTCAATACAGCAACCGAATTTTGATGCCGTTACGGGGTCACATACCGGAGTATGACATGGGGGATTTCTTAAGGCCACCCTTAAGGCCGTTAGGTCAGGGCCTAGAGTCGCTGGGGAACCACTCAGAACAGCTTCCGAGTTTCCCCTGAGCAAACCCTGTAATTATTTTACAGTAATAAACAGTGAAATGGAGGTATTATGTATGTATGTAATATGTTGTATGTGTGTAGGGAGTATGCAAAACGGCCCCTCCAGCTCGCCCCAGCCCTCGCGGCCCTCGGCGCTGCATACCCTACACACATACCTTATTATACATACATGTACGTATTATACTTGCCTGCCTGCCTGCTTGCCTCTGTGTGTCTGTGTGTCTGTGTGTGTGTGTGTGTATGTCTGTGCCTGTCAGTCCCGTGCTAGGGCTATTGTCCAATTGTTCCCTATCCACTGCTTCGATCTACCTACCAACTTTCCATAGTCGCTGGTACGTCGGGCTCTATCTCGCCTGCTGCATGCAGGCGACAGGTTGCCCTAGACACAGTAAAGACCCCTGATTTTTTGGTTATCTCGAATCTGGGCCCGGGGTCCCTGGCTGAACAAGGCCTCTCTTTTCAGGGTCCTTATTCCGCCCATGCGAACACATGCATGGATTTACCATTCTCACACCCATCTACCGCCTCATCTTAACCTTCTTGATGGATGTTGAATTCCCCAACGCAGCTATCGTCATCGCCATTCTCTTAGCCGTCCGTCCGTCCGTCTAGCCGTCTCCTGGAGCTAGTAGCTGGTTTCAAGGGAGGAATCGAGGGATCGTCGGTTCTGTTTTCCCCATTCACTAGCGTTTCATTGTCTACATTGTCTATACATCGGTTGACACCCATAACCCAATCAATCCCGCATTTGCCTCTATCACAAATTTGCATATTTGATTTTTTTTTTTTTCGCCTGAACTCTATACCTCTACCCCTTCTCTTCCAACACACGGCGTACTTGGAAGTCCGTAAGGCGATGTCGCCCCGGGGAACGTACCATACGTATCACATCGTGAAAGTTCCGATTCAAATGCCTGAGACTGGCTAATGCCAGGAGGAAAATACCGAAAACACCAAAGACAACCCCGAGTCAGCCAGTCTAATACTTTAGCGACCGTTCGGCCTACACGCCGGCGCCCTTACAACCTATAACTATGTACACACTGGCGACCTCGGAAGCTAGTTGCAATTACAGACCCACAGCTTTCCTAAAATATTGCTCTGTTCCTTGTCCGTCGATGTCTCTCGTCAATCTGGTTGAGAAAGGGCCCGCTTCGGTACCAAGCCCTACCACTGTGATCGCCCACCCCCCACAATGACTGCATCCAGATCCTGTTGTCGAACAGACTCAGAGACCCTGAGTGGCGGCTTCCCTTAGGGCGGCCCTCATGGTTCAGCTGCCGAATGCTAGGTATTGTAACCTCATCTGTGACCGGGTCACGCCTAGGGCTCTTTTCCTCTTCCCTTTATTCCTCTCGAATTTCTAGAATCTTGCTTATAACCTCCCCCCAAAACTCCTAACTCGAAGTGGACTGGTCTGGACGAGGAATACGATGAAAAAGGGCAGACTAAAGCTACGAACCTCCCAAGAGGTATTAAAGCCCTGATTGACCCGCTGCCTTTGCCCAATCCAAACATTCTAGCATCAAGCTAGCTCTCCCTTCTAGTCAGGCGTGCCGTATATTACTTGCAGTGCTCCCGTGCGGCGCCGAAGCATCCTTATATACCAGTACGCTCCCTCCTCCGCTGCTTCATACCAGTTCAACCTGGCTATCAATCGCCTTCACGACCTCTCCATTACATCTAAATTTGCATAGGACTTCCTTAAGTCTTACTAGACACGCCCACCAAAGACATTTTTGGTAGAGATAGGGGCATCATTATTCACCAGACGTACGTATCGCCGAGACCCTTCGGTCTAAGGTATTACAACTGCCTCGACGGCATGGCCTTTCATCCCTCAGGGGGTGGACCCTCTTCCTTCCCCATGGGATTCCAACCATCCCAGTCCCGGTCCCCTCCCCAGCTTTCGCCGTCTGCCGCCGCACGAGGGATTGCGACGGGGATGGACCCGTCGGCACCTTTCCATCCATTTCAAGAATCCCAATTCGACATTCTCGAGTGGTACCCGCAATATCAGTCCTGTGTCCGGTACTTCCTGGATCACGCGCAACATAGCGGGCCGGTGCAGGCTGTTGCCGCCTTTGTCAACATTCAATTGCCTTTTCAAAAGCCCCAGCAACCCATTGTGTCGTCAAAGCCGGCCGCGTCGCCTTCGGCCGTACCGTCTCCCTCGTCACGAGCCGCTGGGAAACTTCCAATTCCTAGCCAGTCGCCCGTGCTTGTCAGCCTAATCCCGTACATTCGTCGGTTAGTAGCAACCGGTATGGATTTTGGCGGTGTGCTGCACGGATTTTTCGGTGACGATTACGTTGCAGGGATAGGCCACCTTCACGATGTGGAACGGAGAAACTTTCTCTTCGCTGCCAAGAGCGCCAGTTGGCTAGATGTCAAGTCCCAGTACGACATGCCAGATAACCAGAGCGTCCCGTTCCTACGACCTCTACAGAGAGTCAGCGAGGAGGAGATCGTCGGCGCAGAGGCAAACTGGAGTGAGTGGTTGGCAATGCAGGACTGGATGGTTGGGCCGCGCTCGTGAGTACCATCCAGAGTCATCTACTATCCCTTCTGTGCCGTTTCGGGGGCAGAAATTCCCTTTTGGGGTATATTTCGGTAGTGAAAAAGCCCCTGGGACAAGTCCTACAGCTCCCTATTATTCGTTCAATTGTCTGTAAGGGAGAATACTGACTTCAGATGCCGCAGTCCTGAGGTTGACAGGAATATGCCGGTCGTGGTGAAGGAGGAAGACGTATAATCCTCAAGCATGAAAACATTCATGGTCATCTACTACAGCATTAAGGAAAAAGAATATCACGAACGCCGAGATGAATACGGCCCCGGGAGACCTGGTTGCATCTTAGACCGGCGCTATCTGATTTCGACATGAAGGAATTGAATGATGGTATGGATTGCCAATTCGCTGTACTATTGGATGTCCAACTAGGTATCTTAAAGCTACAGGAATTCGGGTTACTTGGGAGATTACAGGGTCAAGTGTACAGCATTGTGGCTTACACACAATTCCCTAGTTAGTATAGTCTGATATGGGAGGTTATTTTGTCTTAAAAACGCATGTAATCCAAGTCAAACTTGCCGACAATGCATAATTCCATTCATGCCCTTCGTCCGCCCGCATACTTCACACTAATAAGTAATTCCGGGTTGCAGCCTTTGCATCCATCCATGGTTTAGGTAGCCTTACTACATATAACGTAGTGTGGGATGCATGACATACTTACCTACATGTATAGTGGTATGTACTACGGGCCGGGGACCCTACCTACTTCCTAGCGAGCCTGGGCATCGAATCGTGGTGGTCAGAGCGCACCCGTCCGCAGGTACATACATACCTACAGTTGGGGGAGTTTTATTAGCTTAGGATGGTAAGGTTGTGGTTACCCCTCACTGATGTGCTCTAATCCCCTCGCAGGTAGGTCTATCTAAGGTGGGTACCTAGGTAGTTTTGGACCTTGTTATTAGTATCGATATGTACATTGTATGTGTATGGCTGGTTATGTGCATTGAATAGTCCACATACGTAGATTGCACACCTTGTTGGTAGTCGAAGATGCTTCAAAAATCGTTCAGATGTAGTTCGTAGTGAATGAGACATTATTTAGCGTGAGACTGTTGTCTCTTACAGTATGTATTACTACTAGCAACGACTACGGAATTAGTCCAAATGTTCGTCATTGTCTTTAACGTCGTTGGTACGTAGTAGCAGGACTTAGAGGCGTATGATTAGGGCTTGATCTGATTGGTTTGGCATTGCTTGGCGTGGAAAGCTTCGACCCTTCACGATGGGAATAACACAAACGGTTGCACAAGCCAGCGGGAAGCAAAATAATAAAGCGGCTGTGGCCTGTACCGATCCTTCGTATTGTTCCGGGCGCTCGACTCCAGCCACGATATGAACTATCGATCCGTCTTGCCCAGTACTGGGGGCTCACTCGTCTAAGAGAGCGTTTCGCAATGAATGAGGATATCAACAAGGCCGTTATGCCACATCAGCTATGCATATTCTGTCAAAGGGTTGCTGTAACCTTCACACCAGACGTCTCGTGGAAACGGGATATGTTCTTCGAAGACATGACTGCAAGCGAAGAACAGCGGCTCCGTAAGGTCTACGAGGAAACGCCTCACATGTACGCTGTCGATTAGACGCCGGATCTACTGCTATACCGGCGTTCGAGACAGCCTATAGAGCATCATATATCCTTGCTTCATCTGAAAGAGTCAGCAGAGCGAGGCTGCCACCTATGTGCACTTTTCGTCAGCCAAGACCTACGCATGTTTAACCACAGGTTCTCCAAGATGGACCAGCTCGATTACTCCTCATCGGCAAGGCAGCTCTACGTAGCGCTTATGCCACGGGCGTATCCTCCCTCTGAGAACGTATGTACTGTATTGGGGCTCTTTGATGTATATCCAGGGCTGGTGGCGTCAGAGTATAGGGCAGCGAACAGACTACGGGCCCTATCCATGGTTGTAATTAACTACCATCCGCGGCACCTCGGCTCGAGCGAGCTTTCCTGTAATCACCCAAGCCTACTTCAGGTAGTTACCGGCACTCAGGCTCTAGAATCCCAATTCAGATGGTCTAAATCGACAGAGAGCAATGCTGGGTATGAGATGGTCTCCTCGTGGCTGCAACGTTGCCTTGAGTATCACCCTCAGTGTAATAGCAATATTGTAGCAGGGAGGCCAAAGCGACTGCTAGAGATCTGCAAGCATACCCGCACGACTTATGTCTTGTACTAGACCGCGATACAGATGCCCAGCCATACGCCGCACTGAGCTATCGTTGGGGCAATGCCCCTGTCGCCACGCTTACACACCATACACACGAAGCCTTCTTCAACAGAATCGAGCTGAGCTCTCTACCGAAAACCATACACGACGCGATTCAATTCTGTCGAAAACTGTCCGTGCGGTATCTCTGGGTTGATGCTTTGTGCATCATCCAAGGCGATGCGCAAGATTTCGTCACCGAGATATCTCGCATGGGAGCCATATATTCGAGCTCATTGCTAACCATTGCCGCGGCGGACTCAGTAGACTCTAGTGTTGGTCTCCATAGGTCTCGCTTTCCACTGTATCGAGAAGACTGTTTGATGCGACAGGATGAGAATAGTTTGATCTTTTTTGGTCGATCCACATGCTCGCCATCACTCCACAGCAACAGCTCGGGTACCAAGCTTCCTTCGGGCTCTGGCACCACTGTTTCATCCAAGAACTACTTTGGAGTACCACAGAGCATTCGAGGAAGTATAATAGCCTAGAAAAGTGCCCGACTTGGTCATGGGTCGCAATCGATGGTGGAGTTCACCCTTTGGAGGCAAATGACGTGAGGTTGAGCATCCTCGTGCCTCACCAAGTTATCGAAACCGCCACTATCCTACGATTTCCAATAGAGACGCCTTTTGGGCCAGTAGCCGCGCTATATGCCCAATTTCCCCGGGCGCGATCATTTCAGATGAGCAGTCGGATAATCGGCTGTCGTCCAGTACCATGCAATGAGCAGCGTGGCCGTGGGTACAGGGACCGGACCCTAATCCCCAGTGAAGGGGAGGTCAGTAACCACATTAAGGAGTTCGCCGCCTCAGCATACGAGCTTTATAAAAATGAGATGCAAGGCAATGGCTCATCCGCCTCATTCACTCAAGTTGGTTTCGAGTCTAGACATGAGCTCGCCCAATCCGAAGGATCAAGTACTTCCCCGATGTCGAAGAAGATCCTACGCGGGACTTTGTCTGTTGCTTGATGAAGCGCGAGCTCTGGTTCTAGAACGACCGCGAGGATCGCGGGACCGGTGCGGCGACCCTTGTAGATTATGGTATTGTCCTCGAACTGGCTGATGAGACATCCTGCTCTTACAGGCGGAAGGGCGTATTCAGCGAGACGATCTGGTGCAATGATGTGGGTTGCACGGGCTTGCACGAGATGGACCACGAAGAACGATGCGTACACGGATCTGGAGACGAGCGCGAGACGCTTCAGTTCCTGAGCGAACATGTTATTATGTTCTGCGGGGAACGACCAAAAACCACAATCGAAGTTGTTTGAATTATGGTCTCGAATTGGCCTTCGCACTGGTCGGAAGCATCACTAGAGAGAGGAATTGATGTCGAAAACGTATTTAAGGGAAAACATCTTGTTGGTAGTCTTCCATTGCGGCAGGTTGTGTTCAGCGTGTGGTTTGGCAATCAAAGTCAAGATACTGGCTGAGAGTTGAATTCGGGAGAGTGAGTCTCGTAGGCGTGGAGGATAACAAAGGGCGATAGAGGCGCCTATTTATGTTCGTCTCGACGTTGTTCGACCCACTGGGATGAACTCGCTCTCACTGAACATCCTTCGAGGCAGTTGGCCTGACCCGTTATTTGCAAAGATCCGCTCTCAAATCCAATGTAAACACGCCCGACAGGTATGCATCTTGCGGTACCGACATTCGAAAATCCACCAGTGAGGACGAGAATGACAAAATGCCCGGTAGCTTTAAGGATAAAGCTAAGCTGGGAAAGGTCTGAATTTGTAGTTACCTTTCCCAACTTGATACGCTGAAAAAAAGTAGTGTGATGGAAGGCAAGGCGGAATGGTGGGTGGGCATTGGCAACCCTTATAAATGAGCTCATGAGCAGCTTATGAGTGTATCGTAGGATGGGTAGTAAGGGAGTGACCTGACTATTTACCAAGACAACACTGGGAACTACCTATTCTATTCCTTCTCTCTTAACCCTTAAATAGGAATGTAAATCAGTACCCAGTCTAATGCTATTATTGGGGAGGCTGTTGATGGTAGAAGAGTAAGACGCCAACGCCATTTGTTGTTCAAGGAGATGCAGATGCATGAGAGTGTATGATTATGCGGAAGATATTGCTGCAAAAAATCAATGGCACTGGACTGACTTACACGAAAACCAGTAAACCTCAGTTCTCTGCGTATATGTTCCCTCGCCTACTAATCAGCGTAGCATGCCTAGCGGAGGAACGCCGTCGATGCAGGGTCTCATAGCTTAGTCTTCATAGCTGTGTGACTATAACCTTGTCTTGCTGAGTTTTATTGACCACGTACTAATTACTATGACTCCTTTAGACGAATACTCAAGATGGGGATGTTGGAAGCTGTAGGACTCTTTACGCTTATATTGTTTATATTAAGTATTGTACAGTACCTAGGTAGGTAGTGGGTAGTGGGCCTGGTGGGTTAGGTAGTTATGCTTGCTGCAGACTGCGGTAATAAGGGTCTTGCAGGCTTGATTCCTAACAGCATGATTGGTCTTCGCTTGTTAGCTCGTTCAAGCTAACGCATTGTCTATCAACCGTACTACCTGGCCCAAGCTCCTTAATCATTTTGTTGGTTCGACTAAAAACCATCCTAGGACGATTACGGATTAGATCGAGTACTTATCGATAGACAGATAAGTAGGATGGTGTAGTTACGTTGAAGACGTCAATTGCTTATTACATAGTTTCTAGAAACTTACAACTTATAGACCCAACAAAACGTCCTCGGGCGTTAGTCGACCATGCAACGTAAATAAACCACATTTCCATACACATGTAGCCGCTTTATCAAATCCTTTATGGTCTAAATACATTGTTCAAAAGATATGGAGATGGATATTGACACGGCCATGCCTCCGGGCTTTGACATGGGCACCACACCCGTCCGAGACCACAGCCGATCTCGAGAGCAGTGGGCCAACTTCCTAGCCCATTGCATCTCCACCCGTCTCGAACCCGAAGCCTTTGACTCATACGTAGCTTTACTGTACTCGAAGAACCCACTGCCTCCCGCCATCATTGCCGATGTCTGCTTGAGACCACAGCCGTCGAATCACGAGAGCCTCGATCCACGCGTCCCACGTTACATCCAAGTGCTTGCTAATCACAAACGCATCGATACGCCTTCCATACTGAAAGCCTTGTACAGATATTCCACTTCACACGTGCAATCACAGAATGCCGGCGGCGCGCCTCTCGGCAGTAGCTCGGACGGCGACGCGCCGTTGCGATGGGGGAGCTCCTATGCTGCCGAAGAGGTCATCTTTTACCGCCTCACCAAAGCCGTGGGGCTGGGCGCCGGTATTAAGAATTCCGGGGAGGCCCTTGAAGTGTGCAAGTTGATGGCTCATTGGATGACCTTGTTCACTTCGGTCTCGGCGGCGTTTGCTCAAGATGTTATGGGTCAGCTGCAAAGCCCCCAGTCTAGAGACGAGATGGAAGCAGCCAGGGCCGCTTTTGTCATGCTGCTTCTGGGCATATGCGAGAATCAAACTGTTTTAAACGCTCTTAGCCGTCCTTTTGCTAAAGGTGTGTTCTCACGTCTGGGTTTCTATAAATGCCCCTTGGCTGCAATTCTCTGAAGCTGATATCGTGAACAGATGCTCGAAAGGCACTATCTGAAAGCTTAGCTAGTTTCATCCCATCAATCTTGCAAAGCGCATCCCAGATTGCTGGCCGTCTCGAGCTGTTCCGGACCGAGACGCTTGCCTCGTTTGAGCCGGCAGATAAGAAGGAGGATGCAAGCCACGGGATGGATGAACTGCTTGAATCAGCCATGGCTCTAGATAGCGTTGTTGTTTCCGAGTTACCGACCGTTAATTCTCGAGCTGGCTTATATATATACTTGAACGCATGCGTAAGTGCCCCGAGTTGAATCTCAACGGACGTGGAGATCTAATTCTGCATAGCTCGTTGGACGGCCACTGATAGACGACACCGCCATTTTCAGTTATTTGCAAAATAGATATCAGGTGGGTAATATATATATGTATGTATGTATACTCAATGTACTTCCGCTAATGGAACCAGGGCGATATTCAATCCACAACAATAGATTTAATCCTAGCTTCGTTCGACGTACTCGCAAATGTGGTCTTCCGCAATGAAGGCCAGAAAGCAGGACATCTGTTAAGGTCCTATCTGATCAACAAGTTACCTCTGCTACTAACCAATTTAGCGTCATCAATGTTTCCTCCCTTAACGCCTCAGTTCTGTATTACGGAGGCTCTCAGTCAAGTGGACACTAACGCGTTTCCAACTTTGTCTGCGATGTTCGACGAAACCAGTAACAACAACACATTCACGGATAGCGTTCGGTCGGACTTCTGTTTCGCCTGCTGTCTGCATGGCTTAATTCCAGAGTCAAGCATTGAAGGTCTACTTGGCGAAATCACTTACCAAAGTCTACCCCACGCCGGCCGATACGTAAAGGAACAACTTGTGGAGGAATGTATGGCAGACCCTGAAAGGATTCATCGATTAATTGGCGAACTAGATAACATGGACGGTAATGTGGGTGCAGTATGTCAGGCTCTCACAGAGGTAAGTCTTTTGAAGGGCACCCGTCGTATCAAACACCAAAAACTAAATTGCATTAGGTAATTGGGCGTCTGTGTAACAATAAGGAGACGATGACCCTGAAATTACTTTGCTGCCAGGTTGCCAAGAAGCCGCTCTCTCTAGACGTGATGCTTCTCTTCGACAAGGCAACGACCATTTTGCACCCTCTATGCGAATTGCTTGATAATTGGCGATACGATGAGGACCAAGGGGAGTACCAACCCGTCTATGAAGAGTTCGGCTCCGTGCTTCTTCTTCTCCTGGCGTTTATCCATCGCTATAACCTGTCTGCCATGGATCTCGGCATCCGGTCTCCCGACTCATTCGTTGCGAAATTGTTGAATAGGGGCCCGGTTAGCAAACCACTGGATGAGTTGACCGACCAGGAGAAAAGTCACCTAGATGGATGGATTCACGGCCTTTTCGACAGCGAGGCCGGTGGATTGGGCGATGAATTGATGTCCTCGTGCCCCCCTCAAGAGTTTTATCTACTCGTTCCTACCTTATTCCATAATATTGTGCTAGCATTCAGCACGAATTATCTCGACGAGGAGACCCTCAAGACTGGCGTTGAATGTAAGTTCCATTTTGAGAGATCTGGAAGAAGATACTGACTATGTCCTAGACCTGGTGGATACCTTTCTTCTTCCATCACTTGTGCCAGCCATAATGTCCATGTGCAACCAACTCTGGATTGGGGACCGTAGTCAAGGTCAAGATCAAAAGGCAGTGATCAGAATTCTGCAGCTGATTCTTCTCACGAAACAAGGCTCTACTGAAGCTCAAACCATGTTATCTGCTGCGGTGAACATAATCGCAAAGCCGCTCGAGTATTCCCTGCGGTCCTATCAGCGGTTAGATCCCCGAAGTCAAGAAGTCGAACCTTTGCTTAAGGCAATGAAGGATAATATTCGGCTGTCGCGACGAACAGCCAGCGCTGGCCATAACGAACTGGAGGCATGGACGAGCACCGCGAACGGCGGGCTAGCAGCCTCGGTCCGACACACAATACAAGGATTCGTGTCATGGAGCGTCCACCCGGGTATGAATATCATGCCCACGTCGTACACGCACCGGCAGATGCTAGCTGCGCTAAAACTCATGGGCGCTAAACGGTTGTTATACACTATCCTCGAAGAAGTGAAGCAGCAAACAGAGGCTGGAAGCGGAAGCATTGCCCACGATGTCGCCACCGCCCTCATCTGCGCACCCGACGTAACCAATATGCCACCGCCAGCCGAGCTAGCTCTGCTCGTGGACCATAACAACCAACCGCTGGTGCCCCCACAGCAACAAATCTCCCTCCGACAGGCGCTGAAGTACGAGGCAGAGGACTTCAAGATCATACAGAAAGCCGACCCCCTGATGGCCGAGATCATCGTCCGCCTGTACCGGAGAGTCGAGGCACAGCTTCTCATGCCCCAGCCCCCCGACCCCATGCTGCAGGGCGACCTGGCTCTCAACCTGGACGAGAACGCGGCGGCGCTCGGGGACGCGCTCGCCGCCGCCCAGAACGAGGGCCTGGTGGCCGAGGACGCGAACATGAACCTGAATCTGGGAGGCAATTCCGGGAACGACATGAATCTCGGCGGCGGCGGCGGCGGAGACTCGACCGGCGGTCTGGACTTCGGGGCCGACGACGATATCTTCGGGGGCCTGGGCGCGGGCGGGAGTAGTGCCGATTTGCTCGAAGGCTGGTAGGAATGGCTTCGCACGGTCACTCTGGATTAACGGATAATGCGATTGGGTTCTAATAGAGGGGCGTTCGTGCCTTTGGACAAAACGATGGGTTATTAGGCGTACTGTTACAAGAGAGGGGGCCATTGGTCTAGCCGGCGTAGCGGGAATTGTGTGCTTTTTTATTGTTTAGATTGAGATGGTACTCGGTGGTTTGCGGCTGCGTTTACACGTGTTGTTTTCACAAAGCGGAACTCATATTGCGTATTAAGCGACACCCCTTATTACGTAGTAATATTTCAAGTTCTCGGGGATTAATATTATATTACTAAAGACGTGCTCCGTTGAAGAAACAGCACGATACTCTATACAATAATCTATCACGATGTGACATTATCACTTGGATATTCATCATTAGAAATGCCTAGAACAACGTAAGAACACGTGAGCAACGGCAAACCGTCGTATTATGCAAAAGAAAGTAAAAAAAATTGGGTGAGCCGGCCGCCGGAGGAATCGAACCCCCACTAGCCTAAGAAATACTTTTCTAAGGATATTTTCTGTAAAGATACTTCGCTAAGCCAATCCCAGACCGGCCATCGGATCTGTGTTTTTGTTAGGGACTCCGGGGTTAATATGCTTTATATACCTATGTTCTCCCGAGTTAGTCTTGTGCGTGGTGGTGGCTAAATTAATTAGTCTAAGGTTTGCATAGGTGTTGGATAAACTATATTATCGGGGGGTACGGAAATGTGCTTCGCTGCTCGGTCTCGTGCGTTTAGTATCAAAATACCTTGGTTAGGTAAATGGATTTGCTTTCTCTGTTCATGCTACACAGCTAGTGTAATAACACTGCCCGTGGCGGTGCCCCTTTTCTCTTCTCCAGGCTCTATCCCGGGACACATGGCTAGACAAGCCCTTCGTTTATATCCCTTATATGTATTCCTCGTGGCGTAAATAGTGAGTTGACTTATCACATTTGAAAGGACGTGGTGCCGCTACATACATACCTAAGCAAATCGAATAACTACGGCGCACGCAAGGAGGTCTATACGTGGCCATGTATTTAAGTGCTTAGCTCGAAGGTAGATAGACTCCTGACATATCTGTGGAGTAGACTACAATCGTACCATTTAGACTAGCTATTATTATAACAGAAATTACATACTCCTTGCTTGCTTGAAGTCGTAGGCAGAGGTGATATTTCGGATTACCTATGAAACTCGCCGCTTATCACATGCCGCGGGCACCATCGCCTTCACATGCTTTCTCAGTCTGTTAGATATCCTTGGAAATAGGATGCAAATATACCGTTATCCCTACGTACAGGCTAATTGCCTGACCGTTTGCCGGCCCCCCGATCGCCGCCGCTATAATCTATGTGGCACAACACGAGAATATTGCAAGAAATTGGTCGAGGAAACTCGATCTACCGCCCAAAACATGGGCGAGCTCTGAAGGAACAAGTTGATAAGCTGCTGGTATGTCCAGACCAGTATCAACGAAGTTCTGGCGGTTCCCACCCATGCCGGGCGCTCCTAGGCAGTACTTAGCTGGCTTGGGATGATAAGGGGGGAAATCTATGTAATTGATGTTATTCCCAAAGATACTTGTGTTGGCCCTTGTGCCTACGAAATGAGCTTAACAAGGTGAAGCTTTAAGTAGTTTTTATTTTAGGCATCTTCATATCATAAAGACATATATTATTGCTGAGTCCTGACACTGAGGCGCCACACAGGATTATTTTCCAGATTCTTTCACATGCTAACAATGCCGCTATTTAGAACCAGAGAGCCGAACGGGTGCACTCGGCTCGTTAAAGACGATACAAGATGCCTTCGCTACTTTCACCACTGGATCTCGTGAATTCTAGAGAATGGTCATGGCGCATTTGGATATCAGTGCCGTTCTAGCTAGAACATTGTGGTATTATTACCTTAAGCATGCTGTTAGTATGCTTCGTGATGGTAGGTTGAGCGATAGCGAATTTATACTTGTGATGTTTACTTTTGCGCTAGACCATACGTGATTTCTCTTCCCCGGAACAGCTTTATCGTAGACTTTCATAAGAACAACGATGTTAATGTTGAGCAATATGGGTAGATACGTAATGTACATACAAACATCTTAGGTCCAAGAGCATAAAATAATCTTGGCGTTTGCTCTAAGCTCATTAGTAGCTATTTTGATACTACCCCTTTCATTTTAGACCAGTTTGAACATAATCTGCAGCTCATACTTCGCAATATCCCTCTCTATTAGTAGGACGAACATATTCCCGAATTTCATGGCATACCGTTTGCGTGTTATGTCGGTTAAGGTTGCTATAGGAGATCGGATACGGGATTCGGAACTAAGACCCACCCCGGTGCCTCGGCATGGACTGGAGATATAGCAAGAGCTTAGCCAATAACAAGGAAGCTTAAGGTCAGGCATACTTATATTAACCTCTATGTTCTATAATAATCTAGCCTAACCCCACTTATAGGGCATGGAGAGGAGATCTTGGCGCGGAGGTGGGCTTTGAAGCCCTGAAACCTTATTATAATGTGGAAGGAATATGTTGTTCTATGACTGGATAGCAGGCTGATATCTTATAGTGTTCGTCTTGTAATAAAGAAGAATACAGCGTCAATTTTCGATATTTCCAGATTGTTAACGTGGTTATAATAGACGAGTGACCCTGGAACGAAGATGGAGAGTGCCCCTATTAAACTATCATCGTGTGAAGGATTTAATCTCATCCTCAACGTAATAGCAAGTGCCACATGATTCACCAGAAAAGAAAAAAAATTAAAAAAAGAGTACAGCTGGAAAATCATGAGTTTGGTTGTAATAGGGGTCAATCAAGCCTTGAAGACACTACATGTACTCCATAAGACATCCTATCACTACCCAAATTATGTCATAAGATAAAAATATAATCTAATCTTAGTGACACAATCCGGAACAGCATATCTAATACTGCGAGCAAGTGCTATTTCCCCTCAACTGTTGGGGTTTCGGGTGCCAAAAAGGGGTCCGCACCCCCGTCCCCGGCCGAGAGCTGGTGGACCGTTGGTCACAGTCCGATGGGGGCCCCACGCTTCCCGGTGCCTCGAACCTCGGCTTATAAATTTGCTCATGTGGTATCCCCGACATCCAATCCATTATGTTGATTGTATATGTTTGTAATGGAGATGGTAGCTTCCGTGATGTGGACAACCTAAGTAATACGTATGAATTAGAAAGATGTGTGTGTGCGGGTGCTTCAACTGCTGTTGGAGCTGAATTCAAGTATATATAGTTGTGTTTCTACACGCTGGCTCCGTGTTTCAAGACACATCTTGTAAATAGAGATAAGGTATTGTCAAATCCAGCGTAAGAAATGATGTCTACTTCGACGCTATTCACCAGCGTATCGCCCAGAATTCATGCATCATGGACCTACTACTTACTAGCCGCGGTTGGACTCGTCGGCTACATGGCACTGGTCCGAATTCTACGATACCGTCGCAAGGCAGAGCTTGAGGCTCCGTTCTCCAATGGTCGGAGGCCACTATCAAGCATGACTACGGGGGAAGCATACGAAATCATGAGGCAGTTACAGGAATTGGAGTTTCCGTATGCATTCGCAAAGGCTAGGAGGATAGCGTTGCTCAAGGTATGTGCAGGCCCGAGTTCGTCTGAAAGATCGCTTGTAAACTGACATATCTATCTACAATCAGGCAGGAGGAATACCGACCATGTCCAAGCTCTTCGCCGTCACAGGCCAGAACACCAGACGCAACGCAGGGAAGCGCTCAGTCGACACGGAGATTCTCCTCCGCGAAGTGCAGTCCAAGCCACGAGAATCCGAGCGCTATGGCAAAGCCGTAGCAAGAATGAACTACCTGTTAGTAACATATTTTTATCCTTGCCTATTACCCTACCCTCGCTGACCGCGGTTCCCGCAAATCAACTAGCCACGCGCGCTACCGCCGCGCTAACAAGATCCTCGACCCCGACCTACTGCACACGCTAGGCGACGGGCTCGTGGAGATCCTCCGCATCGTCGACGGACAGGAGTGGCGTCGGCTGACAGACGTCGAGAGGTGCGCCGCGGGCATCTTCCATAGGAATCTAGGCGAGGACATGGAGATCCCGCTCGATGTGTTGCCGTCGAGCGCGGAGGGCTGGAGGGACGGCGTGCATTTCGCGATGGAGCTGAGAGATTGGACTATCCGATACGAGGAGGAAGTCGCTAGGCCGAATCCGCAGAGCGATCAGTATGTTAGAGTGTATGTGGACTCGGCGGTGTCTTCCCTGCCTGCGTTTGTTAGGCAGACGTTGAGGAAGTCGTTGGGCGCTGAGCTCGACGATGTCATGAGGGCGAGTCTGAAGTAGGTTTTGTGCAATAAGGCACCCACGACAAGAAAACCAACTGACATCAAAACAGCCTTGAGGCTCCGGGTCCGATTCTGAACTTCTTCTTGGAAGCGTTTGGGCACATGCGGGCTCTATATGTTCGGCATATGGCGCTCCCACGATGTCGTCCCGTCAAGATGGTACACGATGCGCCGAATCCCGAGACCAAACTATATAATTTCGATAGAAAAGGAATGCAGCCATGGTATGTCAAGCCGTCGTTTTGGTCGAAATGGGGGCCCGGTGCTCTCATTTCTAGGGCCTTTGGTGGTAGGGTACCTGGGTCTAAGGGAGACAGGTATGTACCCCAAGGATACGACTTGATGACTATTGGGCCAGATCCGCAGAAAGGAAAAGGGATCGAAGATATGATATCGACCGTTGGAACCATCAAAGCAAGGACAGTGGTTACGTGTCCATTCTCACATGCGAAGGACTTGATCAATTGATCCCCTCCCAAAGAAAGCGAAGAAAGAAAATGAAGGGCCAGAATGCCTCGAGCCTGGCCATCATACTTGGCACTCGATAAACTTGCTGTGTAACTAGTAGTGTCCAGGACAGGTAGAATCGTTGAAATACCGCCATCTATAACGACAACGTGGTACTACTTATTGCATATATTCTGAATATGTACATTTGCGTATGGCTCACTTATCACGAAATTACGTCAAGTTGAATGCTTTTAGTTGACTCTGGAGGGATAAGAAAATGAGATTTATTCCAAAGCTCTTGGTGCGTTGTGTTATGCCATATGCAAACGTTATTAGAGACAGTAGCTGTATTTTATATATATATATATATATATATATATATTTTTTTTTTTTGGAGATAATTATTGCCATAATTATAGGACAGATGATATCCATCATTGCGTATTGTATAGTTATATTGAAAGTGCTTATACCTTTAATATGAGAGTGTTCGATATGAGATAGTGTGTTAGACAACCTTGAACGAGAAAGTATGAACCGCACACAACTGCCTCAACTCCTAAATTCCTGAGTCCTTAGTGTCTAATCTTTTTCCAAATCCTTCCTAGACTGTGAATGTGGTAGCGGCGACTTTTGTCGTCTTAGCCAAAGTGAATGTGACCTTTTCGTCAGGATCAAAGCCCTCACAACCAGTGCCAACCTCAATGTTGTCACCGTCTTCAATTGGTCCCAGCTGAATTTGGCTACACTTAGGAGGCTCTGGGTTTGTGGTTTCGATGGGAACAATGAGAGGGAGACAGCCAAACGTTCCAGCGCTTCCTGCAACATTCGCATCTATATCAAGGCAGTCCCTTTCTTCTAGTACCGTTGTAGTACTTCGGACTTTGGTAACGAACGAGATGCCAGTCATATCTGGCCCCTGAGGCGCTACGAATACCGAATCCACGTTAGTATTGCTGCTTTAACTTGACATCAAAGTCACTTTCTGGATGATGATTCTGAATAGAGACGTACCCTGGTGCCCATTGGCGGACTGGATCATGTATAGAGCGAAGATACTCCACATAACTGGACTCATTTTCGCTATAGAGTTTGTTAATATATCAAGAAAGATAGGTTAATTATCTTCTGAAGAAAATATCTGTGTTCGAGCTAGAATGTTGAAATTCTCAAAAGATCTAGCAACACTTGATGCTTCAGGCCAGTTTTATACTTGTATCCCCCCTTTCGATCTCTGGCTTAGATTATCAGATTGGTTGGAATAGAGACTGCCCGGGTGGCTTTTCTCCTCCCTCTCCCTCGTAACCAAGCCATGAATAGAAGGTATCGTCAGTAGACAAACATATAAATATAGACTTTAGTTGATACATGATTTGTTAATTGTAGGATAATTGTTGGTTTATTGGGGAAAAAAGTCCGTCGCCTAAAAATAGGTTAGGTGCATCAATATGGGCAAGCCCAGATCACTTTAGAGCTAACTTTAGCGTATTCACTCACACTCGATAGATTGGGCTGCATTGCACATACGCTTCACTATCTTCGGAGCGAGGAGTTCCACGGATGGACCTGGGGTATTCTGTTTGCAAGATTAATCGTGGCGTTTATAGTTGGCTTTGGCCAGGTTGGGAATTAATACCAATCTTCCATAGCCACCACCAACTGCGCGGGCGGTAAAGCCCTGCTTCAACTCATTAACCGTAAACACAAAGAAATTCCGTCTTAGAATTAGACCATTCATAAACATCAGACGGTTAGATTCATAATCATCTCAGGATATAATTGCTATCAGACCACATCCTGCCCAAATTTATCACTCAAGTAGGAAACAGCTCAATGTTGCTACGTAAAACTTCATCTTGATCATCTCAAATCATAAAGCTATATTCACACTTCAGCTCCTCCTTGACTCTAACGAGCCTGGTGTAGACCCCACGGTGTCCGGCTTTCGATGCGTCGCGATAGCCTCGAGTCCGGACTTAAGCTAGGGCACTCTTATTCAATACAATGACTTAAATTACTCATACCGTTATCCACGATAAACAAAGGTACATAAACTGCTTTACTTATTAACTTTGTCCTAGAAGCAAATTACTTTATAATATTCAGGATTCCTACTGTGTACCTCGACCGGCTGACAAAGGTTCTTTTCTCTCTCTCTCTCCCACATCTGTTACACACTTAGGTCTTTGATATGTTGCTAAGACTACAGACACACGAATTATTAATATCAATATTTTCTTCCTTTCTTCATACCAGACGCCTATTTCATTATCATACTCCAAGATGTACTGCCGCTCAGCCCGTTCCTATTACTATAGCACAGTCCACTTAACCAGGTGAAATGTGAGGAAAAGGATCAAGTAGCGAAAGGATGACACATAAAAATATTTCAAAGACTTCTTAGCGACTAAATATATACTTAAATACAAGAAGCCTGGGCTACGATCGTTAGGTTTGTTAATGGCGGGAGTTAGCTATTCATTTTGAGTATTTACTAGTTGTAAGCTTATAAGTAATAACATAACGTAATACTCTGACGATTTTTCCTCATTTGATCTTTCATACTCCAAATTTCTTAGCCGGAGTATTGACATTGTCCGTTTATTACTCCGTTAGCATGAGACCAGAGCACGCAATATACCCCATGCAGTCAGACATTGGCTAGTAGTCACCCCGCAATTATGCAGTGATATAAGAGTTGCAGACTGCTTCTTAGCCGTACGTATCGACACAATGTTTTGATAGCATAGGATTGATCCAATATGCATGTCATAACACCATTATCAGTTATCATTGGCATCAGCATAGCAACGGCTGCGGGCCTGGATGAAATTCCACTTCGTATTAACAAGACCCGTCAACCAAACGTTGTCTTCATCTTGACAGATGATCAAGATGCTCAGCTCTCATCGCTTAATTACATGCCCCTGGTCAAGAAACACCTACTAGATCAAGGAACCTACTTCAGCAGACATTACTGCACCACTGCTATCTGCTGCCCGTCAAGGGTAACTCTCTGGACAGGCAAAGCAGCACACAACACGAACGTCACAGACGTGAGCCCTCCATATGGCAAGTAAAAGACGCTCCCTTACTACCATTGGCGTCGTGTTAATCAAGTATTTCCCACTAGGCGGATACCCTAAGTTTGTAGCTCAGGGGTTTAATGACAACTACTTTCCAGTCTGGCTGCAACAGGCAGGTTACAACACATATTATACCGGCAAGCTGTTTAATGCACATACGGTTGAAAATTACAATTCGCCGTACCCTGGTGGCTTCACGGGCGTAGTAAGAAAATCTGTCAACTTACATGACTCGCATTGAGCATCGACTAAGGCATGTGTGTGTTCAGGACTTCTTACTTGATCCCTACACTTACAGCTACCTGAACAGCACCTTTCAGCATACTGGCGAGACACCTCGTAGCTATGAGGGCGAGTATCTCACCGATGTACTAGCTCAAAAGGCATATAACTTGTTAGATGATGCAGTTAAGGCTGCCAACGACAAGCCATTCTTCCTTACCGTGGCGCCGATTGCACCCCATGCAAACGTTCGGATCAGTGACGACTCTACTGAATTTACCGAGCCGATACCAGCTGAGCGACACAAACATCTATTCCAGGACGAAAAAGTACTACGCACTGTCAATTTCAATCCGGACAAGGTTTGTAACAACCAGCATCATAATTCTATCTCAGCTAGTCGAGCTCTAATCACGGTTGTTGCAGCCATCTGGCGCCAATTGGCTTTTACAGCTCCCGCAACAGAACCAGACCAATGTGGAATACAACGATCACTTTTACCGTCAACGTCTCCGGGCGCTCCAGGCAGTCGATGAGATTGTCGATGGCCTCATCTCTCGACTAGACTCGTACGGCATCTTAGGTGACACGTACGTGGTATACAGCAGCGATAACGGCTACCACATCGGTCAGCATCGCTTGCAGCCGGGAAAGACCTGCGGTTACGAAGAAGATATCAACGTGCCGCTCATTGTGCGCGGTCCCGGCATAGCAGCTAACTATACTACCGACTTGGTTACCACCCATACTGATCTGGCGCCGACCTTCTTCGACCTCTTGGGAATCCCCTTGAGAGATGACTTTGATGGACAGCCAATCCCGGTTACTAAGGCGGGGATCGAGGAGATTCACCGAACAAGACGTGAGCATGCTAATGTAGAATACTGGGGGGTTTCAATCGGTGAAGGCATATATAATCGTGAGTGACGGAACTCTGATCTGGTTTATTTGACGGGTTCCCGCTCTAATCCGGTTTTTTACAAGCATACAACTATGAGCACAACACATACAAAGCAATTCGGATCTCGGGGCCCGGATACAACCTATACTACTCGATCTGGTGCAACAATGAGCACGAGCTCTACGACATGAATGTACGCATGCCTCTTCTTTCCTCATGACTCATTCCGAATGCACTAATTAAGTGAATCCACAGGTTGACCCAGGCCAACTGCACAACCTCCTCTCCCCATCACATCCAGCCGCAAGCACACAGCTAGTCGCGGGGCTACCCATACCCAAAGTCGTAGCGCGCCTAGATACCCTCCTCCTCGTGCTCAAGTCCTGCAAGGGCGTCACCTGCCGACAGCCGTGGCAGCAACTGCACCCCGACGGGGATGTAGGGTCGCTGGCCGACGCGCTGGCGCCGCAGTACGACCACTTCTATGAGGTCGAGCAGACGCGCGTGGAGTACGATTTCTGCGCGAACGGGTATCTGGTGGAGGCCGAGGGCCCGATGTGGGCGACCCATGGGCAAGCGTATCTCAGAGACGGCCGACGGTGGGAAGATTGGGTGTGAGGTGAAGGGTCCGCCGGTCTGGGTTGATAGGTATTTACAGAAAGGGGTAACGAGGCAAAAGCGACTCGTAGAATAGTATGAGTAAAAACCTGATTGAATACCGGAATTGGTGTTATCTGTACTTATGGGATTCCTTGCCTTGGACTCACCACGTTTCCTATCGCTTCTCGCTAGAAGTGTCACGGGGATAGTGGTCTGGATCTTTCCGACAAGGTTTATCCGCATCACACGAGGAAACAAAGGCGTAAACCAAATATATTGTATCACTGGAACGACTCAGATGAAGGGCCTCAAGCTTTAATCACAGGAATCGCGGGTTTTGCGAACAGCGAAGACGCCAGTTAAGATGAGTCGTTTGGATCAGAATGAGCAAGGAGCTATATTAGCGGCGCGAGGCGATAATTGATCACCCAACAACACACATATATTGCATTTTATAATTCCTAAGCATTCCCCCGCTACTTTTATTTCATATAGGTACAAATCGTCCTAACCTATCTCAAGATATCACCTGCCCGCTCTCAGTAAGGTCACCTCATGCCGTTATCGCTATTGCTGCACTAAGAAGTATACCGGCAAACACAGAGAGCGAGCGGGCTAGCACCGCGGCTGCCCCACTAACAGAAACGATGGAGGGCGCAGGCGTGGACGCCGTCGTCGCTTCGCTCGAGGAGTTGCTTGTGGCGGCCGTCGTAGACGGGGCCAGCTGGCTCCCACTTCCACTTCCGCTCCCGCTTCCATCTGGTAACGTAGACGAGGAGGAGGTCTCTAGATCGCCGGATGCAGACGCAGCGGTCGTGTCTTCTGATTCCGCTGCCGAAGAGCTGGACGGAAGCGGAGGACTCGTCGGTGCCGGCACCGGGGTCGGGACCGTAATACTCGGTTCCTGATCTACCGTCGTAGCTACGGCGGTATCCGTCGTCTCAGTCGGGCTCTCCCCATCCCCCTCCGGAATCGAAAAGGAAAAGGAGGAAGACGAAGGCCACGCAGACCCCCCGGAGCCGCCGGGGTAGTAATACGTGAACCAGGTGCTGCAGTGCTCCCAGCACGTATGCGTGCCCTGGAACACCGTGTAGCCGTAGCGCTGGGCTTGCGCGAACAGGGTGCCGTGCTCGAAGTCCCAGCTTAGCGTCGACGTCGGCTGCGAATCCTGGCGTTTCAGTTTCTTGTCCCATGCCATAGTGTTAGACCACGTGCGCACGGGGATCTCGCTGCCGGACAGCTGCGGGACCGGGGTCGCCACGCACGCCGGCAAGGGGTACAGGTTCACGGTGTAGATGCCGCCGTTGTGCTCCGTCGTCGTTGTCCGGTGCGGGTCGAAGGTCTCCGTGTTGTACGTGAAGGGGTAAAGGCTGGCGTCCGATTAGCGGCTCTTTCTCCCTCTTTTTCTCCCCGCCATACATGCCGACCCACACACGCGCGAAGAACATCAAGAAAAAGATGTAGGTACGTAATTAACAGACCACATAAGAAAAAAACCTACGAGGGACAACACCCGAAACTATACGCCGTAGCATCGAACGCCAGGCCATCGAACTCCCACTCGTTCCACCCGGGGTACGCGGTCGCCAGCGCAGGCGTGTAGCCGGCTGGACAGCCGGAGTAGAAGGAGGTGGTCGCCTGGCCGTCGACGGTGGAGGGCGCGACGTCGTACGCGGTCGTCGACAGGTAGCACGAGGGGTCGTTCCATCCGGGCGCCCCGAAGTGCGTCACCGAGCACGTCAGCCAGTCGGGCGTCGCGAGGCTGTGGCCCAGGTCCACGAAGCAGCTCGTCGTCACGAGCCAGTTGTTGCCCGCGTCGAGACACCCGGGCGCCGGCGTGAACTGCGCCGTCGGCGGCGCCGTGATGCTCGCCGGTAGCGGGTCGGCGGTAGTGGCCATGCTTTGCTTTGCTTTGCTTTGCTTTGCTCGCGGGATAGATGGATTAGGGGCCTACCTGCGTAGCTACCTAACTACTTGCGCCGGCTGGTGGTTGGTAAATAAGTGAGTGGCGTAGGTATGTAGTAGCGTATGGTGTGGCTACTCACCCTACCATTTATCCACCTGCCCAGGCAGGAGGCGGCGGCTCGGGGTTATATACCAGATTCCTGAGCCGCTCGCTTCATAACCAACCCGTGTCACGCGGTGACGCCTCATGCTGCCAAGGCGATAATCGCCTGACTTGGAAGGTTGACGGGCTGCTGAACTTGCTTGCTGCAGGGGATACGTCGTTTATGCATCTCAGCCCTGTCGGGGGGCTAGACCACCACCACTCCGCAGAGCTCGGTCAGGTCAGCATGGGGTTAGATCCGATCTCACATCAGCGTAGGCAGCAAGTCGAGGAATTGATTGACTTTAAATCGACATCACTTATGGGTGTTCATTTCCAGCCTTGACTTAAGTAAAAAAGTTGCCCCAAAAAACTACGGCACATTTCAAGTAGGTACTTTCGAGGTTATTGTCACATATATCCGTGACCCATCGTGACGATTTTCTGGTGTTTCTGGTGGTAAAGCTAAACTATGTAACACCGACTGCCCAACACCCTGTGCTGCTAAAGACCGACTATTATCATGTCTACGAGCCTCTACCGATTTTCCCGTGTCAGGCCACTCGCTGGAGAGAATTTCCCCCTCCGATTAATCAAGGCACCTACCTTACGACAGCAGCAAATCCAGGGGTGTCTTCGGCGGCAGTAGGAATGGCGGATTCGGGGGGTTGGGCACATATCGGTACTTGACCAATCAAGTCAAGGCATAAATAACCTCAAGTGAAACCCTCCCTTTCTTTGTATTCCGGGGGAAGGGGGCAAAAAGAAAAAAAAAAAAAAACTGACAAAGGAAGGGAGGGTCGACTTGACTTGACACATAGGATATAATACATCGTTTATCCACGCGATGCCATTCCCAAACACAGATCCAGAAGCTCTGCCCAAGACTTATACCTACCATACAGTCCTGGATGCCAGACCAGAGATTTCCCCAGACCTAACTCCCAAGAGAGCCAAGCCAGGAGAGACAGGTATCATCAACGACATAGCAAGCACCACCACCCATCTCGAATCGTCGGGCGATAGGTAACCTGCGCACACCTAACCAATCCTCATTTCTACCCAGGGTTTATCCCAATTATGCGTAGCATACCGCATCTCCCCACCTACATATCGTCGAACCCTCCAAGTCGATCTGTCTGCGCCGCAGTAATGCAGGTTCCCTTTCCATAGACTGATGAGTTAAAGCTGCCTATGGCTGCCTACATACACTTGTACCTACGTAAGGTAAATAGCGCCGGAGCTGAGCCGAGCCGAGCCGTAGGTACAGCCGATCCAAGTTGCTCCGGCTCCGTCCAGCATACACGGTATATACAACGAGGATCTAGGTATGGCAATTCACCACATTGAGTCTCGAGTATATATATATGACTAAGTTGACATTAAGTGGGAGAAGCAATTGGACGAGATTTTGATTATCCTGTAGAAAAGGAAACGGTAATCGACAATGCTATCATGGACATACATACATACATAGCCGTTAGCGCATACTTAGATGTGTATGGGACATTAACTGTACGGAAACTTCTTGACGTGATTAAGCGTAGCTGTCTAGTGTCTAGCTGCGTAGGATTTCATTGTGCAAATGGTTGTCTGTTAGATATTCGACAAGAGGTCCAGCATGTATAGCACAAGAGCCAAAACACATCCATCTGCTTTCACGTATGGCCTTCGAACCCAAAAACTAAGGAATCAGGCAGACAATTAAACAGCCTCCTCGAGATTCCTCGCGTCGGGTTTTCCGATTATATATATAATATACTCGTATTCAATACAATACAAACGAGGCCGTTTCAACCGTACGGCCAGCGGAGGATGATGCTGCCGCTTTTGTGTCCGTCCCATGGTCCATGGTCGTCAAATCGATCTTTCGACCGACGCGATGATGCTCCTTTTCTTCCCAGCAGCCTAACAACAAGAGATCTAGCCATCCATCCATCCATCCTATTTATTGGCTTCACTCCTATTTATTATTGTCCTTACTTATTTATGCTCACGGCGTGGCCCCCGAAGTCTCGATCTCGACCTGTCGGTACGTACGTGGACTCCACTCTACCTACTCACCGCCCTTGGACTTGGTCTTGGCGCTGGCGCCGCTCTTGACGCGTCGCGCCGTCGGGCGGTTCAGGTGGTCCGAGGGGATCCAGCTCTCGTCGTAGCCCTTGTCGGTGCCGGTGCCCGAGCCCTCGCCGCCGGAGAGGGGTTCCTTCTCGGCGGCGGCGGCGGCAGGCTTGCCCTTCTTGCCGCTCTTGGGTCCGCGCTTGGCCGTCTGCGGGAACAGCGCCTCGATGTAGGTCTTGTAGACGAAGTAGCACGTGCCGAAGAAGGCACCGGCCAGGAACACGTACAGGAAGATGCTACAGTGAGTGGTCATTGTCAGCTCTGGCCAACCATCGAGAGAGAGATAGGAGGCGGGAAGGGGAGGGGAGGGGAGGGAAGGGCCTACATCTGCGGGTCGAAAACGCTGACGGGGGCCTCGACGATGCTGACCGTCTGGTCGTAGACGCCCACCTGGAAGACCTGGTTGGCGGAGTTGCTGATGATACCGACCAGCTGCAATCGCAGATCCTGGGGCTGCATGTCGAGGACGAAGGAGTAAGGAAGCGACTGCTTCTCTCCGGCAGGGATGCTCGCATCGTATCGAACGGTCGTCAGGTTGCGAACGACGAGGCTGCTCAGAGGCGCGTCGGCGGGGAGTTCCTTGGGGCTGAGGAGCTGGCCTCCCACAAAGGAAACTTGGATAGGCTCGTCCTCGTTGTTGGTGACATCGATGACGGCTTTGGTCGGCCGGCCGTTGACGAGCTTGACGCCGAAGATGTCGGAGTCGGGGAAGCTGGCAACCACCTCTGCCTTCAAGTCGACCTCGGGCGGGCTGCCGGCATTGTCATCGAGGGGCTAAGCACAATCGAGGTTTCGTTAGCTGCCACAGCCTGCTTGAAAAGGGGTTCGTAGCTTCAGGTGATTGTTATGCATTGGGACTTACCGAATCCGCCTCGGCGAAGACAGAAACGACGCCAAGTGCGAGAGCAGCGAGGACGGAGAACTTAAAGGCGACCATGATGCGGGAGATGTTGCCGTGGTGTTTATATTAAAAAGGAAATTGTCGGGACTGAGAAAGGATGGAAAAGGAAGATGGAATGCGGAAGAAGCTTCAATGCATCGGACGAAGCTTTCGGTAGTTACCCAAGGTAGGTAGCTAAGTTGCACGTAAAAAAGTTGCGTGTGCAATCTGGTCTCAATTGCTGCTATAGTGGACCCCCTAAACCGCGATGACCAATAATCGTGTGTCGCCGCAGAACCCTTATTTTATAGGTAATAAGGTTTGATACCTGCATATGAATGTACAGGTACATACTGGAGTACCTCCTTACGGTATCCGTGCCTGGTATTCTGGGGCATTGAGACGATACTTTACGAAGTACCTCTTACCTCTATCAATTTACTTACACTCCCGAATAGCCTCACTCTATATCTGTAAATATATAGACTACATATGATAAATAGAACGGTAAGCTGAATACAAACTACCAATGTAAATACCAATACCTCCATTAAGAATTACACCTACCTATATAACTCGTTTCATTAACTAAAGATCCTGACATCTGCAAATCAATATTATAGGTATTACGACTACTAAGGCTACAAGCATCTTAACATTATCATAGAACCCAGGTCCGGTTTCACTTTGTATGAACATGTACTGCTGATAAAGCGTCTATTATACATCTATTAACGCATCGCATAATCCGTCGCATAAAGGGGGGGAAAGCCGGCACACAAGCCCGCCTACCACCAACGCCGAGCGCAACATGACATGATATTTCAAAGAAACCTATCCAAGTCTTTCCCGTCGCGCCTGTTTATAACGACTTTTTTGTCGCCACAACATGTGGCTTTTCGCCCTGAAACCGCCAGCTATGCGGGCAAGACAACTTATTCATCATCCACGAGCTTCTTGTCGTCCCATGCCTTCTTGGCTGTCTTAAACAGCACCTCCATGTCACCACTCATTTCACACATGCTCCTGAAGCTTCCGTCTTCCTTCGTAAGAAGCTCGTAAGGGTGGTCGTATTCCACCACTTCCCCATGATCTAATACCAACACCTTGTCGTAGTCGACAATCGTTGCGAGCCGATGAGCTATCGTAATAATTGTGCTCGTCAATTGTCGAATGGTCCCCTGGATCTTGGAATCAGTAGCGTAATCGATCGATGCCGTAGCCTCATCCATCACCAGCACTCTCGGATTCTTGAGCATGGCCCGGGCAAGACATAGCAGTTGCCGCTGGCCCTGCGACAGGTTCGTACCAGATTCGGCAACGGGCGAGGAAAGGTCAAGGAATATATTTTTGTTGGCCGCGATCGGCGAGGCGGGCACGCTGGCCTCTTGGCTGTTTTCGAGGCCACCGGTAGGTGTTGAAGGTAAGAGACCCTGTGTAATTGGTGTTTCGTTCGGACCAATGAGCTGAACTTTCCGAAGGGCAGTAAAGACTTCCTCGTCCGTGTAAAGGTTGAAGGGATCAAGGTTTGTCCGTATAGTGCCGGTGAAAAGAGTGGGATCTTGTGGTACGATGGTAATTGCTTCCCGGAGGTCTTGGAGCCCGATCATGCCTATATCGACGTCATCGATCAGGATCCTACCACTTTCTGCTTCAAGTGCCCGGAAGACGGCAAGTGTTAGGGAGCTCTTCCCGGCGCCGGTCCGCCCCACGATTCCAACCTTCTCGCCGGGTAGAATGTTGAAAGTAACGTTCTTCAGGACGAGATCGAGTTCTTTTCGGTATCTCGTAGAATAGCCAATGAACTCAACCGCACCATGCGCAGGCCAGTTATGCGGAGGCCGATTCTTGGTAATCGGCGCGGCCTCCTGCTCCACGTCGAGGTATTCCTTGATACGCTCCACAGAATTCATGTTCTGCTCGTTTACAGCGTACAAACGTATAAGCCAGAGAATATTTTCGGAGAACCCAATAGCATAGCTCAAAGATAGGCCCGCGGACCCAGCATCAATCTTTCCCAAGCTGAGAATAACAAAGACACCGGCGAAGAACGACACGAAGTCACCTAACAGGTCCGTTCGGAATGCTAGCCATCTATTGGCGGCCCATAGAAAGATGAACGGGCGGGACTGTGTGTTGATTCGGGATAGATTGTCCCGAATGAACCGTCGCTCGTCGCCGTACGCGCGGATGGTGGTGACACCGGAAAGAGTTTCGCCAAACTGTTGGAAAAGGGGGCTTCGATTAACACTCTCGAGCCGCTTGAGGTCTCTAGATGCTCGAAGATAGAACATGCCGACGAGAACATAGAGGCCGGTAATGAAGACGCCGGCGACTAGGAAGCCTGGGGTTATGACTGCTATCAGGATTACCGTCACAACGATGGCCAACGTGCAGCTCATAACTCCAATGGCAACAGGTGCAACCTCCTGGTCAATAGCCTCTAGGTCTTTGCTGAACCGGTTCATCAACTGTCCGAGTGGAGTTATATCAAAGAACTTGAACCGGGCTCTAGACACGGCAGACATCAACCTATTATGAAGCTTCCAAGAGGCAGTGAGAGATCCCAAGAACAGCCAAATGTCCCGGATCAGGGCCAACAATGCGCCCACGAGACCAATCAGAGCGAGAATGATGAGATAGTAGTCTGCGTTGACTTCTGGGACTTGAACATCAGCGGCCGAATAATCTGCAGGAGCGCCAAACGACATATTCTTGACGTAATTCGCAATCGAAGCGAAGTAGGTTGGTGATATCGATGAGCTGGCAGAATGGTGAGAAGACACGCTGAACTGTATCCTGGACACGCTTTCAGTACTCGGAGTGTATTGATTAGCCCATTCCTTGATCCACAGGTTCGAAGCGACACCGCTGAGCTGTTGGGTAGCGAACACCAAAACGGCGATAACCCAAAACCACCAAGAGCCCATAGCTCGGAGGTACAACCGGATTACGGACCATTTGACGGCACCCGTGGCTTTGGATTCTTGTGACCCTTTTTGCTGCTGCTTTTCCTGTTGTTGGCTAGATTTCCCGTTCGCCGCCCCGTGCCCGCCGTCATCAATCAGGGTGTCGCCGCTTTCGTCACCGAGACTGGATGGCACTCTGGACGGGACACGTGAGGCATAAGAAGAGTCCGGTCGAGATTTATTCCGTATCTCCTCGCCAAGTTTACCGGAAGCAATGACTTCTTTCGCTAGTCCCTGCGCATCTACTCTGCCATTATCGAGAAGTACGACATACTCAGACGATGGCGCACAGAGAGTTGTGTTATGGGTAACGAGAATGCAGGTTCGATTATACATTAGCGGGCCCTTAATGCAATTAGCGAAAATCCACTTGGCGGTATGCGAATCGACGGCACTGAGGCAGTCGTCGAGCAGGAGGTGTCGAGAGTTCGAGTACACCGCGCGCGCCAAAGAAATGCGCTGCTTCTGACCGCCCGACATGGTAATGCCATTTTCTCCCACCAAAGTCTCGTCGCCATTATCTAGGATTTCGAGGTCCCGTTCCAAAGCGCAGGCAACCAAAACACTCTTGTACCTCTTTTCATCATACGGCGCAGAAAACAGGATATTTTCTCTAATATTGGCATTTACCAACCAGGCGGTCTGGGCGACATAGGCACAAGTCTCAGCTAGACCTGTGGCGGGATCCGGTCGAACATCTTCACGGCTGCGACCGCCGGGGAGATAAACATTGCCGTGTGTCAGGGTCATTTCGCCGAGCAAAGCCATAAGCATGGACGTCTTTCCTGAACCCGTGGGACCAGCGATAATATTAAGCTTGCCTATCTTGAAATCAATGTCGAGGTCAAGAAGACGGAAGGCCATCGAACCGTCCGCCGCAACGGTATCTTTGCCACCCCATATAAAAGTAGCATTTCTGAAGCCAATGACCTGGTTGCCCTCCCCGTCGACGTTATCAGGTCCGAGCTGTTCATATTTCTCGGTCTCGTCCTCCTTCAAGAATTCCTCAACCCGGTCAACCGAAACCTTTGCTTCCTGTACGTGAGCAATCATATCTCCAAACTGGTCAAGTGGCACTCTCAAAAGCAAAAATAGAGAGATCGCAGTAAACGCAACAGAGGGATACAAAGGCTTCTGTTCAACCTTGGTGTAGACCAGGAATGAGAAGAACGTTATCAACACCGGCACCGTATTCCAAATAGCAACAGCGAGTGCCCAGACCATGTAACGGTTCCTCAAGGCTTTCAGCTCGGCCTTCCGCTTCTCATCGACAATTGCACCAAAACGTCGCTCCCATGCGAAGTACTTGATAATCCGAATATTCTGGAGGATTTCGTTGGTGGTATGGATACGTTGGTCAGTCGCAGCCATAATCTTATGTTGAGTATAACTGAAACCTTTGGCCAACAAGATATTGATGGGCAGAAGGAAAACCATGACAATGAGACCCGGAATAGCACTAAGGCCCATGACACGATAGAGTAGAGCAATACACACAATGAGCTGCGAAGGCGCGGACGCTACCAAGAAGTGAAGGTAGGAAGTGCACTCAGCAATTTTGAAACTATCGACCGACATGAGGTTGATGATAGTTCCCAGATGTGCCTGTTCGTCTGCGCCCTTGGCTGTGTCTTTCTTAATAACGTCCCCGTTCTGAGCACCAGGCTTCTTGTCCGACTTTCTCTTCAGTCCCAACAACCGCTTCAGCTTGTCTAGTCGCGAGCCCTGCTCCTCATCCGTTCTTGTGGCACTGTCGTTACTACTTGCTGCCTTACGACGAAGGGCCTTGGCGTAGATTTCTCCGATGATGATGGCACGAATTCGGATGCAGATCTTCCTACCAATCCACAAAGCTTGGCCATCAGCAATAGATCGGATAATGTCCGACGCCGGAAGAAGGATAACATAGAGCCATAGGACGTTTTTTGGCGCACCGGTCGGCTTCTCGACATACTTGAGAATGGCTTGGAGAAGAAGGGTCGGCGCGAAAGTGAGGACGCCAGCGAAAACGGCCCATGTGCACTGGACGAGAAGCATGCCCTTGAAGTACTTAGTCAAGTGCAGAGCGAGCGATGTCGTCTTCTTCACCTGGCGGTAGTGGTTGAGAACGTTGGCAGCTTTGTCACGCGGCACGAGGTTCCATACGTGCTTCATCTCGAGGGGTAGGCTGTAGCCCTGCCAGAGCATAGGATCAATCCAAGCAAAAGTCAGTATAGAGATAACTGAGGCTAGAGGCTCGCGCGACGGCTCGATGTTTTCCTCCCATTCCATAACAACCGTCTTATTGCCTTTCCTGGTGGTGACGGCTATTCCAAATAAGAGGGTCGTGAGGCAGAACTCGACGATGATCAGGGCTTGGGTCAGCTTGGAGCTGGCATGGATAAGCACAGAACGGAACATGATGACCGTGAAAAGCCACTGAAAGCCGTATATGAAAGCAGTGTGGTTCCATAACCGCGGTACTCGCCACTTAGTATTGCCTAGAAACAGTCGAAGTGTTGCGAGAACCAGGACGTAGACCCAGGTAACCAAGCCTACGACCGCCGCCAATTCTCCGCGGCCTCGGTATGTGTCGGTGACGAGCGCGATGATATTAATGGCTACGAGCCCAGAGATTGCGACCTCCTCAAGAATAACCATCAAGTCCCTACCAGGAGGAGTGTCGGCCTGGACGATAGATCCTCTACTGGTAGTTTTGACCAGGGCAAGGCGGCCGCCGCCATTTGCGTTGATAGATAGCGCGACATCATCATCGTCATCGGTGCTTAGCGAGTCTCTCTCTGAAGGCGGCACATCGGTGTGATCGTGGTACTCGGGAATCTTATGGTAGCCGTCGTGCCGTTTTAACTTGACGCACCGCCAAACGCTCTGTATCAAGAGGTGGACGAGGGAAAGGCATATTACGATCAGTGGGAAGAGAATGTGGAGGTAGCTAGAAGATGGAGGGGAGACTCAGATATTAGCAAGACATGCAGTTGGGGGCGGCATGAACGTGGATCTATAATCATAAACAATAGACTTACTCGGATTGGAAGCAGTTGGTAAAGTCGTCTATTCGCCATATCGGCCACGGACACGAGGCAAGGCTCATGTTTCTTCAGCTTCTCCCCAGCCCCACTCGCGAAAGTGGCGGGCAACTCTGGGTGATATCACCAGACTGATAAGATGTTAATTTTTTCTTTTCTTTTTTCAGACCGAAGCAGCTGATTAGAGATGCGGGAAGAAGAAAATAAAATACCTGAAAGAGCTGCTTTCGTAGCTTTATAAGTAGGCGTTTGGGACGAGACGCACTGTAGTGAAGAGGAAACGGCAGAGAACAGTCATGTTTGGGGGGAGAGATAGCATAAAAGGTTGCAGTTTGGTAGGTAACAATGGTCCGAACGGCGAATGCTTGAGCAACTTCTCGTCCCATTTTACTATGGCCCCAGAGTGGGGCTCTATGTCGTCGTCTACCTACATGTACATACTATATGATGTATGTACTGCTTAGCTAAGGAAGTACAATGCATGTATGTAGGTAAGCACCCAGGCACGTTATCTAAGGGACTCAAAATGTGCGGAGGCTAGGCAGGTACATACACAGTACATAACCTGACTCTGTGCATGCAGTGCACACTATTGTACATATACACACATAGGCTATCTAAGAGGTGTGCATGTATACTTGCCTATACACATTAAACATGAAATCCACGGCGGGTTCCTGTAGCCAGGACACTGGAAGAATACATCGTAGGGTGGTGCAGCGTAGTGCATCGTGGTACATGTACGTACATACGTTATGGTGTAACAGCCCGCACTGAACACAGACCCAATGGGAACCTGCACGTACATTACTCAAGACAAACTCTATGTATGGATGTGACTTGGTAACTGAGTAACTTGGCCAGTCGGGTCAGTCGGACCAGTCGGCCTTGAGAGCCTATTCTCTGTTCGGTTTGGCAAGGTTCCCGCTGCTAGGTAGCGGCGAGATAAGCCGGATCCGGTCCAGTTATCTAAGCCAACCGCCAACCGAATGATGTACCGACTTGATCCAGGTCGGTACCTATCTAGTGGATCCGCTACTGGAGGAGCTTGCATACCTACTGTGTAAGTACGTAATCGCCCTGTAATCCACTAATACAATACATACATATGAAAACTTAAGTTTGCCCACCCACGTTCTAAACTCGGCTTCTATTGGAAGTTTTCCCTACTGTGTAGCTTGTTACACCAACAGTCAGAAGACGAAGATTGAGTATGTCGATAGGCTTGATGCGTCTTCTCTCGATGCTGTGTAAGTGTAACTATGACTCAAGGAGAAACGTTTGCAGACGAGCCTCCTCGTGACTATAACTCTGTATGTATATTCATCCTGCTAATACCCAGCCTTCGACCTTTCTCATTCGCCAATTCGTCAACAATTTGTAAAGACCCGATCACGACTTGCCCCAAGATCCCTTCGAGGCGCCAAGCACGGGCACCACTGCCTGTACATACACCTTCAACTAATACATACCTTACGCAAATGGCCTAGAATCTGTTGCCTCTCCAAGTGATATCATCATGTTGCAATAGGACCCAGCTGATCCATCATCTGTGAGCTGATTCAACAGGCGGTGGGCAGTCAAGTAGTGACCGGGTAGTCACATACTTATTAATCTTACACCATCGACCATCAAGATAAGTTCGACTTCCTATGTAGTAGGAATAATCCGTTGTGATCTAGCGATTAATTATAATCGCTCAATAGCCATCATAATATCTCTCAATTCTCACCGCCTTCTCTACGATACTATTACAACACCAAGACTTTTTCCCCAGGTTATAAATAGGATCGAGACTAGAGAGAGGAACAGGCCCGCTTTAGACTATACCTCTTACCAATACGAGTATAGTCTCGAGGCACTAAATCATACCTAAGACATAGTATAAATCAACCAACGTTGTCAGAACATTACACACACACGTGGGATTTCCTCGTCTATCACACACGCATACTGCCACCAGTATTTGGAGTTCCATATGCATAGACATATTTAATACAAGGCCGAAGGTAAGACACGGCGCAGACACAACATCTGACAGCAGTTTCTGGGGGGTGGTATCAAGACCACACGACTTTTAACGGTTCAACGTGCAGATTGAGGGGTTCACGATCCACTGGCTCACCGATTCACAGACCGCGCATGCGACCCCAGGGACCAGTTCCTGCATTGCATGAGACTCCTCTCGTATGTAGCAATAACTAATCAATATTGCTGATTGGTCGCGCGCGTACGATTCAAGGGATGAAGATAAGAACCCTAAACTCCCAGCCTCTAACTTTATTGAGGCGTCGACGCCTTGACAGTATGAGATCGATCCCGTCTGCTTTCTGTCGTGTTACTCCAGCTGTAGCATTCCCTACCTTCGCAGTCTCTTGCCGTCCATGTCCACGTACCCCCCCACGATGCAATAATTATTAAACACCTAGCACGGAGGGGACTGCTGATCTATTGTAGCAACCCGTCAGCCCGGCCAGTTCTCCTGAACGAGCTTCAGGCTGTAGCCGGCGGAGTCCCATGTTACCTACCATCAAGGCTTTGACTATAGCTTAACCCAAACCATGGGGAAGTTTTCTCTTTTAGCAGTACTTCAAAATATGCCCACTTTGTTATGTAGTACTATATCAGTTCTACTTATAATTCGCCGAAAAAATGATGCGTATAACAGCCAGCAGCAGTCTGTTCGCGCTATTGTGTAAGTTTATAAAGCGTTATCCTTGCTTTGAAAAGGGAGTTCAATACTATAATTTAAAATGGTGTGCTCCGTACCTTTATCAAAGACTATACTAGCATTAATACTCACAACTTAGCCTAACGTAAAGATAAAGTTCCTTAGTCATCATACTGCTTGAGCATTGTAAGAAGGATGAAACAGCTTAGCCGAAGGATTGAGCAGGAACAAGAAAAGGGGGGAGGTGAAGCGGCAGGTATACACAGCGGCAATACTCAGCAGTCTGTAGAAAATTGCACCACCATGATAACTACGGAGCACGAGAATACAATATAATGTCGGTTGTCTATCTCAGGCCAGGGGGCCATGAACGTGCTTGCAGAAGCAGTGGTGCAGAACCTCATGTAAAATCTCGACCATTGAGTTTTCCTAGTTGTAGTCAGGAGTGGCATACTTTCTCCTCCCTTACTTAGCCCGATAACGCGTTGAAATAGGACCGCAAAGCCAAAATCTACTACTTGCTTACAGAAGGGCGAGTGTAACCACCCATGAGGGGTGCGGCGTCAGGACAAGGTTAAGCCAGTTGAGGTATACGGTGAGATAGGTTCGACACCTATCAATGCTACATGGTTATTCACCTTGTGGCTCGTCTCTTACTAGACAGATAGTTATGACTATACCGCGCCTACAAGACACCTTTTAGGTTATGACTGATGCCGCTTATACATGTATAACCCCATAAACTTCTAACTTCTCCTTAAATGGACTCGATTAGATATTTAAGCCACTATCATTCTCGTAGCTTCGTCCCAAGCTCACATTACGTACGAAAAGCAATAAAGTTCAGAAACTCTCAACCCTCTTGATCCAGCTTAATGACTAATTCGAATTTACAGAGCTCTTCAAATTCCGCCATAATAGACGCTTCACAACCCGAAGCCGTGTGAGCTTGCCTCTCCTACTCGAAATACGGTCTGGTAGTCTCTCGTCTGCTCTTTCGCCGAAATGACACTCAGCACCATGCCTAAATTCTTAGAAAACGCGCATCTCTCACTGCAAGATCTCTGGGGGAATAGACGAATTACCGATCTTCATAGTTTGCGCTCGCACTGCCAAGATTCAATCATCTTTGCGCTCGATATTGAGGGAAGTGATATCATGCCAGAATGCGGTATTACCAGTGTCGGGCTTGCTCTTGTCCGGGACCTATTAGGAACGACGCGGCGGACAAATGCCCAGGCGGACCTCGCGAGCATGGTCCAAGAATACGCTATCGAGGGACACAATATCATGTGCGGCAAACACAGGAGGAAGCATGGACAGTATGAAAGGTCACCCTTTGCAAAGTTGCATCGGGTTCAAAAAGGAGAAGTTGACGGGGCCCTCAACGAGATACTCGAGTCCGCGAGATCGACGGCTTCGGCGCCACATATTAACCTGACCAACTTCACGGCAAATTTAGAAAATAACGACGGAAACCGCGCCGGAAGTTTCGTCATGGTTGTTTGGGGCGGGCAGTCCGAGTTTCTGGCTATCGCTTCAACCATCCCGTCTGCCGTCCGCAACGTATCACACTGGGTGAACCTACAAGATGTCGTCGCCAGCATGTCAGCCACGCCCGAGCAGAAAAAGCCATTTTCGCTGCGCGACACGATGCTATCCCTCGGCTTCAGCCGCGAGCATACGCAAAAGCTCTCGCGCGGCCACTCGGCCGGAATGGACGCCGTCCGGACGATAGGCGTTCTGATCGAGCTCTGTTCCCGGGCCGCAGGCGACCGGCTGTCGCTTTTCCGCCATACCATGGACGAGCGATCACGGCGGAAGCTGTGGGAATCTCGACCGAAACCGTTCGAGAACTTCCCGTTCACAACCAAGATTACGACAGCAGAACACCTCATGCCGCCCAGCTTGCGGCATAGCCAGAACCTACTTAATTGCATCTGTGCGAGTGGCAGCGGTGCTGCTGCTGAGCCGATCGCCGTAGCAGTGTGCCCTCCGCGCAAGAAAAAGCCCAAAAGACATGCGTGGGTGTGCTTCGCTGACCAGGGCGCCATGGACTGCTTCGTGGAGGAGTGGAATGGGAAACAAGTCGATGGTCAAGTTCTGCAAGTAACAGCTCTTCCGCCTCCTGAATAATAGAATCAAGGCTTTAATACAAAATATCGAATCTGGTAGTAGCATCTCAATACTCTTAGATTAATATAGTATATCCCAGCCTATCCGTGGAATTCGGAGAGACCACGATATCTGTAGAGAAAAGACCGAAGAGAACCGATCTGTGAAAATGGGTCGCGTGTGGCATGAGGGCTACCGTTTCCAGATCGCAACCCTCCAGTGCGAGTATTGAAGCCTTCCATTCCATGTACGCATCATTTAAATGCAGCATACCGTTCCGGAAGATGAGAGCAAGGCAACGGTTTTCTGTGAGTAGGTAGTGAAGTTGTAGGCCGAGACGCATAGACGACAACTGTATCGTGCCGGCGCACATTGCCAGCCTGCCTGACAGAACATATACGACAATGTTTGCTTGATAGCAAAGAAGCCACCGCATTCATACGAGCTGTTCGGGTGCCACACAGACAACCTTTCCTAGGTTTGCGATGCAAATGACCTTACGTCCGCAGTTAAGAGTGATGATGGCAGGCAACTACCCACTGCCAACTGGGCGTTACCTGCATATATATGGACATGATAGAAATAGGCAGAAGCTATGTTCCTGTGGTCTACCGGTTTCTTAATAGCCAGGCTGTAATGCTCTCCATAACTGGCAGATACTACCTTATCTAGCTCACTTGACTTCTATCTTCAAAATTTACCCCCTAAGTCATTCAAGGAACATGTGCTTCTTCCAACTTGTATACCGTTATCCTGTTACCTGTGTTAAAGTTCTAGGCAAGTACACGCATATCTATGTTCTCTGATATCTCTTATCACGTTACGAACTTCGGCTCTCCTTGCCTGGGCTGTATCACAAATATAACAACTCCTTGCCTCACACCGTCACACTACGGCCTACTATTGGGATCTATGCTTCTTAAATAGTCCTACCTATCATCGTGGTGGCATTTGTCACATAGTTCTTTTCGATTAACCGATTAACCCCCTCGCGGGAGGCTAACAGTTTGAAAAGGGATGACTCCCGCATAAACGAGAATCAATATGGCCCTTACGAATTCCCTACATCCACAGTCATATTTCTAAGTTGATTTTTTGTAGGACATGTTGTGCTTTGGCAGGCAACAAATTTTAGTCCTGTGGGTGTCCAACCGTTATGTACTTTCGCCACCTCCATCTCTAGCTTGGAGCCCCTATTGACTTATAAACTGAGTTTTGTACCGGCACAACGGCATAAAACGGATTGTGATGCGCTCTAATATTTACCCTGAGTTTTACTTCGAGCTATGAACAAAACTTAGAGCTCAAAGGCGTTATATGCTCTATTTATGACTGCCGTCGCGGTCCATGCACAAGGAATCCACCATGAAACTTTCGAGACAGAATACTTACCGCGCAGCAACGTCAACCTCTTCATACCCTATAGTCTACTAGGATGGTTATACACTAATATACGATATCGGAGAAGAACCTCAGATGTGAATGACTCACGATCGAGTCGAGACCATCTCTGGCACCTTACTAGGAAGCAAGGGCCTAATTGTTGATAACGGAATCGCCGCATACCATTGTTAACAAGATGGTGGCACAAAGTGACTGATTATATATTCTTGTTGACGATAATCTGATTGGCCGCAATTGGGTAGATTTCTTAGAATTATCGGTAATGTCAGGCTTTAACTCCCGCTGCTTATCTCTCTCCTTTTCTTTTTCTTTTCTTCCGCTTACCGTACTAGATCAACAAGGCTACTACAATCTCTCTACACAACCCATGACCAAGAAGCAGGTTGCGAGGTATTATATAACATAATCTGTTTTCATGGCTGATATTGTTACGTAAAAGTAAATACAACACTCATTGCCTTGAAACTCCCGGGGGGTTAGGAACTCCTAGCAAGATGACCGCACACCGCCATTGAATGCATTTCCAATCACCGCTTTTGTGTGAAAAACCCTCATGACTTTTTCTTTCTATTATCCCTTGGTATTACACATAGCGCGAGATAATCGCATTATTGATATTGCCGGCAGCGGTTATTTTTCGGGGTTTTGAACAGTACATGTCCCAACGTTTATCCCATGATCATTCCCTTCATGCCTGCGAGATCGCCTTCTTTCGCCGCGATTTCGAAGTAGCCGTAAATGATGCTAGAATAAGTTAGTGTAAAGTCAGATGTACTAATATGCGAGACAAAACTTACGTGACGGCAAGAAGGGTACCAGTACCAGAGCCAAGGGCTCCCATAAGATCGCTGGCAACCGAGAGTGCGCCAATGCAGGCACCACCGAAGGCGGCAGCCGTAGGAATGATGCGCTTCAGCTCCTTGTACATGCTCTGGTCACGGTGACCAGCCATGACAAGGCCCTGGTCCTTCAACTGCTTGGCGACGTCCCGAGGGCTGGAGCCGGATACCTCAATCCAGGTCTTAGAGAAGATGGCGCAGGCGCTGAGCATGTAGGTGATGTAGACGACGGTGTGGATAGGGTCGAGGAGAGCGTCGCGGAAGTTCAGCGGGGGAGACATGTAGTAAACGAGGCCGGAGATAGCCGAGAGCTGTGCAGATCCTTCCCTAGCTTCCCAGACGCCAAACATGCGGACAAGGAGGTTCTCGGAGAAGCGGGAGTAGAGCATCTGGCTAATAAGGAAGATGTTGGAGGAGAGAGCAGACTGCAACATGATGGGCATGTTGGAGGTGTAGAAAAGGCGGACGGGGTAGGAACCACGGGCACCACGCTGGCGGGAAGACTTGACAGGGATCTCAACACGGAAGCCCTGGAGGTAGATGACGGCGGCGAAGACGGCTAGAGTAGCCAACAGGTTCATGATGTTAGGAAGGTTCTGGCGGTAGAAAGCTTCCTGGAGGGCACGCTGCTTGTTGGGCCAGGTCATCAGCAGGTGGAACAGGGCAATGACGGCACCCTCAAACTCGGGACCACGGCCGGTGTTGATCGAGGTAGGAGAGAAGGCCTTCCACATGATCGACTCGCAGATGTTGGTTGCGATGAAGAGAGAGATACCACTTCCGAGACCGTAACCCTTTTGTAATAGCTCATCAAGGAGAATGACAATCATACCAGCGACAACGAGCTGGAGGATTAGGAGGAAAACGATACCAGCGCCAAGATCGGAGGGAGGACCATAGAGACCCGTGAAGACGTAGACGGTGGCGGTGCCGGCAGAGAGAACGAAGGCAAAAAGCTTCTGGGCGGTCTGGTAGAGCTCGCGATCCGACTTAAGGTCAAGGTTGACGTCGATCATGTGAGTACCGGCGAGGAGCTGGAAAACCATTCCCGAAGAGATAATTGGCGTAATACCCAATTCCATCAAGGTTCCCCGATTACTCGCCATCATCATTCTCAACCAGTATAAGGGATCCGAGGTGTCGGACGACACGATACCGTAAAGAGGCATCTGGCTCATGACCAAGAAGATCAGCAGCGTGAGACCAGTCCACATCAACTTTTGGTTGAAGGGAACCTTGGTCTCAGGCTGTTGAACCTCCGGCAAGAATGCCACGAAAGGCTTAACGAGGTCGAGGAACCGGACTGTCGAGAAGGTGTCAGCTACTATTTTGAAGACTCAATGGCAACGATTCCGTCGCGTCGCGAGCACCCAAAGGCAAAATTGGGAGCTAAGAAAGAGCTAGGAATACTGTAGGAAATCGAGCTACGGGTAAACTCACGACTACTCATGGTGACGTTATGTTAGACAATGAAAAGAAGATAGAAAGAAGAAGAAAAATTAAATGATGAGCGACAAAAGGCCCTCCGTTGGTGAAGAGGTTGTCGCGAGATTTGTATGGAGGAAAAAGGAGAGGAAATTCGAAGCCAGAAGAAGGGGCTTCAATACGGAGAACAGATCTGGCATCAAAAAAAATCCCCCAAATTGAACGATGTGTCCATAATGCGCCTAGTGGAGTAAGCTGGAGGCGCACGTGACCTGTTCGCGTTGGACCCCTGCCCGCGAAGCGCGGATTGATCCGAGTTTTAAGGTTTATCCGGCAATTGTTTCAGCTGCCCAGGTGTCTGACAAGAAAAATAACATGGCCCGTGCACAGAAGCGCCTAGGTAACTAGGTATCATTTTAAGAAAGATATTAATAAACATATCTCAAGCCTCAGCTGTGGCTTGTGCTCTTTCTGCAGCCTAATAAATTCGTCGAGCGCACAATTCCCGGAAGATCACCCAAGTCAGCATGTGCTTATGAAAAGGCATCGATTTACTGATATTGATTGAACCATGGTCACTTAATGGTACCGGGACGAAGTGTCTTCCAACTCCTCAGCCGAAATGTACGGAGAATGGCTACTGCAGGCCCTCCCAAGAAGCCCCTTGTGGCTATCATGGGCACTACCGGAAGTGGGAAATCAGACGTACGTTTGTATAAAATATTTCGAGCGTGCTATTGAATCTGACTAAGACACTAGCTCGCGGTAGACCTGGCAGCTAAGTTTAACGGCGAGATTATCAACGCCGATGCAATGCAGATGTACAGAGGCCTGCCAGTTATCACAAACCAGCTCTCCATCGAGGAGCAACGAGGGGTTCCTCATCATTTACTGGCAATGATTGATCCTCGTGAGCCGGCATGGTCTGTTGATAGCTTCGCTCGCGAAGCGAGTAAGCTCATTCGGGAAATCCGCAGCAGGGGAAAACTGCCTATTGTAGTAGGCGGTACTCATTACTATATTCATGCCTTGCTTTTCGAGAACCACTTGGTCGGCTCTCGGGAAATAGATGACGGCAGCTTAGAACACTGTCCACCCGGGCAGGTGACCTCTCAATTCCCAATTCTAGATGGGGCTACAGATGTAATGCTGAAGCGCCTTCGGGAAGTTGACCCTGACATGGCAGATCGTTGGCACCCTGATGATCGACGTAAAATAAAGCGTTCGCTTGAGATATTCTTGACGACCGGTAGACGTGCATCGGACATATACGCCGAGCAGAGACGAGCGAAGGCTATGTCCGACCCAGAGAAAGACCACTGGCAATCGTTGATGTTCTGGGTGTACACCGAGCCCGAAGTCTTAAAGGAACGTCTCAACAAAAGGGTTGATAAAATGGCCCAAAATGGACTCATGCGCGAAGTCAGAGATCTGCACGAAACCCGACGAGTACGAGCTGAACAAGGAGAAGACGTGGATCTCACTCGAGGGGTATGGCAATCTATCGGGTATAAACAGATGGTGCCTTTCCTAACGGCCGAACCGAGCGGGACTACTCTTGATGACCTGGAGAAGTTGAAGGAGACTGGCCTCGAAGAAATGAGAATTGCCACGAGGCAATATGCCAAGTATCAGCTGCGATGGATCAAACACAAGTCGATCCCCGCACTGAAAGATCATGGTGTAATGGATTATTTATTTTTGTTGGATAGTTCCAACGTCGACAGTTTTTCCGCTGACGTACTTCAACGCCCTGCAGAACTTTGCCGAGGGTTCTTAGATGGCCAACCTTTGGTCAGACCAACCGAGATATCTAGGACGGCAAGAGAAGTCCTAACCACCTTTGAAAACCAGGCAACGTCGTCGAAGGCCCCATTTAAAGTAAAAACCTGCGAAGCCTGCAACATGTCTCTCCAAACAGAAGAACAGTGGGAAAAGCATATCAAGGGGCGAAAGCACCGTCGTACAATCCAGAAGCGGAAGAAAACAGCCCTCGTCCCCTTTGATCCAGAAAATCAATGTTCACGAGGGTGTGGGAACTCGGCCGCGACGCCTGAAATAACCACTCTACCTCTGAACAACTCTTCTGCATGAGTTTATCAAACAAACGCAGTTTAAGTTTCCATGTTTGTTAGAGGTTTACCCTTGAACGCTACGTCAAACAACGTACAAATAGCATGCCTTTACATTTCTTCTCATCTAAGAATATGCTACCACGCACTAGGAGTTGACAAACTCGCCGATTCGGTGTCAACTGCGCGACTGCTCCTGCGGTGTGCAGTGACACTGAATTACGCTGATGATATATATAAATATATATATTAATATACCACACGATCCCTTTGACGTTCATCTTCCCGAAATGTCTGATAATAATGTGTTTGGTCTCGATCGTCGAATGTTGAGCGTTAAACGCTTATCAGAGCAACTGAATTTTTATAGTTTAGGCTATCCTATCTCAAATACTAATGAAATAATCACAAGCTTAACGATTCTTTAGCTACTAATGCACATTAGTATCTACAAATGCCTGACAAGCGAGACAATCTCGGTCGGGAGAATCTCCTAGCTAGGGGCAATAGGTGAAACAACTTCCTACTTAAGATATCTCAATCAGCCTCATAAGAAGAGCTAGTAGACTCCAGAGGGACTTTTCCAAATTGAGACTCCGATCTCGCTAGTATCCCCGACACGTTCAACCTCGGATATTCGTGCATCAGCAGGTGGTCATAAGACACACAGGCGGTCATTTCGTCAAACATCCCCCAAAGCTCAACCATCTGAACTTTCCTCTCTTTCGACCACACCCACGTCCAGCATCGTCCTAATAATTGTGAGGTATAGTTAGCTATAGTTAACGCCTATGTCTAGACCGCCTCCCCCCTTTTTTTGTGTAACTTTCTTCCTTGCTCTTTACTAATATTACGAAGTGTTTCCCTCTAGCGCGATATGTAGCTAGGCAATATAAAAATGTCATTTTCACCGTGCAATTGCTTTCTCCTTTGGATTATGGAAGGGAGCCTGTTAAATGATTCAGCAGTTCATCCCAATTTGGGATGATAGTAAATCACGTATTATATCCAGGTCAGTTCGCGAAATCGTTTGCCTGCGCCGCAGGGAAGTGCTCACGGGCTACCACATATGATATGTTCCTATATTGCTGAGCTAGAGACCAAACTATTGAGCTACACCGGTCATCAATAATATACTGCCATTAGTAGATCATCCTCGGTATATTATCGGCAAAGTCTTTGAACTCGCAATACCTACCCAGTAGGACCACTTAGGCCCCGGGTAAGTATGTAGAAGATAACAGTCTTCTTGGATTTCAATACTCTTTCTCTCTCTGTCCTTTACCTACTCGGACGTGGCGTAATGATGGAGAAGAGAAGGAGAAAAAAATCATCTTCAATACGATCTACATGGCATTCAGCCAACTTCAGGATGATCGACGTGTTAGTTCTTATGAAGTTATGCTCTGCAAAGGAGTGTGACATTTCTATTGATGACTAGCTAGTAGCTCCTGGCTTCGTCGTGTTTTTGCCAATCTCCCAGGAGAAGGGTTGATCTGAAAGAACGTGTGTGTACTGATGGTTGTTGTAAGGTTGAAGCGAATGCCAACTAAGTAGACCCGATGAAGGAGAACGAATGATTTCAACGGGATTTCCACTCCCTGCTCCCCCGTTGTTAACTTGGGGTTTGCCCAACCATGAACTCGGTCCCAAATTCCTCCCAATCGGCTGCTTACTTTTTGGTAGCTTTTTTCTCCATAATGTCCTTCAACTCTGCCCCCAGCTTTTTAAACTTCTCATCAAACTTCTCCCTGAGCTCTGAATCCCCTTCGCCTTTTTCGAGTCGTTGTATAATTTCACCTAGCTCCGTGTTGAGTTCCTTTGCTTCATCGGTCCAAGCTTCAAGAGGCACCTTCCTCTTCGTGTTTTCTACCGTACTCTCCAGCTTATTGAGCCGTTCACTCATTTTGTGGCCGTAGTATCAGGATCGAAGGTAGATTCGTTACTCTGGATATTCAAGAGGACACAACGTGTTGCGGAATCAGCGTTTCCGTGCGAGTACCTTAATTGTTGATACTGTGGTAGGATTCTTGGGGGAAATGGTATCGTAATGAATCTTGTTGAGGGTCTTGTCGCGAAGCGTTGCTATATTGTGGGATTTCTTGTAGGTTGCTCTTCGTGATGATAGCCTGCTGGGAGAACTGGCGGACTTCCCCTTTAAATAGAAGTTCTTGCAGCGCCATGGCAACTAGACTTGACAAGAGTCATATGTGACTCGGAACTATGGTTCACTGTCTGATGATCAACGTACTATTTGGTGATACAGATATGACCAGCTTGTTTCTTAGTCACCTGGTGTTTGCTGTTACACACCTTTATTCTTCAAGGCAAGTCACCCCTGTGTCTGATGGACTTGATTGATATACTTGACTGCCATTACCCGGGACATAGGCAAGGGAAGACCCTATCATTAGAAGCAGCATGCGTCACCTACTTCGAGACACACCCACCCCCGGGAGCCCAAATCCAGGGGTCTCTCTAGACAAATGCCTTACGGTGATGTTTTCCGAGGACTGTTATAGCAACAAACGATGATCATTTACAAACAAAGGTGGGTAAAAGTACTCGAATCGACGCGCTATCTGACTGGAAAAACAACGAGAAGCCGAGGATACGTGTCACAGGCTTTCTGCAAACCAAATGGTTTATGAAATCAACCCCAAACATTGCCGTAAGTAACTAGGTAGCGGAAAAATTCGACGACCCCTTTTTGAAAGATTGACACAGTCTAAGGCTGTTACAATGGCTTCTTAGAGAAGCTCCGAATGATATGATTTTAGTTTATTGATGACTGTGACGTGTTGGCGTTACCAACATACCGATCGTGGGGCCAAAAACGTAGGTAGATGTTGTTGAATGGAAGACAAAGGAAGCATCAACCTCTGTGACAGGTCCGTCCAACGCACCTGATGCCAAATTTCTGGCTCATAGTAAGTATAGTAGTGCCCTAGCGATAGATATGACAACCTAATCCTGGTTTTGTACTCGCTATGGTCATATTTCAGTCCTTAATTATAGCATTCGTTGAAGAAGGAAAACCCCAAAGTATACCCACGTCATATTATCTTGTTACTTCGACATGAAGCATAATACGAGTAATGTTGGTATTGTTGGTTCCGTGCTTGATTTCGAATCATTATCTTTCATCCGTGCGCCCCAAACAAGCAAACGCTGAACCGTCGCCTTTTCTTACTGTAATGTATAATATACCTGGATGGTTACGGAAGAATGACTCACTTCCATATATATGTATATTACTCGTGGATGTGATGGACATGGGTATTGGTAGATTCAAACGTCAAGTCTTCCTTCGGCTGTAAATTTTCAAAGGCTGTTTCCCAGCTCATCATCCTTATTCTTCACCTCACTAAAACCTTCTTCCTGTTCAGATTACACATTACTACCGGAACATAAATTTGAACAACGACCACACTCGCCTCTAACATCCCTGAAAAAATTCTGCTTCTCTCTGGAAACATATCCTATATTACAACAGTCATTATGATCATCTTGCAGCAAGGCTTCTCAGCTATACTGTCTATTGTAGGAAATACCCCATAACGAAGAACGACCTTAAAGTTAGGCGTTTACCAACGATACTGACAATGGTTCCATTTCCACATGTGCTATGCTGGAGATGATTTTTTTCAAGTGGGAGCCTGGAGTCATGATGGCGATTCCAGTGTGGGAAAGGGAGAATATTACTGAAATAATACTGAGAAGATGAGAAAAAGATATATCTGGGAAATGGCTTCGAGGAATTGATTAAGACATTTGTGTTTACTGAGTGTGTCTCTGACTACATTCCTTCAGAAGAGGAAGTTGATGAATATTTGAACCGGCAGGCCTCGGAATTGCAATCGACAATGGGTCCTACGTCGGAGTACACCGCCTGGGTATCGCGTCGTGACATCTGGTAAACCTGTTTCTGTCGACACGAGAGTCGAGATATTACATTCCGACGACTGTTGAGAATATATGTCTCCAATACACTATATTATGTGTTATTTGGTCAGGCCTCGTGATAAGCCGGTGGACTCATGGGCTTACGACCCCTGATACCCATCGACAAGTCTTCCATACCTGGACGAAGATATTCCTCCTTTATGATATCCATTAGAACAGTTCCTACGTGTAGTATTTCCACAAATTGAGCTTAGGGAACTCTTATAAAACCCGAAATATTTATCACTGTATTATCGGTCTTACACAAGGGGCTTTAGTACTCGTCAGTAGTCTTTATTACCTAAGCTTTTATCCTTTCGTATCCACGTGTGGTAGCATGAACTAGATAAAATACAGTGGTAAGAGGGCGTTCGATTATATCAGATCTAGTTGGGTACTCCTTAAGGAAAGGCTATGGTTGGGAGATAGAGTCTAGAGATGGGTGCCGTTTCGTTTCAACCAACCTGGCCTCAATGTCCCGAGGTACCGTTCCGTGAGAATGTCGGTCCTGATAGAAGCTTCTAAGCTAACCAGGCACCGCGTACTATCTTCATCTTGTAAAATGGAAGTTCGCGGTAGAAGATGGTTGGCGGGCTGACGTACTGCTCCACCATAGTTTCAGCGCAACTGTTGATCGTCGAGTGTTCAGCGACAGACATATGCTCTGTAATGGAGCAATATACGTTGGATATATGTCCACTAGGACGATATCTAGAGGAAATATATGAAAAAAACAAAATGCGGTATTCGTGGTCTATATAGGGGTGGCACGGCAGGCTTATAGAGGTAGGAAAAAAAGTCATGTCTGAGCTGTCTGGCTTGAGGATGCATATAGATTGTCATTGCCAACCTATATGAAACCTAGTTGAATGGGGCCTGCTTACTTTTAGGTTTCGCAGCATAGTCGAGATATTAGGAAATTGGACACATATATTGCTATCAACGAGATATATGAGATGAACCTGAAAGCTCAAGCCTGGGGAATGTCGAGTCAAGGGGCCACGGAGATCCCTTCATGGACGGTTTACCCTTCATTTATTCCTGCTCTGCGACGTCGCTGCTTATAAATGCTGACATATATGCACAAGCGGACTAACTGGGTTAGATACTGAGAATTATCAGCCGAGCCTAGCACGGATTGTCTATTTTAGACTATACATAAGCTCATTCCCACGTTCAGCAAAGATAAAGGGGTATTTCCTCTGAGTATATTTTGCCCCGTTGAATTTATCAGTCCAGATAACCCCGATTCCTCCTAGAAGTTGCTGCCCCTGCTCTTGACTTGGCATATTAAGACCTCAGGCCGACATGAAAGTTGAGAGAGAACACGGACATGGGCGACGACGTAGACTACCGTTCGACCGACTAAGATAATGTTTAAGGACATACGGCAGAATCTAAGGTCATCGAATAGAAAAGCGACACCACCATTGATTCCTATTGGGGGGCCGCAAAAATAAGTGAAGTATTGCAGATCACAAATGAATTACCGACCCGTCCCTTTAAACCTTTTTATGATATCAAATATATTGCTATGTATCATACTCATAGATCTGCATAATTGCTTTCCAATAAATAGGGGTATCCCCTACGCTCGTAACGATAATTCACCACCTCCCTAATCGATTCTGACGTGACACTCTATTGGCTCAAAAATGCTCATGAACGGGCAACTTCACGCCACTAGAAACCTTTACCTAAGGTATTTTTCATCGTGCGGATGCACCGTAAGATGTATACGCCGTCTTGTTTAACTAATGATAAGGTGGTGGGATACAATTTGATGTGAGCAAATAACAATCAGCGGCCGATGGCGCCAATAACCTCGCTATTAGCTAGAATCTAGGTTCAATAGTCATTACAGGTAAAGACTCCGGCAATTATTATTTAAGATCTACTCCGATCTAGAAGGAGCTAAGATGCATAAACATTGGCGTTAGCCGATCGAACGTGTGTCTGTGGAGCGATCGTCACTTGGTGAATTCTCTACCAGGACAAATCCATTGTCTCGGTGTTTGGTCAGGTCAGGTACGAATCTGAATAACTGTAGACGGATGTGCTCTATTGGGGGTGCTCGGTTAGATATGTGTGTGATGAGAGTCGTGGATTGCAATGGGAAATGTCTTATCCATAAACCACTTTGTATGGTGTGATGAATATGCAAATAGATCTCAATTAAGCCTACTAAATCATCTGGCTACAACTCATAATATCCTGACTGCTGCGGTAATTCTTCTCGACGACGACCGCAACTAAACATTTTTGATCTTTGACAGTAGTAGTACGCCGAGTACAGCACTCACGGCTTATCCTTCGGGATTTTTCCTCGAGTTAGGTACGGCATTTTATCATGTTTTGGGCTAAACGAAGACCACTTCGTGGCCGGATCCGCTAGTTTAGTTAGTCAATGCCTAGTGAGTTATTTAACCGGTGGTTAAACTGGTAAGAGACATTATTATTACGAGCGCTCCGAAAAGTAAGCGGCGCGTGAGGCCATTTACAGTAGCGCAATGATGAAGGGCCACAGGTCTTGAGGCATTGTCTCGAGGAGGTCAACAAGGTTGCAGTCATCATAGGGCTTATTAATCGAGACTTGTAAATGCGAAATGCCACAGAGCTCTGAACTTATGTCTTGGCTTGATATGGGGCACCGGATTCTAAGAATATTTATTGGCTAGGCTTTTCATGCCTTTTTCTCCTGAAGCCCCTCTACTTGCTAGCAATGCTGGGGATAAATATGATTGTGTACATAATGTACTGTAGATAAAATATGTTGCAGATGGAGAAATAACCAAGACAATAGGGTACATACCAAAATGCACTCCCCTCTGCCCCGCCAGCCCGCTCACCCGTTGCGGAAGCAGGACTTCTTGGACTAGGGTGGCCACGTGGAATTCAGGGATGCTTCTCAGCCCAGCAGGATCGGCAACATGTATTATCGAAAATCTCCTCCCGCTTCTTTAATACTGGTCTCACATCCAACGTTGTCATGATCAGAAAGGGCTCGAGGCTGGGATCGGAAGTGAGTATGCACCTAGATTCGGACCATACGATTGATTCAGGCGTATGGACTGATCGAGCATATATATGCTTTCTTATTGATGAGGATGTCTTCTACAGGAAACAAACTAAATCGCGCGATTGTCGTCTATAATATGTACCTTCATGCTCTAGAACCAACATCAGGCTCGAGTTGGAGGGATGCACCGAAAGTTCATCCTAGCCCAGAAAGTCCGCGTCTTGGCCTTCACACTCCAGTACTGCTGGAGCATCTTGGCAAGGCACCGACTTAATTGGACCAACGACATTAAACATGCCCACTGTGGAGGTTCCGCTCTATTCTCCGCTCAAAAGCCACACATACAGACATGACGCTATCAAGACATTTATTAAACCGTTGTGCGTGGAGGAAACGATACCTTAATGCCCCGTCAACGCTTAGAACCTCAAGAACTTGGCTGATACGTTGCTTCTTTATGAGAGTTCCCCTGTCAGGTAGAATTGCTGATGTTTTGGTTACATAAAACAATTTGTAATCCCGTGGCTGATAAGAAGAGATTCATAGATATTTTGTTGTGCTCATTTCCGTCGCTTCTCACTTCCAAGTCGTAAGATATCTTTTTCTCTTCCGTGTCGCCGTGACGAACCAAGGTAAGTTGGAGTAGCTAGATTGAACATAACAGTTTCAAACTTATAGATCGGCAGCAGATGATAGTCATAATGGCACCGCTGGAGCAGTTTAACGATCTGCTTATGCCGTATAAGTATGGAAAGGTCTGAGGTCTTAGACCTCCTTTTAACATTGCGATCCTTAAGAACGATGGATTTGCAACTAAAACCCACGTGTGTTCATGCTTACTACGCACGTACCGTACTATCGACTAACTACGTCCGAAATAGAGCTTCAAAATTAATCACGATAGTCTGGGGATTCCACTCAATTGTCTAAACGCTGCGGATTATATGCTACCTATGTACGGATCCGTAGTAGTAGGCACCCAGGTCTCCGCATTATTACTACGTAGTATATATACTAGTAATATAAGCGCGCCAGCCCAGTTCAACATCTGGCGCACATAAGAACAATACTTTAGTTTCAGGGCTATGCCCGCATCACGACATCATTATTTGACACAAGGTTCACTATATGGCATCTGATTTTGCTTCAGCTGGCCTGAACGAGGGGTCTTTACGATGGCTCCCTAACGCCGAGATGCGGGTTTGCACACCGCGGACCCTTTTCACATAAATCGCATACTATACATATATAGCTAGCACAGACTTCTCCCCTGTGCCTTGCAGATGATCAGCGGCCGCTAGGTAAGAATGGCAAATTCTGCGCTAAACTGTCGTTGTGTCAATTCTGCTCTGAGAAGTTTCTCGAGGCCAGAGCGTTCCCTTCTATTGATATATTCTGGTAGATTATTATTACTTCTATCTATTGTGCATATCGTCAGGTCTGAAATTTCCCGTACGCAAACCGTACGTAGTGATTACGATGTTCGGCGCCGAATATATGTATTTGCTTTTAGGAGAATGACCGAAGAGTGCCATTGTCCTTTGAGTGCCGTTCCCAGCGACATCACCCGGGCCGACTTGCTTTTCCCCTTTTCTTACACATACATATTGTACGGAGTACTGCCGAGCGATACAGCAAGGGTCTCTAATGCTGTTAGTGCCATAGATTCGGAGAAGTTCCGAACCTAGACCGATAAAAACCGGGGACGAATGAGACGCTGAAGGTTTCCTAAAGCGTTAACCAACGTCCATAATCCTTACTAGACCCGGAACTTTTACTTCTACACTACTACGTTTCCTATTAGCTGCCGTAAAGCGGCACCTCTATCCCTAGCTCTACGTCCCCCTGGACTAACAGCAGCTACCTGTAAGCACACCAAACTTCTCATGTGTGTTTATGTGACGATGTTAGGCTCAGTACTTATAGCTAATGCTGATTTTAGTGATACCAGATGTATAACAGTCTGACTGATTAAGTACGGCGTAGTATACTTAACCGATCTGCACGTACGGACGCCCCATTGACATCCATTATGGAGATCTTAGTATTTGCCCGATGGGGCCAATCAAGATTAGCCTTACTAGTCTAATAGCGTCTTGAGCGATATCTGCTTGAGGAATAAAACACCACCAGTCCGGCACATTTGCTTTGGGCGATGACATCCTCCCGCTCCCACGTTCCTGGTGACAGTGTCACTCCTTGAACTGATGCGTTCTATTCACGCCGTTGACAGTCGGCTGGGCAATCGTTCTTTTGGCTGTGTAACGCCTTATAAGTGATGTCGCGCGAAGATGCGACTTGTCTCGATTCTCGGTATCTGGGTCTTTGCCTTCACTGGCTTGAGCGTGGGCAAAGCCTCTCCTCCTAACTGTGCTGTACGCAATCTCGACACCTAAACGACTTGTTCCTTGTCGAACCCGATGCTAATCTTGTTAGGTACCCTGCCTCGCGGCTGCTCTCGAGGCTTCGCCATGCGAACAGACCGACGTAGCTTGCCAGTGCACCAACGTAGAACTAGCAAACACCGCGGAGATATGCATACTCCGGAGCTGTACTGTCATAGAGGCTTTATGTATTTATCTACACTTTCTCATCAGTCTGAATACACGGCTGACATGTTGAGTAGCCGCCAAGAATCTCACCCAAACACAATGTGGCGCGCCAGTTCGTGACAGACGATATTCATACGACGTCATCTCATGGACCCTGTTGGGTGCCTCAGCTCTCATTGTCTTCACTCGAATCGTATTTATCAAATTCTTCAGCAGCAGTACCCTCGGGCTGGACGACCTCTTCGTCTTCCTAACGTTGGTGAATATTACGCCGGCGGCTATCATCAACGCAGTGCTACTCACTGCTAATGGAATAGGCAAGGATATCTGGACCTTGACTCCCGACCAGATTACGAGCTTCGGTATAGGATTCTACATCATCACCATTCTCTACTTCTCCGAGGTGTACGTCTTAAAACTAGCGCTGTTATTCTTCTACTTGCGGATTTTCCCTGGGCACACCATTCGTCGTCTGCTATGGGGTACGGTTGCTTTCGACGTCCTGTTTGGTATTTCTTTCATCTTCACGGCCATATTCCAGTGCCAGCCCATTAATTACAACTGGAACAGCTGGAAAGGAGAGGGGGGTGGCAGATGCGCAAATACAAGGGCCATAGCTTCGTCAAACGCGGCCATCAGCATTGTTCTAGATCTCTGGATGCTCGCATTGCCTCTCTCGCAACTAAAAAAGTTGAAGCTTCACTGGAAGAAGAAGGTTGGCGTGGCTTTGATGTTCTGCGTCGGAACTTTGTACGATGACCACCTCACGCACCCCTACCCTAAGTTGAAGATATGCTAATAACTTTACCAGTGTCACTGTGGTCAGCGTCATCCGTCTCTCGTCCCTCGTCGAGTTCCGATCGTCAGATAACCTCACCTGGGACTTCTACGGAATCTCGCTCTGGTCGACGGTCGAGATTACCGTCGGGATTATTTGCGCCTGCATGCCCGCCATGCGTCTTATCCTTATACGTATCGCGCCGAAGATTTTCGAGGGCTCGTCTGCTCGTCGGGGTGTCTCCTATTACGGGAACAGGGGAGGCTCGGGCGACCGATCCTACGGAGACCGGAGCGCGCCCGGAACACGCAGCGATTTTTCGGCGAACCGAAAATCCGTAGGATTCTCCTATAAATCGAGTTACCGGAACACTCCCCAATTCGGTCCCGTGTTACCGCCTGACGATGGCTATTCTAGCGACAAGGTTGATCTCGTACCGTTGAAAAATATGCGCTCAGATATCGGTGGGTTTGTCACCATTTCTTCGCCTAGGAGGGCCGAGACTACTAGGGTGGGCACCGACCGGGAAACCCCTTCGCCCACATTCCGTACGTGAAACGAGCCCCTTTCGATATAGGGCGGGCTTGGATGGTTGGTTTAGTAGGGACGGCATTATCAATAAAAATGGCTATGTCGTTGTTAGGGTTTCATGGCAAATTTTAGATGGCTTCATGTATATTGATTGTATATGAATGACTAATGATTTTATTGTATATAGTACGATGAGTTAGTTATATGATGTGTATTATGACGAGGACCATGGATTCGCGCTCATCTTATGGACGTAGAAGATGAAACTCACCTTACTGCTTTAGTCTTTGGCAGCAGTTGGATTTCGAACCTCCTTTATAATACATCACGACTTCCAAGCCTGTCGGTTCCTCGGCTATACTGGGATGATACGATGAACTAGCAGCTGCGGCTCCTGCATGTAACCTCTCGTTATGTACATAGTAGTCGCTTTGTTAGCAGGGCTTAGCAAGATCCATAGTTCGATTGTTTGGTCAGTGATAATATGATGATTTCATGAGTTTCACCAGTAAAGCTAATGAAAGGGGCCACGCCTCTAGATATTGCTTGGGATAAGTCTTGGCGTTAATGGATTTACTCAAACGTTACATTAACCATAAAGTGTCCTTTAAATAATTCCACACGGAACTGGGGGAAGACTGCAGAACATAATTATAGGCCTAGTGCTTTTATAATGAGACATGCCATGCTCTTGTCAGGTATTCGCTAATGTCTCTTAAGAAATGTTAAGTTGGGTATTTTGCCGCTTTTGGTTGTTATTTGGAATTGCGGGTTGATGTCTAATACCAATTCCTATTTTTAGCTGTTTCATTTGATTTCACCTTAGAGCCATTGTTCCAGAAGATCACTGAGTATACAAATATATACCAAGCGAACGGTCGTCGCACTATTAGATCACCTATACGTCGCGGCAAAGCCTTTCGACTTAATGAGGAAGCATACAATGCTGCTTAAATAATATTTAGAGAGCTCCGACCCCGTGTATGAGAAGCCGACCTAAGCGAGCGGTGAATTGATAGTATACTTACCTATTAAGAGACTTTTAGTAGCGGTATATTCGCCGACACGGATATCTCGGAACCTCTAACAATGAATACTTAATATTTTTGCTCTTACCATAAGAACCCCGCTCTCTTTAGCCGATGTTGATGTTATAATAGTATTCAACGCAGGGGGGCCGCCGCGTAGAGGGTATTCTTAACAGCCTGCCCCAGGATACAAAAACGTACTAGACTAGGACCTGAATATATATACTTATTAGGCTATTATTTAATATGAACATGAGGGATTAGAATAATAGAGGAAAACAAGAGAGAGGAGTAGAAGAAGTGCTGCCTTAAGAGGGGGTGGCTTGTGAATACATATAAGAGGTCATGAATTATGATAACAAAATCCACAAGCCACTAAGCACTGCAAGTCATGGTAAAATTGAAAACAACATCAAAACGTAGACAACGCAGACGTGGACGGTATAGATATGTACAAACCACCGGCAACACCGCGCACGCCATATTGCGCATAATCAGGCTTTACGGGAGTCCGAAGAGCATAACGAGAAAGGGGGGACTTTGGCGAAATACCTAGGAAATCATGTTAGCTCAATATAGACTTTAGCAGAAGCGTGGAAACTGCTAGTTATCTCTTCTACTCTTATAATAGTATCTTTGCAGGCGAGAAAGGCAGCGTCGTCCTAGCGGTTGATGAAATAAACCATGACAAGGGCTCTATGAGGGCTTGAAATAGTATCAGATATTCAGCTAATAATTCTTCTAGGGCCTCCAGGAGCTCGCTGGCTTCCTAAAGCCAAATGGGAGATAATAGGTCCTTTTTATAGACCTCCCTCCTATCTGTAAGTGGTTCAATAGGCCATTAAAGCCTCACACTCCTCCTCCTTGTAAAAGGATACTGACAGCCGCTAGGCTATTACTTCAAACTCTTTCTCTTCCTCATCCGTTTTCGACCTCCATCCGATCCGCGTACGCCACGCACGCGTCCCACGGTCGCATCTTTTTCTCCCACCCGCCGTCCCTTATACGGCACGAGTACATATATCTACCTAAAACACTTTTCGTTGTCACACAGCAGGGGCTTCGCCCTCTCAACCCTGGTTCCGTACCACTACTCGCTATCACGCAGCAGTGACTTCGACCTGTCAACGGCCTGGTTCCGTACCGCGTTAAATACTTATACTATAAATATAAGATTAGCTTATAGGCTGTCTTAAGTTACGGCAAGCTAGGTAACAGTCGAAGCCGCTACCTCCTTATGGCTACGTATGCCCTAAGGCAGCTCACCTTGCCCAATACAAGTTAGAATCCTATTACTTCCTTAAGCTGTTAATGCACATTATAAAAGTATATAAGTATTTTCTCATAAATGTTGCCGTGGCCGCTGGCACAGCCGCCGTTAGGCATCCATACGTTTCGTTAGGTATTTCCACATCCCATATGCAGCGAACAACAGCTTGCAGCTCACAGGTCTTGGCAGCTACCCGGTGTGACATAAACACCGTTTTCGCGAAGAAGAGGCTGCATAAACAACCTGAGAAATCCAACCCGCGCCCCCAGTAAGCCAGGTTAGTTGCTTCTGTTCGTGTAATAATATGTAAGTACGTAATCTATAGTGCGGCGTAGTATACCTAGGCAACGCTGCGGCCTGGCTTTTCTGCTCGCGAAAGCAATAGGAGCCAGAGTTTACCTTCCTATTTAGGTTTCATTAGGTTGATCACTTATGCTGGTATTTATTAAGTGCAATTTAAACCGATTCAAGACCCGGGTTTCAGCTATATCAGCCAGCCTGCATACAGATGAGCTTCCTGTTTGAGAGGGAAAGCCGGCAATATATGTGATTTGAGGGTCAAGAACTGGTACAGTACAAGGACTCTCGTGTGCATTGTGTATATATGCCAGGACTCCCTCCATGTGTAGACAGCTGAACCTCAAGTCAATCAAGTCTCATCAACCCTGTATTTCAACGATATAATAGACCTCGAATCTTTCCAATAATAAAGCCCCGGACCAAACCGACAAATCCCGGGGGATGTTGTAGTCGCCGCAAGTTTACATATACCTCCTATCTGGCGTGGCAAAATATCTGAGTATAACTACAGCCTTATTTCACAAATGTCCCACCGAAGTATTGAAAACGTTGTCCACATTCCCTGCTAATAAATGTTACAGTCGCATATCTATATCTCCTAACATCTATTTACCTGCTACCAATCTATTAAATGGTATAATACTTTTACACTTAAAACCATCATTTATACGCCTTCACATAACATCCTTGTTTGAAATGGACAGAGTGTTCACAGCCGATCAAAAATATCTATCGCATCTAAAGTCTAAAAATAAGTACGAAACCTGGATGAGCTGCTTAGAACGCAGAGAAATAAAACTCGGCGGCACAATTCACATTTTAGATATCACATCTTCTGGCGAGATCCACCAATGGCACGTTGATATCCACCAATGGCACGTTGATATCCAAACGCGTGAACTTTCCCAAGAGCTAAGGGAGACAGATTTAATTGATGGAACTCGACTGATCATATTTGGTCCAAATGATCGAAGCTATGTGCAAGACCATGCCGGTGTTATGTACGACGTAGACCCGGGCTTTTTCCGAGCTGTGAGAATGAATTGCGACGGGTATGGACGTTACAATGGAGTCGATCATCGTGTGCCAGAATTTCTTGCTGGTGGTCGGCCGCAGTACCTCGACTTGGGCTGCGGCTGGGCTGGTGTAATAATTGATCGCAATGACAATTGCAATATTGGTTAGTTATTCGGTATATCAACTACTATACTGATGCCAATGCTCACGAATATTTCCAGTACTCGTATGTGCGCCAAAGTACCCTGGTGAACTAGATGATGTGGGGATGGCTGCCTTTATGCCGTCACTATTCCAAAATATTCATGATGGCTTTCCGGATCACGACACTTACCTTCGGCTCGTCGACTTCTCCGGGAAATACTTAAAAGCTCTCCTCAAGCGTGATAAGCATTTCTTTGCAGAGGCACACAAGGACCTTCTTCTTTTATTGTTACCGGTATTAGATATTCATGCTATCTATCTGTACGAGGGTCTCATTGATGCGGATAAACGTTTCCGCTTGGGAAGAACAAGACGCCAAGAGAATCCAGACCTTGTCGAAAAGGCCTGGGGTGCGCTCCGCATGATGAGACACGACGGCATGGGGCCATTGGATTGCATTCGCCAATATGACAGCGACCATAATCATCACAAAGTTCAACGTTCCAAAGAATATAAGGACTTGGCCAAGAGGTTGAAATGCATTGGAAAACAGATATCTCTTACAGAAGCGCTAGCACGGGACTATATGCAGCACCATGTTGGATTGTTTAGTCTTGATGAATCCCGTGCATCCATCAAGCAGTCAAAGGTTGCTCTGGAAGAGAGCAGGCGGACAAAGCTAGGTAAGTGATATAATGGCCCCTCTGTTCCTATTTTACCTACCTTGGTTGCTTAGGTACCTAACTCTTGAGATACTTAGTAACCGTGCTTGCGATATTTTTCGTCCCAATAAGCTTGAGCACATCCATTTTTGGGATGAACATTGATGAGCTCAATGAGAATGGACAGTCACTGTGGGTTTTCATTGCCACAACTGCTTCGATCGTGACAGCGACAATGATGATATGGGGTTTCATGTACCAGTTTCAGAAATATAATTCGCTGCCAAGGGGAATCGACACGAACGAAAGAAGACCTTGGTGGACTAGATTAGGTTGCCTTCTCCAGCTTGTCTTCCGAGGACATATTATCTGGGCCTGGAAATCTGGAATAATCGTCTCCCTCATTGCGAACGGCCGAGTAGGATTCCTTAGGTCTTGCACCGAACACCAACCCACTTTTGATTCTGCCGATTATTATTGGAGATTAGATCGTCATGACCGTTGTCATAACGCGCATGGGCCGTGTGACTATATCAAGGAGCATCTCAGTGCAAGAATGGGCTTCGAATGTTCTAGGCTTGAACGTAGGTATTCCGAGAGGTGAAACCGAGTCTTGAGGTCTAGGCGGGAAATGTTGAAAGTTGTATAAAAGATGCAGGTGAAGTGTTGCACCAGTGGCAAGGAATTGGGAATCAGTGGCAATAGGAGTTGTATTAAGCATAGAGCTACTAGCGATATTAGCTATTTCACCGTAACGCCCCCTAGTTATGTAAATCATAATTATCTCTTAAAGGTAGGTATTGGAAGATGAAATGGACGTTATATAACCCAGCTAATTGAGACCTAGCATGCCGCAATTAAGTTAAAGGAATGAGATAAAAGAACAGACATGATGAATCATTTCGCCATACTCTAATATGCAAATCCCCCCTATTACTCGAATGTTTTCCCATCCCATGCTCACAGTCCCGAGATGCAGCCACGCATTACTCCATTAACCATCAGATCAAAAGAGCCCAGTCCGTTCTGCCCTTTATGCTCCCTTTGATGTCTTGCAGACAATGCTCCCTACCTGGACGGTGTTGGTAGAAAGACGAGAGGGTTTGTTGACACTGAAAGGCAGGCCGTGCGACCCGGTACCGTCCGTGGCCTTGTAAGGCGTGCATTCAATGGTGGTGATTGGGACGGCAGGGTCGGTCCTTCCAACGAGGTAGAGGGTTGACACTTGGTCCAAGGCAACTGAGTTGGTGTAGACAGGTCCGATAGGAACCGTGATCGTGGTGTTGGTGAGACCGCTGCCGGCACCGCCGTGAGACGCTTCGACATTGACGATGGCGCTTCCCAGGCCAAAGGCCATACCGGTGAAGGCAGCGATCGAGGTGAGGATGGTGAACTGCATTTTGGTGTTTTGGGTTTGAGTTTACTATTGAGGTTCGAAGATCGAATGGAGTGTGAAGATGGTAGTGTGCTGGTTTGCGAAGACCGTGGTTGTTAAGATATGATGTGTTGGTGATGATGTGAGAATTCAAAGCAATCGACGGACTTCAACATGACTTATATAATATTCTTTTCATTTTCTGACCGCTTTATGTCCGGGGTAGCTGAGTCGGCTGAGATGAGGCTGAGGCGAGCTACGTGGGTGTCTAGGAATACGAGCTGGCTCCTCCTAATATGTGGAGAGCAGAGCTCAAGTCTGACATAATATTCAGCTCAAGCAATCGACTGAGCATCTCTATCATTAAATGCAATATTATTCGTGGTGAGGGTAAGACTTAAGGCATTCAGCGGCCGCACGCAGCCTCAAATCTCCGCTTAAATATGCGCATTTCGCATCCGACGACGGGGCGCCAGTATGTAACGTCACTTAAGAAACAAGCATATACCATGGGAATCCTTCGAGTCCCAATTACTTCCAGAGGAATCGTTGGGCTTGACCGATATTATCTCACCCGATAAAGCTCGTGTTCTCGTGGCAGGACATCGTTTGCGGTCCTTTGCATGGAACTGCGTTCATCTGAACCAGTAGCCCATCAAGACGTAAAAAATTGAGACCAAGCACTCTAAAATTATCATCTAACATAATGCGCAACTTTGAGGATGTTGAGTAGCTATTAACTTAGTCACTTTTATACAACTCACATATGTTTCCTCGGAGAATACAAAATGCTATGACTAAGTAGGCTAAGTAATGCAAGACCTAGAATCATAGTCGGAACTGAACTGGTAGAAGGATTTCATGGCGTCACATAGGAATTTGTCTGGGTAACAAATAGGGATTGCAACTAGCTTCTATACCAAGGCCATGTTAAAATCGTGTACTTATGTGGACGATGATTACGCGGTATACAAATATCTAAGGCTGGAGGGCTTAATAGAACCCAAACGCTTTAAACGGCTTTTTAATGGCGTTGTAACTATATTGATAAAGATTTGTTTGAATCAGCTACCGGAATGACAATATACGGGATACCTATGTAAGGGAGTTATATTTCACCCTAGTCACTTCTAATATCCATGTAGTAGCTATTTTGTCTATAGTCATTCGCATAAACGTCTACTACTGTCCCAAGAGATCTAGACTATGCGCCGTTTTAGCCAGTGGTATCACAGTTCTCACTACCCTAAGCCCCCTTCTTCTACATATCTTACTGCCTCTTGGTATTTTCAGGCCCAAGTCCCATTTGCGGGGCCGAAATATCCAACATCAGGCATTGGTAGCCACGGCAAGCCCAGCCCATCCGCGGTGTTCTGCCATCTGGGTCAATTGTCAGTATATGCACAACTGTACGAAAGGACGAAGGACTGAAGGGACCTTACACTGTATTACCCCACCAGTCCGGAAATTGGACACTCGGTCCGTATGTGACAGCGAAGAAAATAACGATGCCACTGATCGCGAGGCCTGTGTCTAGTGCCGCTGCCAGCACATAGTTGTACTTTGTCCACCATGCATAGAACCTCTGATAGATGATCTTGTTGAAGATTAGATTCACGATGTACCAACTGCTGTAGTTGATACCGGTCGCTGGTGGCACGGCGTAAGTGCCAACGAATATCAGGGGCCAGTTGATCTTGCGAACGAATTCGCTGCGGGTTTTCTTCCAAACAAAATATGTGATCGGCGGCAATATCAGCCCAATCCAGAAGAAATGGAGCAGGGGGCTGTAGATCTGGCCGACAGAGTAGAGGCGAGCTGGGCCGACCAAGCCCCAAATAACGGAGCTGCTATACACGGTTCGGCCGTTGGGGCAGCTGAAGCCATTAGGCTGGTCCTCGGAACAGATGTCGGACACGTTTCCCAGCATCCACAACGTGACGCCCGTTTGAGTTAGAGCGCCAAGGATCGTGGCTAAGCCCTGCGCCAGGAAAAGCGTCCGCGGCGGAATCTTCATGTAGTGTCCCATCTTCATATCCGCGGCGAAGTAAAGGCCTTGGCCCACGACATCCTGAGAAAGAATCTTGAAGAGGATGTTGGCGATCGGGCGGCCAGGAAACATATAGCCACCTATGAACTCGGCCAGGACGTTCAGTTGGTTAGCGTTGACGTTGGTCACGCCTTGGATCATTCCGCACGGCACCATGTAGACGGCCGGAATTATGAACGCAAGCACGATGCCGTACCAAGGAAGTGCTGTGTGATATACCTCCGCCATAGCGACGCTCATTCCAAACACGACGAGTACGACCGGTACCCACCAGTACCATGGCGTTTCCTTGTACGTTTTCATCAGCCGCGCATGAATGTCGAGTTTGAGAGATCCACGAAGCGCGTGCTTGATCTCGCTCCAGTGGAAGAAGTAAACATGCGAAAGGACACTGCGCTATAGTTAGTAGACTTCTCAATGAGGTATGGACTCCGAACTTGGCTACCTAGTAATCGATGCGAAGGACAATCCGTAGACGAACGCAAAGGTTGCGGGCAGATACGGAGGCGAGTACGCTGCGTACTTCTCCTGATCAAGCAGATTATTGGTAATGACTTTCGTCGTGTCATAAAGTTGTCCGAAGCGGTCATACACGTCAGCCGTGCAAAGGGGAAGATACGAAGTGAACCACGTATTAGTGTAAAATATCGCAGGTGTAACGATCCAGAAGAAGACTACAAACCCCACGAAGACGTTGACAGCTGCCCAATGCGGACTCAGCAGCGGATTCGTGGTGTACGCTACCATAGACCAATCGAAAGTCAACGGAAATAACCCCAGGCCCGTTACCATGCCGAACACCTGGTTCACTGCTAGATTGTTAGGCGCAATCCAGCAGATCCACGTGAAGTAAGTCAAGCCGGTGAATATCAGGCCGGGAAACCAGTACCATACGAAGGCGGCGCCCCCGACAACCATGAAGAACTTGATGCGAGTGATCTTCCAGCCGTTGGCAATAGCGTTGGTCCGGGAATGGATGGAACTCAACAACGCTACATTGCTGAGAACCCCGGGCCAGATCATACTGGCAGGTTGCACAAGCCACGGCCTGGAAAGGCCGGCAATGCCATATCCCCCTAATTGACAGCAGATGACCACCATGACGGACAAACCAGTCGGGATATCAAAGCCATAGAACTTGGCAGCTTGGATCAGGTTCGTAGCGTCTGCGGAGCCAAACCCAAAGGATACGTTGCTCATGATGGTGACCAAAGCGTGTTCCTTGATGTTGAAATGACGATCAGGGTTGAAACGGGTGATGGGCAGGATTTTCGCGATGGCTACCCCGAGCGGGAAAGCAAGCAGTTCCGCGACAAGCGATACGATACGGATCCCCGGATAGCGAAGCGAGAAGAACTGGTTGACTCCGGCGCCGAGAAACACGAAGACCTGCCAAGTATCAACTATCGATGCTCAAGATCCTCGCCCGCAGTCTCGGACTGCATACAATACCAAGAGCCCATGCCCGAAACGTGTTCACGGGGATGTCCGGGTCGTCGTACTCCGGTACTACTGCCCTCACGGCAGGGAATGGGCTGGTATCGGCATCCCAATCGCCCTCTTCCTCCTCCGCCGAGAGAATACGGCTAATGTCAACTTCGAGCGAAGCTAGATGGCCATTTTCTATCTCGATATCGTGGTCTACGAGGAGGTTATGACCAGTCTTAGTCTTAGACTTGGTGGTCAGATCATCACCGGCTTTCCTGTCATCATCGCCCTTGTCAGACGACATGCGACCTTGCGTCTCTGCCATCATCGCCAAGGTATATATAGATATGTCGTCAAATTAAGCTTTGACGAGACAAACCAAGCGGGAAAACAGAGAAAAGCGGCTTGCATATCATGGACTACGCCACAGTCTTAAATCATACGTAGGACCTGCTTCTCTCTCGGCCGCGGACATGTTGAGTAACCCGATCTAGATAACTAGATGGCACGCGTACCAGGTGACTTCACAACAGCCAACCTGGTACGACACTTATCGCATCCCATGGCAATTATCCAGTCGTCGAATAAGGCCGAAAAGATAACCCTGTTCAAATAACTTGCTGACTTAGTGATGGGCCTGTAAGACGACCAATTGACGGTTGTGGGTTTATCTACTCCCCCACACACTGCTCCCTTTCAGGAAGGCGGTCGGTCCCGGCTCCGGGATCCTGATGTTACAATCTGGGGATGAAGGTTACATGGGGCCTTTAGTAATCTGTACTATAAGAAGACCTATCGCCGGTGTTGGGTTAAACACTTGGGAGCTTAGACAATACTGCACTACAGTTGTTATATATAGCCACATGAATCTACTGGAGCTGGCATGGGTCGACGCGTATTTTTGGTACTGAAAATAAGCAGCAGCCTAGGGATGATGGGGACAGAACTTACAATGAATGGTGGTCACAGCACTGGACACTACCTACTTCGAGCTGAGACATGATTCACGTAAGACAACGGAGTCACTGTCAGACTACCGGTCTCGATTTAGGGGTAAGACACTGCGGTAGCACAGAGCAGGCAACTGCAAGATAATTATTCCCTGCCTGCGAATGACTAAGAGTAAATCTGAGGTCTTCCGTAGATTCTCGTCAGAATTACAATCACTTCATCGAAGTGAAAACCCCTAGGAAAATGGCTTCACTAGTGGTGATTTTCTTTTCTTTTCTCTTCTCTTCTTTTCCTTTCCTTTTTTTCTTTCTTTCTCGAGTTGCTTCACATAGCAAAAGCTTCAAAAAGGGCCCTATGCGTAGAGACAGGGGATCTCCAATATAACATTGACCACAGATTCCTGAAATTCCTGTGTAGGTGCATATCAATACTCACCCCAGAGAGCGCTTGAAATTCATATACATCGCTGTAATCTACTGTCCCTTTTTCGGGAAATTTTAAATAGTAGTAATCAAAAAGGAAAGGGGTTAATAGTAGAATTTCTACTGAATGCGTATTTCGACAAGAAGTCTTATGCTTTATAAGTGCGTAAGCGATTTATCATACACAAGATATAGCACTCGATGCGGTTTATCGATGGTGACATGTTGGAAAAAGCATTTTTTAAATTTTTTTTTATTTTTCAATCTTTGTTCTATGTTTATTTGGTGTGTACAGGGAGTTTCTGCTGCTGCTTCATTATGTAGATGGGAAAAGGAGCGAACGGGCAAAGCCTTCACTTTGTTCTCGTTTATTTTTACTCCCACGCGTAGTGCAACTAGGTCATATTTCACACCTCGCCAATGAGTAGGGAAGTAGTCAACGTATTCGCTACAGAATTTATCACAACTAGATATATTCAAAACAAGGTGATAGACATACTGCCTGGTTAGACATGTGCGTGGTTCATATATCTTCAAGAACCATAGTCGGAACGGTTAAAGACACTGTATCAATAGATTAAACCAGTCACTCACGTACCGTAAGCCAGAAATTGCACATATGATAGGTGAGACACCTTCACACAGATTGGCCTTCTTAGCAATTGCAAATAGCCTTTCTAATAACAGGATGTTATATCTAGCCTCCTAACCGACCTCTTTAACTCCCCAGAAGACTCTTTGTTCAGGGCCTTTAAATAAAGGTGCTGTGATACGAATGAAATAGCTCAGGGGAGCAAACTCAACAGAGCCTTTAAGTGATTCATTGGACATAAGTAAAAAGGTACTTATATTAATTTCTTAAAAGGTGCTGGTGGATAGGTACCCGCCCTATCAACCCCTATTCAAATTAATGTGTGTGGTTGGCAGTGGCTTTATCTATCAACGCAGTGTTTCTTGAACATTTCGAGCCATATGGCCAAAGGAACTGACTGAGCGCCCCAGAAGCATCTTCCAAACGTATCAGTCGAAAATGCACTTTGGGCGTACAAGGATGGTGTAAGGCTGGGCGTGGTGTCACTGAGAAGTAGTTTTTGGCAAACGTATCGCGACAAAGACTGCCACACCAGACATAGGGACCTTGAGTGTACTGCTTTAATGCTCTGCACATATCGGGGACAGGCAAAACCAGGTCACTTATGTTGGTTGCTACTTGAAGGCAGATCATCATATCTGATCGAAGGAGGATATCGTTGGCTTCCATGGAAAAGGAGAAATACGCCATGCAAGCCGATACTCACAAGTGTTTTCGAAATACCCATGAACCTTTTCTCTTCGAAGTCTCATTACAGTGTTATCACTAAATGCTGAGGTAGATGGTCTAGTCAGCTAACGAGTGTATTAATCATGCTAAGATGAACAGACGCTGACTATGGTCTACCTAGGGCAATCATGACTAACCAGCCCTGGTATCGAAAACAATAGAAACCCGGTGAATGTTTGCTTTGCGGCATTTCATTCGGCCGGCAATAGAGTATGAAGTCCCGGGAATGCTCCGATCTGATACTCGGACACATAATCTCTAGATGGGTAGAATCATCGCCGAGAAGATAGACGTGCAGCGTGGCTGCGTTGCCGTTCAATGGCGTCATCCCAATCTTTGATAAATTTGCCCAAATATATCATCGCCATTTTATCTTCTTTTAAGCTCGATTCCCAATTGTAAAGGGCGTTTTTTACGCTGGTAGGTATTTCCGCCTTTCGATTGGCGGCCTCTTGCTTGACGTCCCCTTTCTTGACGTGCCCTTTCTTGACGTGCCCTTTCTTGACGTCCCCTTGCTTGACGACGATCTCTTGCTTAGCGGTATCTCTCCTCAAAATTTCGATAGGATCTGGCCCAAACGCCGCCTTTTTATTCTGGATAGATTCCTTGAGCCGGCCTTCAGCCAGGGCCAATGAATTTGCAAGAGTAATATCTGTCTGTTCCCCGAAGGGGGGTCCGAAGGGATTGGAAGAACTGCGTGCATTGCAACTCCGGACCCTATCCATCGAAGATCCTTTACATGCTTTGAAGTTATATTCGTCGAGTTCCAACTGGAAGACTTTTTCAGGATCATAAGGCCGAAGCAGTTCACAGCCTTCTTCGATCGAATTGATGAGCTCGGGTTTTGGTATTAATCGTGGCAATGACTTAAGTCTTTCAAAGTATTGCGCCATGGTTTCTGTAGTATTTCTGTAGTAGTAAAATGGGGTTGTTAATTAGGCATGTATGTGAAGGGAGTCTGGGGATCATGAGAACGATGGAATCCCTATGATGGGCTGGAGATTATATATACTTCTCTGGAAGTACATCTTTACTTGTCTGTAACATACATGCTCTGGCGCATTTATTATAACATACCAACAAACATATCTATTCTGAAGCATCTTGTGAAAGGTCAGACATGTTTTCTTGATATTCGAGTCAGAACTTGTAAAGCAAATGTTACACTCGTACAAAGAGCAATGCCAACACTAACATCAACATGACCAGATTTGAAAACAATATGATATAACAATATAACATTGCTCACTTGTGAGTAGGCATATTCTTCATATTTCCCCTGAAAGCTCAGGCATTGAAGGTCTCTGTTAGTTTCTCCGTCAGATCTGTCTCGGTCCCTTGTTATCCTTCTGTCACCTGTGGTTTGACTGTGCAAGAGTGTTGAGTGAATCTACAGGCTCATCTATGAATGCGGCTCTGCCTTCACCTACTTAGGTTACATATACCTTGCCTAAAGTAAACATGGCAAGTATGTTTGGATCATATTACCTACTTAGGTACATAATGTACGTACATAGTATTAAGTACTGAATGACCTTGATACATAAGCACGGAGTACTGCGTACCTTAGCGGCTCAGGTTACCTTCAGTATTGTTGGTGAGACCGTGCTGTAAGGCTTGACCCCTGTCCGAGTGGGGCGATTAGTCAAGACCGAATGTGGAGAATTTGCCTGCTTGCCTGTCTGCCCGCATTTCTGTCATTGAGCTCTCAACCCCACCATCGTTTAATATTTACACCTTCGTCTAGGAATGACCTCCGTCGAGATCTCGGGTGTTCCATCCCCATAACATACTCTTCAGCAGCATGTTCCTGTGCCGCCAAAGGTCGCGTTGATTTAATCCCTAACCTGCACTTTTCCAAGTTCAACCTGCACATCCCTGCTCGGCCGTTTGTGCTGCCTTCACCTTGTCCTCACGTTACCCCGGGGGACTTCTGGGTAAGGCCAGAGATTTCTGCCCTTTGGGCAACGTGGATCTTTTCCTGCCGACTCTTGTCACGCACAAACGAGTTTACGAGGTAACTATTCTAGTCTTTTTCCTGCTAGGAATGCTTCCTAGCGTCCTAATGGACGTGGTTCATGCTGCTTACCTACCTCCCTACATTAAGCTGTTACGAGAATCACGAATTTGACGACCAACGACCTCAATACGCCACCCTTCCCTTCTGATCCCTATCTGCAGGCGACTGTGTCTTCGCCCAATACTCCATCACCATGTCGTCCTCGGCTGTGAACAACCCGAGTCCTCAGTCCATCAACTCGCTTTTGGCAAAGCTGACCGACCCCGATCCCGACTTCCGATTCATGTCCTTGAATGATCTTCATCAGATTCTCACCAAGCAGAAGGCCGATTTCCTTGGCCATGACTATAATACTTCATCTCGCATAGCAGATTCTATCATCAAAGCATTAGATGATCAAAATGGCGAGGTGCAGAATCTGGCAGTCAAATGGTAGGAACTTGGTCTAAATCTCGACCAGCTTCGTCTGAGGGACGGTTGCTAACAATCGTATAGCATAGGCCCTTTGGTTACGAAGGTTCCCATCGCCGTTCTTTCGCCCACCCTGGAGAAGATCACTATGGTGGAAATCAAGAACTCGGTCGATAACTCATTACCATCGCTCGCTTTGCGGAATGCTATTTCGTCCCTCCAGAGGCCCGTACGGGGAGTTGCACCGACTCGAGAAGTCATGGATACCTACAATATCATCAGCCGCGTCCTTATTCCGCGTATCCTGGGCTACTCGATACCTACTAATCTTTCCAATCAGAAGGTCGGCGATCCTCACGGAATACTAGATAAGAACAGTGATCCGACTTCTGAGGCCGTCGACGTACTGATTGAGGTCGTTCGATGCTTTGGCCCCTTGCTCCAGCCGCTCGAGATAGAGAAGCTGCAAGACGTTGTCGTGCAGGTGTTGGAGAGACGGAGCACACCTTCTCCTGTCAAGAAACGAGCTGTCGTTGCCCTGGCCATGCTTGCGCCTTATCTCACCAATGATGTCTTGAATGGGTTCATCAAGAAGATCCAGGGAGCTTTGAGACAACCCCAACTAGATACTGTCATGCGGCGTCTCTATATCAATATTATGGGTTCCCTCGCTAGATCCATTCCCCACAAGTTCGGCGAATACATACCTGATATTATCAAGTTCGTTTTAGCCACCCTTAGCCAGGAGGAGTTGCAGAAACAGCTCGACGCGGTCAGTGAAGGCAATGACCAACTAAACCTCGAGTTCAATGAAGTGCGGGAAGCTGCTTTGGTGGCGCTTGAGTCTTTTCTGGCCTCATGCGGCAAGCAGATGCGGGACTATACTGACGACACTATCTCTGCATGCCTTCGATACCTGAAGTTTGACCCCAATTATGCGGTAGATGATGACGAGGAAATGGAAGAAAACGAAGACGCGGACTCGGAAGATGAGGATATTGATGAGGACGATGATTTTGGGGATGATGCGGGGTTTGACGACGATGACGACGCGAGTTGGAAGGTTCGTAGATGTGCGGCGAAAGCACTATATACCCTGATCTCTACGCGAAGCAACGACCTTCTCGAAAAGGGGACTCTGTACCGCGAGGTTGCTCCTCCGCTGATCAAACGGTTCGACGAGCGAGAAGAAAGCGTCCGCCTTGAAATCATCGGCACTATGTCTCTTCTTATTCGAAAAACTGGCGAAGGCGTCATCGCATCAGTCTCGAGGGATGATGAGATCCTGCAGTCAATCAATGGCAGCCGGAAGCGCCGGCGACAGAGTAGCGGTGGATTTGTTTCTAGCAACAAGGCTCCTTACTTGGGGGCAACCGGTCTCACTTCGCCTACGCGGGAATCAGTTCCACCAACTGGCCCACGCGCTGACCTATCTAGATTGACGCCGCAGGTTGTTAAGACGGCAACAAAGCTACTGAAGGGTAAACAGATTGCTACCAAGCAAGCAATAATTCATCTGTTAGACGACCTGATCTCGGTTCAAAACGGGGGCCTATCCGATTACTTCGATCAAGTCATGCAGCCGATCATCGACGTCACCAAAGGCATGACCGGGAATGCGGGCTCGACCTCGACGGCCCTGTCGGGTGGAGCTGCGTCGGCGACTGCTACGACGCTGCGTGTGGCGGTCCTCCACTTCACGAGTGACATCGCGAAGACGCATTCTTCTAGCCTGTTCCAGCCTTATCTGGAAAAGATCGTTGCTGGCGTAGTCTCCGCGGTCCGGGATCGATTCTACAAGATATCTAGCGAGGCGGTCAGAACAGCGGAGGAGCTTGTTAAGGCCATCACTCCTCCCCGTGCTCGCCTCACTATCCAGAAATACAAACCCGAGTTGGATAAACTCTACGACATTATCGTGGACCGCGCTTCCGCAAACGATGCCGATACAGAGGTGCGGCAAGAAGCCATTCAAGCACTTGGTACCCTGATCTCCAGAACATCGTCTGCCGAGGGATCCGCGCTTCTACCAGCCGAGAAACGCCAGGCTGCTCTAGACTTACTGCTTGATCGTCTACGGAACGAGACGACGCGACTCTATGCCGTGCGAGCGATTGACAATATAGCAGCGCACTCCACGGCCGTTGGAAGTCTTGACCCCTCCTGGGTTCAGAAGGTCGCACTGGAACTCTGTGGGCAACTTCGAAAGGCTAATCGGCTGCTCCGAGGCGCCAGTATTCAGGCCCTGCAACATCTGATTCTTTCCCCTGCAACGAAGGGCTGCATCGAAGCACCCACGGCAAGTGGGATTGTGTCGGCTATTCTGCCGGTAGTTGCTGTTAATGACAGCCATCTCCTAAGCCCTGGCCTACTAATTGTTGCCCAGCTACAGCTGGAAAATCCCCAGTTGGTCTCTACGCCCGGCTTCGTCGAATCCCTCTGTGAACTTCTTAAGAAGAACATCGGGGGTGTGGCCCTGGAGTCGCTCGTCGTTTTCGTAACGAACGTAGGCCGGACTGGGATGGGGAAACCTTTGATGATGGGTGTCCTGCAAGTTGGCGTGGCAGGCGATCCAGCAGTCGTTGGCAAGGTTGCCGGTGCCCTATTTGTTGCGAGTGGCGGTAACGCCGGCGTTGATATAGACAGCTTCATCGCCGAACTCAACGCGGCCAGTAAGCTATCGTCACCAGACACCGCTCGGCAGTCTCTCGCGTTGGCCATTCTAGGGGAGATTGGGTTACGACTGGGGGAAAAGTCTCCCCTAAATCCCAATGTCTTCTTGGAGCAGTTCCACGACGAGCCTGACAAGGTTTCGGTATCTGCCGCAGTCGCTCTAGGTCGCGCTGGTGCCGGAAATGTGTCTGCATTCCTCCCAACTATTCTTCATGCAATCAAGAAGCCGGGCAGCCAACAATATCTGCTCCTGCAGTCTATACGGGAGATCCTCCACCAAGCTGTTACTTCCTCTACCGACATCAGCGCGTTTGAAGAGGATATCTGGGAGTTGCTATTTGGTGCGTCACAGCTTGAAGACAACAAGGCTATTTGTGCAGAATGCATTGGCCGACTGGCCATTATGGAGCCCGGCACTTATATTCCCAAACTTCAGGTACGTGTCGCCACAAGGCTTCTATTCGCTTGCTAACTATTGTAGGAACTCTTGAGCAGTCCGTCACCTGCATTTAGAGCAGTAGCGGTGCAGGCACTTCGGTACACTCTTCCGGATAGTGACGAGTCGTTTGATGCCGTGCTGAAGATGGTGCTCTTTGACATGCTTCTTACGGTTCTGAGAGACGGGAACATGGAGATCCGTCGTCTCGGCATGACAACGCTCAATTCGGCAACTCATAATAAGCCAGATCTGGTCTTGCCACACCTCAAGGAGTTAACTCCCTACGTCATGACAGAGTCCGTCATCAAGCCCGAGCTTATTCGTGAGGTTCAGATGGGGCCTTTCAAGCACATGGTGGACGACGGATTGGAAGTCCGCAAGGTTAGTGACTCCGAGTGCCGGGACGGATTAACCGATGAGAGAAATGTGCTGACCAGTCACCCTAGAGCGCGTATGAGACTCTTTACGCTCTCATGGAGACGGCGTTCTCTCGCGTCAGCTCTCTCGAGTTCTACGACCGTATCATTGCTGGTCTCGGGGATGAAAACGACATTCGATCTCTTTGCAATCTCATGTTGAGCAAGCTGATCGTCATCGATCCCGAAGAGACGACACGACGTCTCGACACGATCGCCGAATGCTACCGAAAAACACTGTCTACGAAGCTTAAGGACGGTGCGGTAAAGCAAGAAGTAGAGAAGCAGGAGGAAGCCGTCAAAAGTGTTCTTCGCGTCACTCTCCTCCTGGCCGAAAAGACCAAGACGACGCTGCCCGGTACTAGTACTGGTGGCGCCGACGTACAACAGTCGGTGCAGAACCCGGTGTGGCAGCAGTATTGGGAATGGGTCAACAAGGACTTTGATAAGCAACTCAAGGCTTTACGCGAAGAGAGCAAGGAGATGGCTTTGTAAGCGGCTTTCGAGGGTGAAAATGACTGGGCATCAGCATGGTCTTTGGTAGACTTGCGTTGGTCCTAACGGGATAGTTGGGTCCTTGCGGAACTAACGTTCACCGCTTGTTACCTTGAGAGGTACGAGGAATGGCAACATGAGACTGCAGAGGTCGTTGCAAAAGCCTTTGTCCTCAACTATGGAAGCAGTGATGTCTGATCGGATGAATCGGCCAAAGTGCATCATCGTCACCATAGGTAGGTAGCATCAGGTAGCTTTTTTTGCCCGCCTTTAGATACGCCCGGTCTGCTTAGGACACAAAAGAAACTCGAGTTTTTTGGTAGGTATACGCTGCCAGGACTACGTACTCATACATAAAAATCAAGACATGTCAATACCCTGTTTTTCTCTTAACATTAAGTCCCCAACTGAGGTTGGGGGTGAAAGAAAAAGATGTCCCTCGACTACTTAAGGGGCATTGACAGGGCGGTGATGAGATTAGGTACATACATAACCCCACGCCGAGATCCGTTAGGGGGATTATAAAATCCCACTTGTTTACCTTGGCAGCTAATGAAGGAGAGGTATAAGATACTCTAGTTATGAGACTTCAAGCTGTAAAAGAGTAAATATTTATTATAGGCTTGCCTTTACTATTATATACACGTAGCCTCTCAATGTATGAGGTTTGGGAATTCGGCTATTTCGGGAGTGTATCGTACTAATAGAACGCCGAAGCTCTATTCGTACTAGAAGTTAACCTAGGTACTTTGTGTGAGCTAGGCAACGGTGGTCTGTGCGCTGTAGGTGCACTATTTAACCCACTTTACTAGGATGTAATTTTTAGCTTACTACTTAATAATAACAACCTTGCCTTCCTCTGTGTGTAGCTGCCGAGCAATGGGGAATCAATTATGACGTTAAGAATGGGTTAAATAGAGTAATGGTGATTTTTTTTTGAGAATTGCTATTTGAATAGTGGCCCCATTTGAATAGTGTACGAAATACTTCTCAAAACCCTTACCGCCTACCTAATTAGGTATTCTGCCATCTACTTAATACCTGTAATTTCCCACCGCCTGCCTAATTAGGTATTCTGCCACTTATCTATTCACCTTTTCAACCACCTCTCTAACCACCTCTCCATCCACGTTTTTTACCACCTTTTCAACCTCTACCATTAGTAATGATGCCGATTCCAGATCCTCCTGAAGGAGGTCCTAGAGGAGGCAGCGCGGGAGGCAGCGCAGGAGGCACCGCGGGAGGCAGCGCAAGAAACACCGCGGGAGGCACCGTAGGAGGCAGTACGGGAGGTAGTTAACCTTACAGGTGTGGATAACTAAGCAGATAATCAATTCAGAAACGATTGAAAAAAACAGCATTTTTGTGCTTATTTCGCGAAAGGAGGCTAAAAACGAGGTAAAAATCAAGCAGCTACAATTAAAGTTGCACGCAATTAAAAATATAGGTAAAAAGATGTTGCGAAGAGCGTTACAACATATAAATACATTAAAAACACATACAAATCACATATAAAAATATATATCGGCAATAGATGTAACATATTTCACACTAGAGGTGGGGTAATTTGAGAAGTATTTCGTACACTATTCAAATGGGGCCACTATTCAAATAGCAATTCTCTTTTTTTTACCGGGAAGGGCCCCACACAAGCTCCAGCGATGTATGTAACATTCCTACTGCGTAGCTAGCACCTATGTTAGGTAGGTAGGTAGCTGCAAGCCCATGTCTGACAGTGAGATCGAATTAGATGGATCACCGGCCATCGGAGCAATTCATCCAACGTCGTACTCCCCCTTCAATAACACGTCTCTGGTGAGATTTTTTTTTTTTTTTTTTTTTTTTTTTTTTTTTTTTTTTTTCGGTTTCCTGACCATACTTCTTCCCCCTACTGTACGAAGGAAGCTATTCCCGTCGTCCTCAGTACTAGACTACTAATATCGAAGTACTCCGTGAGTGAGGATTATTAGATCTCTTCTATACTTAGTTAAGGTACATTGCATACGTACGGATTACTTCCAGTGCGGGACATTTGAACCTACGACGAAGTACGTACGCGGCACGCACTGCGCAACTGAGACGAGTCCCTGGGCACGTACCTCATCACTCACCTACCTACCCGAGTATCTATCTACCGCCCTACCTACTCACCTAGGCGTATAATACATACTCGTACATACCCTCAGCTCGGCACACATCCGCGGCGACCAGCCTAAACCACCACCATGTCGACATCGCGAGTCTTCGCCCTCCGTTCTTCCGCCCTCCGCGCCTCCGCCTTCCGTGCGGTCCCCAGACGACCCGCGCCCCGCCAATTGGTCCGTCCCGTGGCGCGGAGAGGCTACGCCACCGGCCATGAAGACAACCCCAGGCAAGGCGACCTGCCGTGGTGAGCTAGCTTTTCATCTACCTGCTTACTTGCGTACTCCTAGCGCCTTACTTACCTACCTACTTACCTACACCCGTCAACGGCTCACTCACTCACTCACTCCCCTGCCGGGGAAGCGCCATTACTACCTACCTACCTATCCTCTAACCTCAGACCGGCCCCTCCGACTAAGCTCGCAGGCTGACTGCCCGAACCTAGGCTTATCGGCTCCTCATGCGTGACCATAGCAGGCCTCGCCTACCTCTGGCCCTGGCGCAACAAGAAGGGCACGCACGCGGAACACACACACGCCGCGCCCGCGGCCACTGAGAACCCCGGCCCAACGCAGGACAGCGGGAAGGCCGACGACAGCGACCCCCCGTCGGCGGATAGCTCGGACCCGGACTCAGCGCCGGACGACCAGCGGGGGGAGCAGCAGAAGAGCACGGAGGTACGTTGGCAGCTATTATCCCCCTCCTACCTGTCGTCCCTGGCACTGCTCCTGCGGGCCAACGCGCAGCCGTCGTCCTCCTCCTCCTCCTCCTCGGCCGTCACCCTGATTCTCCTGTTCTCCGTCCTTCTGTTCTCTATCATTCTCCCGCCCATCTTCCATATTAACAACCCCCTCTTTCCCCTCTATAACCGTTTGCTTCTGCGGCTGACCTCGGGCTCGTCCTATTCTTACGTACAGGGCGATGATGATAATAAGCAGAGCGGTGATGCGTCTAAGAAGGGCGAGGGCGAGGGCGAGGGCGAGGGCGAGGGCGGCTCTTCTAAGAAATGATAAGCTATTTACTTAGGTAGGGTCGTGGTTTATTTACCTACGTGGCTATGATTATCCCCGCTGCTACCCGGGGGAGGACAGGGCGTCCGCTTAATCTGTCCAGGGAAAACGGCATGAAATCGGGGGAAAGAGGGGGTAGTGAGGTAGTGGGATGGCATGGATCGGGATATCGCTCGTATCCTGTGCTTGCATCATCTGTATTATAGATAATATGTAACATCTCCAGCATCTCCCAGAGACCAGGCCTTCATCATAATGGTATTAATCTATGAAGGCGGCTCGGAAAGGCTATAATTGTTTTTACGAAAGGCCAGTGCAGAAATGCGATATTTAAAAAAAAAAGGGGGGCTAGTTTCACGATTGAAAAAAGGCACGCCGATGGAGAAGGCCTCTTGTTACTTCTTTCGTCAATCTTGCTTGCTTCATTCTCCTCCTCTGCTCTACATACTAGCAACAGTAGTAGCAATAGTAATAGTTGTAGTAACAATAATACCGTCTTCTCTCCTTCCTTTCCTTACATCATATCGTACGTACGGTACGTAACCCCTCCTACATTCTAGGCAGTGTCATCTCCCCCCAATCAAGATCAGTCGGTGCTTGGTGTTTGGTAGTTGGTGACCTTGAGGTCAGGTCAGTCTCGGGGAAGAAGAAAAAAAGATTAAATAGATCAAACAGAAGACAACCAGACAACCAGCCAGACATAACGCTTCTGTGTGTCAGAACAGTTATCTAGCAGGTGATTTGATTACACTTTACACTTCTCTCCCGTCCGGGGCCTCTAGAAATCGCGACTGGGTACTTAGTCAAACAAAAAAGTGAGAAGAGAAAAACAGCAGTACAAAATTCTTGCCGTATTCTTTTTTGTTTTGTTGTTGTTGATGTTTTTTTCTTTCTCCCCAAACCCCCACGCCAAAAGGATGATGATGATGATGGTCTTATGATGCTTCCTATTTTCCTTCCAATCGAGGTTGACGATCCCCGAAGATGATGAGAAAAACACATGTGGTCAAGTCTGTGAGTGTGTGATGCCGTCTAGGGGACGGTCTGTACAAAGGAAAAACTTTGGTATGCATTTAGATGTTTCTTGGTGTATTGGGTGTGCCCTGGTACTAGCCAGGCATAGGATGTCCCGCTTGTTGTGCATCAATTTGGAATTACTCTGAGGCCAGCTGAGATGTCGAGGAGCCCTACAATTTCAAGATCGTGCGCCGACTCTGTTGGCGAAGCAGTTCTTTAGATCTTGGGAGCTCTTGCAATTAGTATTGTCGTAATAGCCGTTCAATATCGTAAGAAGCGTGATGATGATCATGCCGATGCGGTGATGCGAAACTTGCTCCATAGTCAGGATGAATAGCCGTAGGTGAGCGGATAACTCTGGAATTGGTCTCCCAGATCCATGTACTCTGGATTTGAGGCTAGCAGGACTGATAGAGTAGCAGAGGCTCGCCCACGTTCTCGATTTCGGGTATCGTGCATTTGAGATCGAAGGCCTTTGAGAGGACGATCTTGAAGATCTATATAGAGTCAGCGCGCTATTACTCCGAAAATCGTAGGACAAGTAGAGGGATGAACCTTTTGGACGTTGATGCTGTGGCTGGTGCTACTAAAGATTAAAGCAGCCCGCATCGCCTTGGCAAATCGTCGAGCCTGTATGAAACGTCAGCCATGCGCCAGAATCTCTATCACATACGCCAAGACCTACCTGGTTTGATATCTCCTCTTGATCTTCGCGAGGAAAGTTGACGAAGTGGTCGTACTTAGTCCCGACCAGAATCGGGATGGCCGTCTTATTGAACCCTCGTCCTTGGCGATACCACTCCTTGATACTATTCAGTGTACTTTTCCGCGTCAAGTCGAACATGAACAGTATAGCCACAGCATCGTTGCAAACTAAGGGGAGCATGTTAACAAACTCCCTCTGGCCACCCAAATCCCAGATGCTGAACGTGATCTCGGTGTTGCGTATGCTGATCGTCTTCTCCATGAAGTTGACACCTAATGTCTGGATGTAGTCTTCGTCCCAACTGCCCTCGACGTATTTTACCATCAGAGACGTCTTGCCGATCTGCGCATCGCCCACCATGCCAACCTTGATCACGACATGGTGGCGCCCATTGCTTTGTTCTGCATTATTACTATTACCATTGCTACCCCTGGAACCATGGTCGCTGTAGTGTCTGTCGCCCGAGTTGGAGAGGCCCGAGGGTGGTCTCGATATCGATTGCGGCTGCATAGAAACGGGAGGCGAATCATATGGAACATTCGTGTCCATCTCATCAGGATGCGGGCTGCTAGCCAGACCTTGGTCGAGCGATCGTGAACGGTGATGGCGTGTCTCGTACATGGGCTGCTCAGAAGCAAGGTGCGGAGACCCCTCAATGCCGCCGAGGCTGTCGTCGCCAATATCCTGCGGCACGGGTGCAGGTGTAGCGAGCGGATCTTGATCCATCGTGTCTAATGCGTCGTGGAACTCGGCGGAAGACCCCGCGGAAAGGAGTGATGAGTCCAGATTGAAAGGCACGGAAGGGCCTCTCTCGAAGTTGAGAATGGGCGGTAGTACTGGAGCGGTAGCACTCGAGGTGCAGGACAAGTAAGAGATTGCGGTGGGGATGAGGGTCTCAGATCAACCCGGCGCACTGGATCATAGAACGATCATGGAATGCAGATGGAATGGACACTGCGAAGCTTCGGCGAAGGGAGGAATGCTGGGCGGTGTTCCTAGAGTGCATGCAATGTATTAGTCTCGATGCATATCGATAATACGAGAGATAGTCAGCTCCAGCAGTCAGTCTAAAAGCTGTCTAAAAGCTGAGACTTGGTCCCCCAGGCTGTTGGTGCCGGGACAATACGTTGTATAGGTGGAGTAGTACTTGGTAGTTGAGGGAGGTGTGTATTGAAGCGGCATTGGAGGGAGACAGGGAGACGAAAGGCAAGATGCAATGCAGGCGAAGAAAAAATGGATTACAGGCGGGTGACTGTGCAGAATATTTTATGCATACATACCTGAGGATGGAGGGCGAATAACGAATGAATGAATGGGATTCTAATGCGGAAACCCGTGAGGCCCGTCGGTTTGTGAAGTTGGGAGAGGTGATGAAGTTGGCCCACCTAAAACGGGAAGATCAAGGCCGGAGGGGCAGAGGCAGAGGCAGACACCCACTATCTGCGAAGTAACCCGCTGTTACCTGAGATAGTACGGAAGGAAGAGAGTCGTACAAGCAGTACAAATATACATCCATACATCATATATCCATATAATGTACACCCATGCACATATTCATATGTAGATAGATACATAAGCGCGGTGCAATACATTCGTACGTACATACTGTACAGTAATCGGCATTGGGCTGACTTTGCACTTATTAGTATCATTGATGCCACCCAATGGATGTATATACGGTTATGTGCTTCTACATGATAAATACGGGAGTCAAATGCCGTATTTATATCTAATAATCGCCCATGAGTGAAATATTCTTGTTTACTTTTTGGTTACCTTTATTAAAATAAAAAATCTTTGGTTTCCCTAATGTGAACAGCAAAGCTGACTTGGTGTCGGTTTCGCCGTTATTCCCAGCTTTGGTCCTTTTGCAACCTGGAGCTGTTGGATTTTGGCGCCAAAGACCGACAACGAATAAGGTTGCAGGGAGTCGATATGCCCGTCAGACGCGACGCGATTCTCGGTCTATCCTTGATCAAAGCAGATGATACGCTATTCCGTAGGTAGCATGTGGTTAACTGGACCACGCCATCTCTTCTATCATGCGCGTAGATTGCATATGAAGGGCTGATTGTACTATATAACCCGTCTTCGAGGAGTTGATAATAAGAGACGAGCGTCGCGTGTTGGTTGCCAAGCGAACACGTGCATATTTTCGATATTTTAGTAAATAAACCACCTGTCTTTTTCAGGAAGCTCAAGGCATGCCGGTATGCATAATTCAAAATTGGCCGTTCGAAGACTGGGGATCCTGTGAGTTTTGAACCCAACTATCGATTGAGTTCGGTGTCAACCTTCCAACTTCAATGTGACAGCTGACAAAGCCAGTTGACGATGACTTCGTACCACATGTAAAATGTTATTTGATGGTAGTACAGAAACAATATGGGTGGCAGCCCGATAGGCGAGTCCCTGCAGCAGCAATTGGCTGATGCGGGGCACTTGACCCGAGCTATGATTGGCTAGCTGTCCTCTCTAGTCAATTGCTTCCTTGTCAAAACGCCCGGACCGTCATATTTATCCTTAACACTGTACCGAGTAACCTAACTGTGCGTAACGCACATAGTGTCAAGCCACAATCGGACACGCATTCGGACCGCAGTCCAAAAACACCTATCGGCTGACAATTTCCGGCAGTGGCATCATTGATATCAATTGGACGTCAAAGCTTCACCAAATCACAATTTACAACCCTCAACACAACAATTCACACCGCATCTCTTCCAGAACCATGGCAGCAATTGCGCGATGCCTACGGGCCGCCCGACCGTCGACTCTCTCTCGACTAGCTCAGACCCCCCGCATACGTAGCAATTGGCAACCTGCCTCTCTGCGAGCATTTACTGCATCACCGATAAGTAAGCTCTCTCCCATCCGATGTCGCCGGAATAAACACGCATATACACATGCACACATGGGACGTATACACGCACGCACATAGATAGTCATATATCCATACATATACACACACACACATGCTCACCTCCGCGCCTTTCGCAAACAAACAGGAGACATCCGAAAGTACACCAAGGACCACGAGTGGGTCGACCTGAGCGCCGACAAGACGTCGGGCGTGATCGGCATCTCGGAGTACGCGGCCGAGGAGCTGGGCGACGTGGTGTACGTCGAGCTGCCCGAGGAGGGCAAGGAGGTGAGCGCGGGCGACGCCATCGGCGCCGTCGAGTCCGTCAAGAGCGCCGCCGACATCAACGCCCCCATCTCCTGCCGCGTCACCGCCGTCAACCTGGTCCTCGAGGAGAAGCCCGGCACCATCAACCAGGTGCCCGAGGACGACTCGTACGGCGGCGGCTGGATCGCCAAGGTCCAGGTCGGCGAGAAGGGCGCCGCCGACTTCGACACCCTCATGGACCTCGAGGAGTACAAGACCTTCACCGGTTCGGAACACTAGGTCGATTTTTCGTTAGCGGGAGTTGACGGGCCGTGGTGTCGGGATCGAGCTGTATAGCCGAAGCTAGCTAGGCGGGGAGGGGGGAGGGGGAGGATTTCCTTTTCTATTTACCACCGGTGCATGGAGATAAAAGGATTCATTCAACAAGACAGCAAAGCAAGAACGGACACGGGCTCAACCTTGTATCATAAATTCGTGTGGGTATTTGAGTATGGTGAAAGCATATCGCAGCAAAGATCTACATGAAAAGGGGCAGCCAAGTCTATAATGCATGCCTTGAAAAAAAAAAATCATCGATTTTCCGTCTATATTCCCGTTACCGTGTGAGAACGTCTACTATGCCGGCTCCCACGGCTCCGCCTTATCCTTAGTAGCCTCCCGCTCCGCATTGATAACGTCGAGGATCTTCTGTGCTCCGTTGTCCGTAAGCTGCTGAGCGACTCTCTTACCAAACTCAACAGCCTCCTCTCGAGACTTGATCTCCTCGATCTTCTCGGCATCGGCAGCCTCCGTGCCATCGACGCTAACAACGGTCGCCGTCAGCCGCAGCTTGTTGTCTCCGAGCCATTGCGTCTCGACGCCAATCGGGATACTGCAGCCACCTTCCAACGTTCTCATGACACTTCTCTCGGCCTCGCATGCTAACATGGTATCCACGCTCTCGAAGGGCTTCAGCAAGTCCAACGTCTGCTGATCATCCGCTCTCGCCTCGATGCCCAGGCCGCCCTGGCCCACGGCATGCAACATACCGCCGCCCTCGGTGCTGCTCTCGAGGTACTGCGAGATGCGGTCCTCAAGGCCCATGCGCAGCAGGCCCGCCGCGGCCAGGATCAGGACCGCGTACTCGCCGTCGTCGGCGTCGAGCTTCTTGAGCCGGCTATCGATGTTGCCGCGCACGTCGCGGAACTGCAGTTTGGGAAAGCGTCGCCTGATCTGGGCCATGCGGCGGACGCTGCTGGTGCCGACGACGGCGCCGTCGGGGAGGTCGGCGAGGGACTTGTAGCGGTCCCGCAGGGCGCGCTTGACGACGACGACGTCGCGGGGGTCCTCGCGGGGCGCGACGCAGGCGAGCGCGCAGCCGGCCGGCAGCGCCGTCGGCATGTCCTTGAGCGAGTGCACGATGAGGTCGAGGGCGCCGGCGACGAGCTCGGCCTCGAGCTCGTTCGTCCACAGGCCCTTGCCGCCGAACTTGTACAGCGCCGTGATCTTGTCCTTGTCCGCCGTCGAGTGCATCCCCTTGATCTCGAAGTTGATGTCTGGGTGCAGCTGCTGCAGCGCCGTCACCACCAGGTCCGCCTGCTTCAGCGCCAGCGCCGACTTCCGCGTCCCGACCCGGATCGTCGGCTTCGCCGTCGAGGGGGTTATCACCGGCTGCGTGGCGTGTGTTGACATGGTGGCGGATGAGGGGGCTGGCGGATGCAATTGGGGCAATTGGGTAACGATATCCAGACGTAGGAATCGATCGATAGGATCCCTGTGCAGTGCTACTACACAAACTCGTGTCCACTACCACTAAAAAAAATTTTTTTTTTTTTCTTTATTCGTAAAGCTCTCGACTCGTTGTTGAAGGACAGATGCTCGCGGGGTCCAGATTTGCAGCAAGTGCGGGGCATTTTCATCAACCGAATAAATCCCTGCTGCAGATGCAGGTGCCACAGGCGCAGGTGCAACCTATTTTCGGGACCTGCCGCATTTCATCCCCCCGATCGGAAATTGTTAGCGCTGTTTCTCGCATAGGTACAAGTGCACCTGCGCAAGGTACCTTGGAGGAGGTACGGAATCTCTTACCTCTCTACTCATCCCACCGTTACAGCCTGACTGACTTCATCTAGGAACCAATACTATTCGTTAGCTACCTTAGACAGAAAGCCCAATAGTTTGGGCTGTCTAAGATTGTCTCAGTCATTTTCCGAATATCTCTCCTAACTCCCGAAAGACATCGCCCGATAAATATGTTCCACGAAGACCAGATATCCCCGTTAACAACTAAGATCATGGTCTCCTACGTACAGGTTCAGCAAGATTTCAGATATCCGTCGATATCACAGCTTCGTGTTCAGTACAGATCTAGTAACATTGCCTATGTATAGAAACGCGTCATCCTCTCGGCATCTAATGAGTAAATGATTTGCTTCCGTATCTCACGATCTAGTGTTCTTTGTACAGAGATCTGATAACACGTTCCGCACCATCGATTCCCGGCCCGCCCCCTACCGACATGCAGGTACTCGCCCATGTAAGATCCCGAACCTTGTGTAGACAATATGTCTAGGCTCATGGCTAGTAGCTTTTGAAGGATGTACGAGTCAAGTACGTCGGCCCCGAACCTTGTGTATCCTTGCTTGGGAGGTAGTACTTGTATCACTCTATTCGTCAAATCGTACCAGACGGCAATTCTTTCATCTATGAAGCTCAACCCAGTTCCACATCGTGCTATTTGGCACGGCTACACGGACGTGTAATGGCCAGCTACAGGAACCATCCAAAGAAGTCTGCCTAGTTATGACTAGGTCGAGTGCTTGACCTCGCCTCTTACTTCCAAATTAAGCACGAGTCCCTATCACGAAGATGTTCTGCGGAGACGCGTTGGGGTTTACGTAGAGTTGAGTGCCCTCTGCCGCATGTAACGGGTTCCGCTATCGATATGGTCTTCCCATATGTTGCTCGAGACCATCATCTTCTCGAGTCGAGCTTACTATAAAGGCATCACGGACGGTTGCTCCCTTGAACCAGCCTGTCTGAGAAGACACCGGCAAACCTTCCGTATTCGTCCAGAAAACGTTATCACGTCCACTCTTCAGCCACGCAATCCTTCAAGACTTTCCTATATACAACCATGAAGTCCTATCTCATACTCCTTAGCTCTCTCGTCTTGATCAGTCCTTCTCTAGCATGGCGAGGACCACTCCCGCGTGCGCAAACCACCACAGTTATCGTTCCTGCGCCGCAGCCGCCGGCAACCATAGCGACTCTTTCGTCAGGTAGCGCGGTCCCTCTACCTGCTACCATCTCCACCTCATTGCCCAGCGGCTCCCCCGGATTTGGTCCGAAGTGCGGCAAGGGCTACACATACTGCGGGTACATGCTGACCTCCAACGGGCATAGTATGTCTCCCTAACACCGCATCTGGAACGTTCCATCTGGCTAACAGCTTGAGACTTTGCTCCAAATGATGTCAGCAAGGCCTACTGCAACGGCCTTTCGGAACTCTGCGTCAACGGCAAGCCCAAGACCGATGTTTCCCAGGCCGTCTTCGTCTGCATGAATGACCAGCCCTCGAACGTCCAGCTCCTGTGTGCTTGCGGCGGCAAGTGCTTGAACGATGCGGAGAGCAACTTCATCGCACATTGCGACAAGCCTTGCATCAACGCTTGAGCCCGGATGCTCGGATCTCAGGAGTCCTGAATACAAAGATTGGGAGATTGATGTAAGTGTTTGTTCGCTATGGTGACAGTGGTGAGATTAGGGACATAAGCAGGGAGGTTCGCGATGACATTTTAAGTCGCTCATTAAGAGGGTTATATCTGGAATCCCCTTTTCTCTTTGGGTGATATGCCAAAGTTCGAGACAACAGCCATAGCCCCTGGCATTTCCTATCTAGTACCAGTATCAGCAGTCTGTTTAGGGGGACGCAACAATGTAGGCCGGGCAAGTCTGATATAATACGGGGCGGTCTTCTCGCCTAATGCAGTTTATTCATGAAATGGAGAATGGATTACTTACGTGACATCTCATCCCGTTTAAGCTAAAGAGTCTAAATATCTACAGCGTAGATGGGAATTGCTTATTAGCGTTCTCAGTTTCGTATATTTACTCCTTCCTCAACCCTGTTAGCACTGTTTCCGACTACGTTCATGTTGGTAATTCCTCTCTTTCCAAAATCCACACATCCCGTGATCGTTGTAGACTTTGGTGATATTACCTAACGATTTAGCATTGTTCATTATTTCCATTATATGAACAGTGTCTGCTGTGCTATCGCGGCTTTTATACTTTTGAACGTATGTCCATTCAGTTATCTATATATTCAATGCCTACCTAGCTCTTCTCGACACGACAGGTTCCCACCACCTCCGTGAATCATATCTGAGGCCATCCATTCACCCACTTCAAAACATTCCAGCCGAATTTGACCTGAGAGTACTTCACCCCCTCAGTGAGATTCACTGTCGAACAAGTTAACCCGAAACACGAGCTTTTCCTAAGAACGGGAACGAAGGTTAGCAAAAAGAAACTTACAATAATGATAATACAGAACATCGCCACGTGCGTCATCGTGGAACACCCCCTGTCCACCCGGGGCGTAGACATCCCCATGGCTAGCGAGCAACGTAGTGCCTCCGCCCTTGGTACAGGAAACGCCGTCTTTGTCGACATACGGGCCGGCGTGGTCCTTGCTCCGACAGACCGTGACATGGTAGACCTGATCGATCGGGTCCTTGTCCGGGTCGTACACGCAGCAGATGCCCCGGCTCAGAAACAGGTACCAGAAGTCGCCGTGCTGCCAGACGAAGGCCCCCTCCATCTTATGGTTCCCCTCGGGCTCGTACGCGATCCGGTGCTCTTGGTTGGGCTTCCCAATCTTCTCGCCGTCGATGCTCACCCGCGACTGGTAGATGCCGTTCCAGTACGAGCCCCATTGCAGATACCACTCGTTGCTTTTCGCGTCCCGGACGAGGTTCGAGTCGATGGCGTTGTAGAGGCTTTGGTTGTTCGAGGTCACCACGGCTCCCTGGTCTTTCCAAGACCCGGACTCCATTGTTTTTGAGGTTGCGTAGCCGATTGCCGATTCGTGGCTCCCGGATTTCGATACCGAGTAAGAGCAGTAGTAGATACCGTCAATATAGGCTACATCGGGGGCCCATAGCTACGCCACGTTCCGGTGTTAGTACCTAGATGTTGTTCTGAGAATGTCTGCGGGGAGCCTAGGTAACATTTTCTCGGCCCATGTTGATAAACGACAGATTTGCGAAGGACTAGAAGGTCTCCAAACAGACTACGAAACTGAATGAGGGGCTCCAGATAGGTACTCACCTCATCGTTCCCCGGCATATCGATGACGCTCGCGTCCCGGATCACGCTACCACTCTGTTTCCACGGCCCCGACAGATCATCCGCCGTCGCGATAGTGATCAGATCCAAAGTCGAGAATCGAAAGTACTTGCCATCCGCGCGCTTCACGAGAGCCGGGCTATGGGCGTGGCAGTCGCCGGTGCATGCGCCGGGGTCCGGGTACTCGGCTCTTGCGACAGAGGCAAGAAAACCTATCAAAAGTGCTGACGAAATAGAGTGCAACATTGTGAGGCTCTTAGAAGTTCACCGCGCGAGTTTGATTGACAGTACACCACACGTACGCGCGCGTCTGTTGAGACATGGCGGGTGCTGTAACTTATACATCCTCCGTCCGGGGCTATGCTCTGCGCAGCACAGATCTAGATAGACTCAGCCCGGGCCGTCACCGTGCACTATATCTATACGCCGTGTTAGACTGTTCTCCATAAGAGGAAGTCATTTCGGATGCAGCTAGATGATTACTGCAACCCGATCTAAATAGACAGCCCGGGCCGCTGTGCGCTATACCTAGCTATACGCCGTGTTAGACTCTTCGCCATAACAGGAAGTCATGCCGGATGCGGCTGGATTATGCCTGCAACCCAATCTGCCGTATCCCGTAAGATTCCATGATAAACCTCCTCCGGCTTGTGCTGTGCCACGTATATCTCGTAATATAGCTTACTGCATGTCTCAGCTACCAAGAAATAGGCCTATTTTGTTTGGAACTCATAAATAGAGTAGGTACCTGCGGGGCTACGCCACAGTACTTTCACCATTGAAAGAGAGGCATCGTCCCATGGTTCTAGTAAATAATAGATTCCTAGACTCCACTACCTATCATCAATGCCGACAGGGACGTTGAGAAGGTTAAGGTAGTAAGGCGCCCTCGGTACTATAGGTAATTCGGTTAGGATAGAGTGCAAGAATAATTCAGACTTGCATAAACAACATATCCCGCTAATTTCTTCGCAGGCTTTTGTAGTTGTATAAACTACCTTTCGTCTTATATTATTATGCTTTGTTAAAGACTACGTTCCATGTCTGTATAATTTGCCTTAATACTTTTATTTCTTTCCTATATTTTCTCATGATGACCTTTCAAATTAGGTACCAAGCTCAGGAGAAGCAAAAACAAAATTCGAGGCTATTTTGTATAGTCATTCGAGTAAATTTTCATATGATTTAGTTAAGTTACATTCAAGAAGTAATTACCTGACTTGTCTTGAGTCGATCCATTCGATATCACAGCAGACCGTCAGCTAGCAGCTATAGGTGTGATCCCGAAGTAGGCGCACTATATAACTTTGGTTAGGGACCTCGGAACATCGACTCATTGATGATCAATAGAACTCGGGCCCACGCCAATGTCCATGGTATACACATGTAAAGGCTTCACTACCTTACTTGTGCCATTCTGAAACGGAATACCTCTATTCAGCTGCGCAGCAGGCATCCATAACTTGCCATGGGTATCGATCCACATCGCATCGATCCATAGCAGTCGCGGGTCTTGCACTATCACACTAGATGTGCCGTTGGGCGCTGTTTTGAGGATTGACTGCCTGTTCACATCGCTGCCTGTGCAAAATTCGGAGTTAGTCCATACCCCCTTTGGAAAAGATTGGGGAAGCTCCCAGTCATGTCTCGCGGGGTTTTAGCTCCCGAGACATTTTAATTAAATATTCAGGTAATGTAGTCCCCCGGTAAGGTTCAAATAGGAAGGAAAATAAACAAAAGCATAGATCACGTACTCCAGATGTTGCCCTGCGCATCCATCGCCGTGCCGCCGGTGGGCGGGGTCAAGACGTACGGCTCTACGTACTGGGGCAGCGTCTCCGCTAGCGACGAGTTGTACAACGCGTCGTCGAGATACCCCGTCTCGATACGCGACATGCCGCCGGATGCCGGCTGGTAATAGAGGAACTTGCCGTCCGGGGAGACCTCGAGTTGATCTGCGTAGACGTACGCGAAACCCTGACTGGGGTACGGCCCGCGCAGGAGTGCGCCCTCGGCCGACTGGGGCATGTAGGCGCTGGTGGATTGGTGGTTGTTCAGCACGCGCAGGGCGTTGCCGGTTGCGAGGTCGAGAACAATCAGGGCGGGTGCTCCGGCGTCGGTGAAGTACGCTTTTCCCGTTGCCGGATTGAACCGGATGTCGTCTAGCAGCGACGTCGACAGCGTGGCGTTCCCCATGCCGTACACCCGCTGCACTGCATTCGTCGTCAAGTTCACCTGGACGACTTTCGGACCCGCGGGGAGAATGGCCGGTTGCCCCAAACTCGGCAATCCCGTGTCGACGATCCAGAGCGCGCCATCGGGTCCGATGCGCTGTGCATTGGCGTTAATGAAATGAGTAGCTGGATCCTTGTCCGTTGTGTAGTTGTTCCATTCTGCGTCTGGAAAAGGCGTGGCTGTCTGTGTGGAGTTATCCCACTCAACTATCCCGGGCCCTGTTGAGCCATCGACTCGGGCATACAAGATGAAAAGACGACCATCCGGTGTCGTGGACACGCCAGTGCTGGGTGTGTCAAGCGTCAAGGCAAGTTGGACACGGGGGTCCTCGGGTGCTGGTATAATACTGCCTACCGCTGAGGCGGCGTATATAATCAACGGCAACCACATTTCTCCCTTCTTTTGTCTCTATCTGCATTGAATACGGGAACAGTATTGAGAAATAGAAGGCGTTTGACAGAGCTGCCGTGGGCGAGATAAGTATGAATATTGCGACCGTCATAAGTGCTGCATGCAGTTCCTACCCCGATACGCACATATCATCAAAGTATACGAAGCCCGATGTGCTGGAATGCTTAGGTGAGCGAAACCTCTACTCAGCGTTGACTCTGTTGACTCCGGCACTCTCGCCGGATCCGTACCTCGAGCGCTCTCGGTTTGGCAACTGAGACATTGAAAACTCCGCTAGTCCCAAGCATCCTGAGTACATGTATTACTCCCTTACGGCCAGTGTTTATTTCATAACTCTGGTATATGCATGAAACTGACGTAAACGGCGCTCTGTAAGACCATATAACATGACACCATGACGAGTACGACTTGGTTATGCAACTTTACCAGCACGGTATAACGTAATATGGAATATTAATAGTTGATTATCTAGCTATTTTATTCTTGTAAAATTACACCAAGATTCATAAAGCAAAGCATGGTAAGCCTGTTATGAAAAGCCGAGAAGATATATTCATTTCGTAAAAGCAGCCCTACAATTACCGTAGAGAGCATACAGTCTATTTATAATATGCGACAGTTGACTCACAAATCCAATTCTAAGGTTTTGAATTGAACAACTTTCAAAAAGTCTAATACGATGTCTCAACTCCGATAATATGCAACCAGCTCTTATCCCGATAAGTGCAACAAAACATCGCTTCCATCCGAGGCTCTATACCGCCCCTTTTCCGGTCACGAGCTGATCTCACTCCTGACATCCCGAGAATCAAGACAGCGACTCCACACAGTAAACCTCCTGCACGTAATCATGCGTCCATTGCGACCCCTCCGGCAGCTCATTTAGCTGCGCACAGATCGGCACGAACGCGACCTCGACGCAGTCCCCCGGCGTGCTCTCGCCCTCATACACGAACCGGACCAGAGGCTCATCGGCTCTCACGGCCCCGACGAACCGCGTACAGACGGCGTACGTCCCCTTGCTCGGCCCCGTCAAGGCCGGCGCCGCCTCCGTTCCCACATTAAGCCCCGCCGTCCCCGCCCCCACGTTGATCCCCACGCTGTGCTCGCCGGGGTACTGCGGGTCCGAGGTCTCGCGCGAGACAACCTGGATCCCGAAGGGGTACGGCAGCCCGAGGTCGTTGAGCACCGCGGTCGCCGCCGCCTCCGTGCCGTTCACGTAGAACGGCGTGTACGTGTACTCGGGCAGTTGAGGGCCGACGATGGCTGCGTTCTGCCCTGCGCCCACGCGCAGCACCGATAGGAATTGCCCTGCGATGGGCGGGTCGAGGTCCTTACTCGGGTCGGCTAGCGAGAGTTGCAGGTGGAAGGCTAGCGATTTGGAGGCGCGGGGTGCGTGTAAGATTGGGGACGCGGTTGCGAGGCCTAGGGTCAAGAGGGTGAGGAATGTTGATGTTGTAAGCATTTTGTGTTGAGTTATGAGAGTGATAGATTAGGTATTATGGATTAATAATAGCTGGGTGTTGTGTATATTGGAGAAGTTTATGCGTTTCTGTATATATTAATACGCCAAAATAGAGTCTAAATCAATTAGATATTGGTGGCAGCTAGAAGACGTCGAGCAGTGGAAATAGTTCACATATTATATACTCGGCGGTCTGTTCTGCATAATAAGCTGTCGGGATGTCGGGGAGAGTGGAAAGTATTACGGATCACGGGCAAATCACGCTTCTAGAAGCAGACTACATGTAGCACGTCAATATCGTACGTTGTTATTCTGGCATTCAAAGCGGCTGAGGGTAATCTTTCCATAAATCGGCCGCCGGAGGCGTGATTCGCAAAGATTCAGAGGCAACGTTCCTGTGGCTCTGAATTTAAACAGGGCTGAGTTCATGAACACGAGGTTTTGCACATGTGCCACTTAGCGGCAGTATTAGTTTCAGATGGTATAGCCGACGACATGTGTCTTCACGTGGCATTCTTAAAATAGAATATCTACAATGTCCGGTAATATATTGAGTCTTTGTTTATTTCTTGGTTTACAATTGTTTATTTCGCCTCCTTGACATATCTATGAGATTGTTTGAGACAAAGAGTACTGCTGGGTTTAGAAATTAAATACATTTAGATACTCCTACCGAGCATTACTACCTAAAGTGATATGGGGGTCAATCACCAAAATCCCAGGAGCCCTCAGGGGAATCACCCGGGGAGGGGGGATTACTATGATGTGATGCTGATGAAGTTAGGTCGATAGGATTGAAGATATAATCCCCTATGTCACGGAACTGCTCAGCCAATCCCTGATTTATCCACCATTGTAGGCCCTCGAGCGTATTATCAAGCGGGATATCACCCAACGGATCCTCTTCCGAGCCTTGAGGCGCCAGCAGCCATCGTGAGCCATTCCAAACGTATCGCCGCTGGATGCCGTACTCCTGATAACAAATATTGGCGATGAATTGCTCGTAAGGCGTCTTACTCAGCTTTTCCAGAAGATCCTGGCGAAAGAGACGTTGGGTCTTCAACTCTATCTCCATGCTCTCTTCGTCCAGGTTTGGAGCTGCTCTCTTGACGCAGTCGTCGCAGCGCGTGTAAAATATTCTCTCGAGGCGTATTGCGTTGGGTTCAAATGAGGGACAGTTGTAAGCGTACGCTAGAGCATCTCGGCCTACATTCTCGTCTTGCCGGGCTTGGACTGCGGCCTGACAGGGCGACAGGAGTGTAGTGGTTTTCAACGTCTTTGGGAATTGCTGAGAGAACTTTTCGGCACAATTCACTTCTAAATGAATCCATCGACACATGGATTATTATTGATAGTACTTGATTACCCTGGCAAAATGTACCTCGAAGTATTATTGGGTTGGCTGAGATTGTGAATGGAATAAGAGTCCTCTTAGGCGTGCGGTGCCACTCGTAGCTAGTATGGGACTTGTGCGATGTGCGAGACATGCTGGGATTTTGTAGCAGAGGGTAAACAACTTCATTTAGAGAACATGAGAATAGCCTTCAAGCAAACCGCTTGTTCATTCTTGATTGATATATTACTTCAACCATGTGGCTACCCGTATTTCTTTGTTCTATGATAATGTCTTGGCCAAACAACCCAACATTGTAATAAGAATTAATAGAACAAAGAGAAAGTGCAGCTATCTAAGTTTCCACCTTGGGTAGCATACCCAAACGTGATAGTTGAGTTCTTACCTTAAGACGAATGCTTTAGATCAGAGGTTATCCCTGACTTCAAATATGATTAGAATATAGTTACCCCTGGGAATCTTCCACGCTGTTTCCCTCTCAATAGTCTCGTGTTACTCGTTGTTCCGGTAAGTTATCGTTCTGTTCCAACCTCGCCTACTTATAAATCTGGTAAAGTCGTTTACAACTTTCCACGCTAGCCCGTCAACATACTATATTTGCGTTTGCCTTTAGCATACACTTGTAACTTGATCTTCACTAAATACATGTCCCCGAACAGCGGGGATCCTTCGTTAGGGTAGATATACTATAACAAAAGCTCTGACTGCAGGGTTGAAAATTTAGTTAGTTAGTTTAGTTAGGGTGCTAACTAAAACTAACTATAGTTTTTATAGTTAGAAACTAACTAAACTATAGTTTTTATAAGTGCTAACTAAAACTAACTATAGTTAGTTTAGTTAGTTACTAAAACTAAACGGCTATTAAATTTTCCGAAAATATATATAGCTTTATTATATATATAGCTAATATATAGCTAATATATAGCTAGTATATAGCTAGTGTGTGGCTAGTATATGGCTGGTATATAGCTAATATATAGCTAATATATATAGCTTTATAATATATATATATATTCTTTAATAATTTAGTTATTAAGCTAACTAACTAAACTAACTATAGTTTTTAAAAATGCTAACTAATACTAACTATAGTTTCTGAAAGTGCTAACTAAAACTAACTAACTAAAAAACTAACTAAACTAACTCAAATACTAAGAACTAAATTTTCAACCCTGTCTGACTGTCATGTACGACCATAGCCACTGGAAAGCTCGGGATCCCGTCCGCTCTCCCCTAGATAAACCGGTCGAGCGCCGGATCAGTAGTTGGGTCGGTGACGACCAGCGAATCCCCGGTGTTGTACGTTTTTTGGTAGTTTTTTCACCTGCATAGTAAAATGTGGAACTAACGCTTACAATTTGTAGGTAAAGGATTCTTATTTCGTGCGATATCAGATGAGTTTATTATCTATTCATACCTGAGATCACATACCCGTTTCAATTTGCGGGTTTCCCGTGATTAGCGTCGCCAGGCTGGACCTCCTTAAAGGCCGGACGGGGCTTTGACTAGGGTACCAACATGTTGCCGACCACGGCGTGTTGATGGGATAAGCTGTAGTTGTTGCTAAAGATGCCGGTTGTGCTATAGCGGCTGAGCGGTCACTAGCCGTGACTCACTGGGGAAGGTTGAGGTCAGGATTACTTACCTAAGGACAGTAGCTATGTGTATTGTTTCGCGTTGTTGTTGCCTCTAATAACAATACCATAGTGGTCAACCTAACCAGCATCGCTAGCTATGGCTTAACTTGATCAAGTGACAGGTTTAGTTCAATCGTGGTTCCTGGGCCGGGAGCTAAATTACCTTCAAGGGTATACTTGGGAGCTTAACAGTTCAAATGATACGTCCTAGATCTCCTAAGTGGCCAAATTATCTCGATAGAGAAAACATTGGCTCCAATGTTGTAGTACGGTCGATTTTCCTAGTGTACGTAACAAGCTAAACAATTCTTTTACTTGACTTATTAATGAATACCCGCGCTGACTTTCAGTCGAGCACTGGAACAGCGGAATGGCTAACTCGAGACCGAGTATAAAAAAGGAGTTTTCGTTGAATATCGCGACTACGGATGCTTTGGACAAGACAAGGTTAACTTCACGTTCGACTATGACTTGTCTTACACTTTCAAATTTAGGTTGATGCAAGCTAAGAAATATAAGAAGTTCTTTATTCAGTTACTTAAGATGTGGCCAAAAATGACGGTATAGCTAGTGGTATTGTAGGTAAGATCCTTGCCAGGAAGTCTGAGAAGACTGAGGGGTTCCTCATATAAAACCTCCCAGCAGTCTGATGATTTATACGCCTATTATAACGCAACATAACGCTATAACAGCCATTACCATGTTTTTCTAATTCCTGGACTAATTACCTTAAAATACATTATTATAGTTGTGTGTGCCATAATTTATTGAAAGACACACTGACAACGCTGTAGCGCGGAAGCTGACGAGACTGCCGTGCCTTAATGCTACATTATTGCTCATCAATTGAGGCTTAATCCTATAGAGGAGATGTTAAGAACAAGGTCCCGAACAAGGACTGTTAGAATAGTCATCTACTTTTCCCGAATATATGTATTACCACCGCCATGTGTATCACCTCGAGATTATAGTAGTGTGTACTATTTTAGTAAATGCGGCTAATACGCGCTACGGGGCTGCGGCGTTCTGTCAAGATTAACCTACACTACATACCATCTTGCCTGCCGAAAATCCCGAAAAATTCGTACTGGTACGCTACTATACTACGCGCAAGTTTATATACGTATGGTGGACGTATCCATCTGGGTATAGGGGGTTTTAGGTAACTTGTACCTGCAAGATCCAACCCGTGAGAATCGGATCTTCGATAGCATCACCTGTTTTTGGTGTTAGAACCAGTCATATTCTGCAAGACTAGCTTTTGAAACGATCATGGGGATGAACGACTACATAGCGCGATTTAATATTAGTGGGAGCGGTGAAGGACTGACTTCTATTTTAGTTAAATCGTTAAGCCACCTTGCTAGATCCCGCTTGGCCGTACAGCACAGGGCTGACAAATCAAATCAACGATGAACAGTTCATAGCTGAGCTCGCAACTCGGTAAAGTGCTAGAGGAGAAGCGCTTCTGATTTCACTATACGATGAAACCCTTTATCGTGACAGATGGATATTAGACATATAGGTACATCACATCTTCACATCTCATGCAGTACTGCTCCTCATCAATCACCTTAGTCTAAAGCGTATTTTTGTTAAAGTATTATGTAAGTGGAAATATAGGATCCACTTGACTATTGTAAATAGCCTCCCCTGACTTTGAGTCTTTGACTTCAACCGGGCTTGGTAATCTGAAATTTCTTGATTCTCTGAAGCTTGTATAAATGGACAGGTCGGAATTGGCGTCAAGGGTTTTATATCACGACATTATTGAATATTTACTAATATTTCGTACAACAGTGGTGCGACCCTATTTCGTAGTCCTATTTAAATCGAACGACTTACAAGGGGGGATACGCCAAGAAGTGCCGTTCGTGATGATTGGTGCCCGCAAATCCACCTGTCTAAACCCCAACCACGTTGGGCTCCACTCGGATACAGGCCTGGGATACGGATTAATGTCTGGGATAAATCTGTGGATCGACGTCTCATAGGTTTGTCTTCTTCCGTCAGCGCTTCACCCAGTCGCGATGTATCACAGTACTACACATTGTGTTGCGCCAATGTCGTCTGGCCTTCCTATACAATCGACTCGCTCTTCCACCGGCTGTATTTTACGCCCGAGATCAGGCACCACGAAACAATCATCTTGGTTCCCTGATTGGCGCCTCTAGATTTCCAGATTGCCCAGGTTAACCAGAACCCGGCTGTGGCTGGAAGCGGGGGATTTACACAGGGAGTCATGAGAGAGTGGAGATGGTGCTTGGGTGTCTGTCCATCGTACGTACCTTTCCCTCGTGTGCCGCGCTTGTCCGTCTCCGGTCGCATGGTTTGCCTCTTCACCTCCTACGATAATTCCATCCCACCTTCTCCTCGTCTGTCTCGGTGATGCTTCCTAGTTCGAGGCTGTGTAAGGAGGTATCACGAATGACCGATGAGATTCGGCCTTGAGTCTGCTGTATGGGAGGCAGTCATTGCGGTCTGCCAACATGATAACCCCGTCAGTTTTCCGCTCGGCGCGGGTCGCCCATCAAGCCTCACGTTGTGCAAAGAAGAGCCTCAACCGCTGGGATGTAGCGCGCCTCTTAGGTTAGTAAATATTCGCAGCCCTGGCGTCAAGGCGTCCTATTTTCCTCGTCATCATTGGTGCTAACGGAACGCCATGCATATAGGCTGGACACCGCAGGCTGGCGGGGTCTGCTGTCAACGGCAATGGAATAGCACTCACGCCAAGCATCCAACCGTCCTACCGGCCATACCAAAGAAGACGTTTGATGGCGACAGGAATGTTGCGAAATGGACAATTCCGGCCACTGCCTACTCGACCGTAGTTGAGCCGCCGTTTACGCCCTACTCAGGCCTCACCGTCGGTGTACCTCGAGAGACATTTGCTAACGAACGACGTGTGGCCATCACGCCCCAGAATGTTGCACTTCTAAAGAAGAAGGGCTTTGGCAAGGTTATAGTCGAACGTGGTGCTGGCGCACAAGCCGATTTTCTCGATGAAGCCTACGAAAGCGCCGGCGCGATTTTGGTCGATGCCGGTGCGGTCTGGGGTCAAGCCGACATTGTGCTGAAGGTCCGAGGACCTAACTTCACCGAAATTGACCGCCTCAAACAAGGCGCGACGATCATCTCGATGTTGCAGCCGGCCCAAAACAAGGATCTCGTCGAGCGCCTTGCTGCCCGTAAAGTAACCGCATTCGCTATGGACATGATCCCAAGAATTTCCCGCGCCCAGGTCTTCGACGCTCTTAGTTCGATGGCAAACATTGCTGGTTACAAGGCCGTGCTAGAGGCGTCGAACAATTTTGGGCGCTTCTTGACTGGTCAGGTTACGGCAGCTGGTAAAATCCCGCCTTGCAAAGTCCTGGTGATCGGCGCTGGTGTTGCAGGTCTAAGTGCTATTGCAACCGCACGCAGAATGGGCGCAATTGTCCGAGGCTTCGACACGCGATCGGCTGCTAGGGAACAAGTGCAATCTCTAGGTGCAGAGTTCATCGAGGTTGAGATCGAAGAAGAGGGTTCTGGCGCAGGCGGCTACGCCAAAGAAATGTCACCTGAGTTCATTGCTGCTGAGATGAAGCTTTTCACGGAGCAAGCTCAGGACGTCGATATCATCATCACTACGGCTCTGATTCCTGGTAAACCTGCGCCCAAACTGATCACCAAAGCCATGGTTGAAGTCATGAAGCCCGGTTCCGTTATTGTGGACTTGGCCGCCGAAGCAGGCGGCAACTGCGAAAAGACCGTGGCCGGAAAGCTGGTTACGTACAATGATGTAAAGATCATTGGTATGTTTGAATCGCTATGATCGAATGTATAGCCGCTGACACTGCTGCAGGTTACACGGATCTGCCTTCAAGATTGCCCACGCAATCGTCTACCTTGTACTCTAACAACATCGTCAAGTTCCTGCTATCCATGGCGCCCAAGGATAAGTCATTCGGTGTCGACTTAACTGACGAAGTCGTACGAGGGGCGATCGTCACTTCGAAAGGAGACATTCTGCCACCTGCGCCGCGACCTGCTCCACCGCCAGCTCCAGCACCTAAAGTCGCAGCCAAACCGGAAGCGGAGGTTGTCACACTAACCCCTTTCCAAAAGACATCCCGAGAAGTCACAGCTGTTACGGCTGGAATGGGTGCTGTTTTGGCTCTCGGAAAACTGACCGGGCCTGTTTTCATGGGAAATGCGTTTACTTTCTCGTTGGCTTCGCTCATCGGCTACAGAGTGGTCTGGGGTGTCACGCCTGCTTTGCATTCACCTCTAATGAGTGTCACCAATGCTATATCCGGTAGGTAGTTCCAATCTATATCGTGGTGAAAGGTCTTTTTTCGTAGCTAACAGATCACAGGAATGGTTGGTATTGGCGGCTTTTTCGTCATGGGTGGTGGCTATTTTCCTGAGACCTTTCCGCAAGTGCTTGGCGCTGCATCTGTTCTGTTGGCTTTCGTCAATGTGTCAGGCGGATTTGTTATTACGAAGAGAATGCTAGACATGTTCAAGCGTATGTAGTCGTTTCCCCCCTCAGGAGAACTAGAGACTGACGGATCACAGGGGCAACTGATCCACCGGAATACCCCTGGCTATATGCAATCCCTGGTGTCCTCTTTGGAGGTGGCTATCTCGCTGCTGCGGCGACTGGCGCTGCGGGACTTGTACAAGCAGGATACATGGTCAGCTCAATATTGTGCATCAGCTCCCTTTCAGGCCTAGCATCGCAATCCACAGCGCGCATGGGCAATCTGCTCGGAATTCTAGGAGTTGGATCTGGCGTTCTGGCATCTCTATTAGCTGTTGGGTTCAGCCCCGAAGTGCTGACACAATTTGGAGTCCTTGCCACGATTGGTAGCATCCTTGGCTTTGTCATTGGTAAACGTATCACCCCGACAGACCTCCCGCAGACCGTCGCCGCACTTCACTCCGTCGTGGGTCTTGCTGCAGTATTGACCAGTATCGGAAGTGTTATGGGCGACCTGTCTCATGTGTCGACCTTACATCTGGTCACGGCTTACTTAGGCGTGTTGATTGGTGGCATCACTTTCACTGGATCGATCGTCGCTTTTATGAAACTAGCTGGCAAAATGTCGTCGAAACCACTAACACTCCGTGGGAGACACGTGATCAATTCTAGTATGCTGGCTACCAACGCGGCAACGATGGGTGCATTTGTTACGATGGCTCCTGGGTCACCGATGATCGCCGCCGCAGCCCTAGGTGCCAACACGATTCTCTCCTTTGCCAAAGGATATACCACGACCGCGGCCATTGGCGGAGCAGACATGCCTGTCGTTATCACGGTGCTTAATGCTTACAGCGGCTTCGCCCTCGTAGCGGAGGGCTTTATGCTGGAAAACCCACTATTGACCACAGTCGGTGCACTTATCGGCGTCTCCGGTTCCATCCTCTCATACATCATGTGCGTTGCAATGAACCGATCCCTCACAAACGTGTTGTTCGGAGGCATCTCGGCGCCCACAACGAGCGACTACAAGATCGAAGGCTCCGTAACCCAAACAAACGTCGAAGACACAGCCGACGCGCTTACCAACGCAGAGAGCGTCATCGTCGTCGTCGGTTACGGCATGGCGGTCGCGAAGGCGCAATATGCTATCAGCGAGATAACGAAAACGCTGCGCGCGAAGGGTATCAACGTCCGCTTTGCAATCCACCCTGTCGCCGGTCGTATGCCGGGACAGTGCAACGTCTTGCTTGCGGAGGCTAGTGTGCCGTATGATATCGTGTTGGAGATGGACGAGATCAACGACGACTTCGGCGACACCGATGTCACGCTGGTTATCGGCGCCAATGATACCGTGAACCCCATTGCCTTGGAGCCCGGCAGTCCGATTGCCGGCATGCCCGTCCTTCACGCCTGGAAGAGTAAGCAGGTTATCGTGATGAAGCGAGGCATGTCTAGTGGTTATGGTGAGTATCCCCTTCGGCGCGCCGGAATCCTTTAAGAAGGATGACAATCATGCTAACTTGTTTGATCTAGCCGATGTCCCTAACCCCATGTTCTATATGCCCGGGACGAAGATGTTATTCGGCGATGCTAAAGTTACTTGTGATGGTGAGTTGTTCTACCTATTCCCATGATCCAGTCTACCCGAGTATAGGTACTAATTCGCTTTTTTTATAGCCATCAAAGCAGCTGTCGAGGCCCGGGTCTAGGCGGCATAGTGGCGTCTGTTTATTTTGAAGCATTTGTTCTAGATATTATAGGGCATCTCATTCGCATTTTGGATTACCTACCTACACGTCATTCAAGATATATAGCATCAAGAATAGCATAGCTTGCTTTATGAATGGTATTATTGCACTGGTCCGTATTTGCCGGTCTAGTTATGGGTTCGTAGACAGGGACTACGTGTGTTTTATTCCGAGTATTGGTTGAATCAAGCTTTGAAACTAGCGCCGCGCTCCGCTCATGCAATTTATTTATATGCGTGAGCGGATCAAGATTGCCCGCAGGGATGGTCCCAGATCTTTGGTTTCGCTGGACCCTACATGCACGCAGGGTGACGGCATACTACCGTCGCTATATAGGTCATTGGATTGTATTACATGTTGGCGTCACCATACCTTGAGACTGTCTACATTATTGGTGCCGTAATGCTGCTTATCCGTGAGGTTATGTATGTACGGTTGCTGACAGCTCGCTTATAATGTCGGCGTCACCTACCCCTCAACCACCGGTGAGATGCAAGATACAGTCAGCAACTTGCAGAGAGCCATGCACGATGCTTGCCGAATCAAAACATCAGTCCATATCTAAAGTACTGAGGTGAGGGGCGATGCTTGATAGTATTAGGGTAAAGGGAGTGAAGAAAACTGAGAGCTGAAAGTCGAAATATCTTATATATCCACAGAGGAAGGAGTAAGAGATACGGAATAGAACGTGTTAACATAGTGGTGCTTTTGAATAAGCAGAATATTCTTCCATAGCCTCATTATAGCAGTGTACAGCAAACTTCCACATCGAGTAGGCCTATAGTACCCATTCCTTAACCGGAGCGACCGTATAAATCGTTTACAACCGACCACAAACCTTCAAAGATAACTACCCGATTACAAGCCAAGGTTCACCAAACGTCATCCCCCAGAGGTATACCCTTCATCAAGTCATGTTTCCACTTGGACAATTCTCTCGTTGATTTACTTCGTCAAACCGGGGACGCCGACATTGGGCAGATACCCGCCCTGCTCGTCCTTGCCCTGGCGCTCTGAGCGGTTGATGCCCTCCTTCGACACCAGGTCGCCGACGGGCTGCAGCAGACCGCCCTGGCCGACCTGGCCGGCCGCGAGGTTGTGGACGCCGTCCTGCAGGGTGTCGACCTGCTCTACGCCCGTGACTTTGGTTTTGTCGAGCTGTTCTGTTGTGGAGAGGTTCGTCAGTCTCAACGTGGGTCTTGAGTAGGTAGGTAAGAGCTAAGTTGCTTGTGGGAGATCAGAAGGAAGGGGTATCGGAGTTGAGATGCCTCGAATATAGGGCCGACTTACCTCTCGTGGCGTAACTCGCCTTGTTGTCCTTGGTGAAGTACTTCAGGAAGTTATCCTCGATCCACGGCATCCAGTTCTCGTATTGCTCGTTGTACTTCTGCTTGACCCACTCCATGGTCGTTTGGGACTCTAAAGGCATCGGATGGTCTGTTCTTTAAGGGTAGCGTTCCGGGGCCCTAACTTAAGCTTTGGGGCTCGGACGAGTTCACATGTAGGTCGCTAATGTGGTTGCTAGATGGAGGTCAAATACAATGAGGATGTTGTTGGTCGTTTGTTGGATTATCCAAAGCCTGTGGGTGAGGGAGCAAGCCCATAAGGGAAAATGAGGCGTATAAATAAGCTTGATGCTATCATTCATACCTATGCAATATGTAATCCATTACAGGTTTCGGGACATCCATTCTAGGGTCAGACCAGTAGAACTGTGGCTTATCCCGTACGTCATATGGTGGCTCTGTATCGAGCGCTGATTGGCTGAATAGTCTGAAATCATCACAAACAGGGAAATTTTTGGTATCCACCTACCGCACCAAACCTTGTTTTGGTGGGTCTGTGCCGTGAAGATCACTGTTGGATGGGATCAGGTGGCTGTCTATTTTACATCGATATATAAACATGTAGGTTATAGATGAAATCGCACAAGCATAAGGATATGCCCCAACTGTTAATCCAGCTGTTCCCTTGTCTGACTTAAAGAATAATCGGCAGGGGATATTGCTAAATTTAAGAACTAATATCGTTACTAAGCTTTCCTAGAACCACCTTTTACCTACCTATTTTGCTTAGAGTCAGAGTCTGAAGATATAAAATGGAACCCATGGAACGGTGGGAAATTTCTTGTAGGAAGGGGAATATTCATGACTAATCTAGCTGTTATTTGTGAACATACTCTAACCTTATTCATGATGTGCCCAATGAGCGTAGATTGTGAAGGAACTGGCTGATAACCGTATTTCTCATGACAACCTCGAACCTCTTCCCCTTTTGATCCATTTGCTGGAAGAAATTGCAGGTGTATTCCACGACGGCTTCCACCTGCGTCGTAAAGCCTGACAACCTACGGGTCAACACGATATCATGGGGTATTGGATCTGTCTTGGGAATCTTTATCTCATTGCCCTTCACGTTAGCCATCTCATCTGCACAGAACTATAAAACGGCTCAGCGCGCTCAGATTGCAAAAAGAGCCGTTCTAATTTAAAAAGGGCGGTACAATAGAGAAATAAACGACTCTAATTCTTTCGGCGGGTTTCCTTTCGGCAGACACGCATATGTACCCCATTAGAGAAGGGGCCCGAACAGAAAGTCCCCGTATGCATTGGGAGCTGCTCTTATTGCTTGCCAGCATCGGCCGTCACATGGAACCATAGAGGTTATAGTATAGTATTATCTGTTATAAATAAATATTGTTACCTTATCGTAGCGTTTAGGAATATCCAGAAACTCTGAATTATACACACTATTATCTCGCTTTAACGGATTGGTTACATAATAACAGAAGCTATATCTAAGACGTTTCAAGATGTCGTAACAACGCGAGACTGCTACCGGTCGAGTCTCCCGACAGAATAATATCTTTCAGAAAAACACCTAGTTCCAGTACATAGTAGTACATCGTAAGCACGTCCTGAATCGCGGCCGGAAAGCGAGATCTCAGGCGCTGCTAGTTGGTACTAGGCATAGAAAGTCTTATTGACCTTCAGGTGAAGATTCATAAACCTTGAAATTTCTTACCCTACATAGTTAGGGTCTCAGCCAAAAACGAAAGCACCGCCCGCAAACTGCAGGGCGACTTTCCGACTTCTCAGGTCTCCTTCATCTCGCTAAACTGGCGTGGGAAATCACATTGCTCCCACGGGCGCTGGTTTAATGGTTATTGCTGTCAGGACACTAATAAAGAGCTGGGCCTCAAGCGATTCGATTAAAGCAAGCCTTTCTTTAGCCTTTCCTAGCTCGAGTTGCTGTCGAAAGGCTGAGAAAAAAGGGGCGTAGAATTGTGTTTGCTAGGCACATTCCGAAAAGTTGTTTAGGCAAAGGATGACTGATTTAGAGACGCAGTAAAGTGAAAGTAGCGCCAGGTTTTTGTTCAATTACAGGGTTAATGAGACTTGATTGACTTGAGGTTCATCTATCTACACATGGAGGGGGGCCTGTGATATATACACAATGCCACGAGATGTCCTTGTACTATACCAATCCTTAAACGTCAAATCAACATTTTTGGGGGTTTTTCAACAAACAGCGCAATGTAGATCGTATTGGATGGTTGGAAAGACCATAAAGGAATCATTATGAGGTGTTGGTTGACTAGAGTTGTAATTTTGGCTACTAAAAGAGGATGTGGATTTAAGTCAGGACCCCTATCTACCGTGGATAGGGGTCCTAACTATATAATCGGATTTTTTATCACCACTTCTCTTCCTACATAAATCTACAGCCTAGAAAGGACGATATGTGCGTTAGCCCTTGTTCTCCTACAACCGGTAATTAATGATGAGCTTGGCGAGTTCCAATGTGATGGCTGCCGGGGGATGTTAGATATTCGAGACATGGGGTGCACAAGCTTGGGAGAGGGTTAGACCTCAATGCTATATGTATCCACACCTTCGTAATTGGGTTCCAACAATGAAATCTAATTATCTTACAAGTTCCTTGAGTCTACGAGGTATATACATCTTTTTTATTTCCTGTACCCTCCGTTTTGACCCTAACTATACCACATATGTAGGGTATCTTAGCTACGTATGATGGTGCAAATCCGTCATATGCATCAGTATGTCCAAACTGAAGACACGGATATATCCATATTCTTCGTAATCCATAATCCTACAAAAACATCATCGTGTTACCTAGTTTCCTAGTATTTATGCATAAACCCACACGAGAGCGTTTATCAAAATATTCACTTCATATGTATTCCTAAGCTATTTCCACCTCGTGATTAACTAAGTTCGTTCTCGACGGAACCGGCTGAAGGGTGTAGCTAGAGGCGTTATTATCGTTGCCATCGGCCCAAGCTCCGGTATTTGCATTGAATCGATCATATTTGACTTTGATCCAGGGTTGTTCTGCGCTATTTGCGTTGGATAACTTGGGCCACCTGCCAAATAGAATACCCGGCCCAAAAACGCGGGACTTAAATGATTCGCACCAGCTTCTAATATATGGGAATGGCGCATAAAGCATCGTGAGAAGGGGCCCGAACGTAGGTAGAGAGCTACATATGATGGCCAGACCTGGCCGTTTGAGAGCCCCTTGCGTAGCCTATATTCGTGATCTCGCTGCAATCTGAAGGCAGGTTGGCCAACTCTGTCATGATTATCAGCCCCAAGCCACACAGCTGCTGGTAGCTGAGCAGGGCGGCGGGGTGGACGCAGGAATTGTATGCACTGCCTTGTTAATGGGTCTGCAGATATACCGACTTTAATGCAACCTTTTAATCCACGCACTACGATTAGCCTACTATACGTAGGTATAATATCAGCCTTAGCCACCTTTATTGCCGAGGCCGGCATGTCCAGATCTCATCTACCAGCTGACCGGTATCGAACTATCGCGATTGCAGCTAACCAATATCTCTCCTTGGTGTATGTGAAGGATGAATACTCTCACACAATGGGTCATTGCCTGGCCTTCTAAGGCAAGAAGATGTCGGAGGACACAAGTACACTTTCTATTCAACTGCTAGAACACTCGGCAGACTTTTGCTCCCGTTAAGGTAAGGAATTCCTTCTGTGAAATATCTTCGAAACAACAAGCAAGGCTACTAGGGGAATCTATTCAATGCATAGTTTTTAGATTGGAATACCTAGTACATAGCCCAGAACTAGAATACCACTAAACTTGTAAGTATTTAAGATATTAGCGGTGGTTAAATATATTGAGGGTGTGCTGTTCTCAAAACCGTCGACCTCCTTGAGGGGTTCCTGTAGCTTACCACTGTCAGATTTGTCTTACGGAGGGTCCGAAGTTCTAGACAGGGGCCATCCGACTGACAGAACTGCACGTCCCCTGCGGTGATTCGTATTCCAATGTTCAATACTGCATCGGCGTCCAATGATGTCGGAGTGAGACTATGATTCGGCAGCTTACAGTATTGGCGATGAGACCCAACAAGATGACACAAGATAGAAATCAGGAAGTAACATAAGAATTTTAAAGTAAAACGGCTTTATAAATGGAATGCCGATCGAGACAATCGTGCAGCTAGTTACACGATGTGAGGCGCTCGTCTAGTGGTTAATATCGAGGTTTTCGCCGTGAGGTCTGTCCACGTCCCTACTTAAGGGGAGCTAGTTACGCAAGTCCAGCAGTAGCGTACACCTGATGAAGCGAGATGGTACATAATAGCCAATCTCGAAGCAGGTTGTACACGTACCCCTTTTTTCGTATCACTTTAGCTATTATCATCAGCTTCGTTTCACAATACTTTTTTGGCCTCAACCTTCGCATTCAGCTACTATTTGTGATAGCCGAAGACATACACCTAATACATAAATAAGTCATATTCACCCCGTTTTAAACTTGTTGGTTATAGCAAATTCATCGTCATCACCAACTAGTTTGAGCAGTTTTTGGAATTGAGCCACGCTAATGGAGATTGCATCTATCCAAAATTATTAACCAAACTCGTCATAATGTTAAGCCTCTGGCGGTGCTGCTATGAGAGATATTTGTGCCGGGGTTTGGGTTACATTAAAAAAGTATATATGTTCTATACATATTACACGACTACAGAGTGCAGCGGATTCATTATAATCATCAGGGCGCACGAATTGCTAGCATTATTTCACAAGAAACCCTATGCGATAAGATTACGACGAAACGAATGTTTTTGGGTTTACGCTTTACCAAAGTAGTTATTGGAATTAGATAGACAATTCCGTCAAAATTTGGAATCTCACGGCTAGCGTATTACGCCCAGATCAGAGTCAGAACTCAGTAATAGGCTCACCGGTCGGTGACTTTATTGAACAGTACTTGATACTGTCTCTGGTAGGTGGGCGACAGAAAAATAATCGTCGAAAGGTAACGTCGAAAGGTAACATCGACCATATGCCCACGTGCTCATTGTTGCATGGTGTCATTTATATATCATTTAGTTTCTGTGAGGTCGTTATAGTAGGTCTGCTTAGTTCTTCGAGAACAATCCTGCACCAAACCTATCTCAAATACGGACAGTCGTCCGTTCTAGTCCCTGCGTCGATCGAATGACATACTGAAAGCGGACATACTGTTGTGAATGCTTGAAGCTTGAATACTCGTAATCCTTATCGGCCCCAAAGGGGTGGATAAGCAAGCTGCCATCCGACGAGACTGGACGAGTTATAGACCCGTAGTAACCATTTCCGGCGACACGTGGAGTTTGGGGAAACTCTGATAGGTGGATGTCTAGTATGTGGCCAAGCGCCGCCAAGAGCCTCATCCGCGAACGATCCTCCAACTAAGGTATAAAGATGTCTCTAAACCTGCCAAGCTGCCGCCAAATCCGCCATTTCTTGTTCGTCCAAAGAAAGCTTTCGGGAGAGTGAGCTTGTCTTGCAAACTAAGCCACCGAAGAAACTTTCGAAACGATGGGGTTCGAGACCTGATAGAGTAGGAGTCGCCGACGGGCTAGCACCGAGAAGCCTAGTTGCAAAATTGATGTTGCAAATCATATTCTACAGCATGAGCCCGTGTCACAGACTATATCGAAAGTCTAAGTTGGGCAAGTTTAGTCTTATACGCCACAACCTACTACAAAGTATGATTCGGTGAACCTAGAGGGCATGTCGGGAGACTGCTGCAGCAGGGACGGGGGACGGCTGCCAACCTAGCCGTATGGCACATAAAAGCTGTTGTTCCGCTTTCCTTCTTTACTCGCTGTTCTCCAGTCGTCTCCATCAACCGACACTGAACGATCACCGTCAAGATGGCACTCGAGGAGTATACATACGTCTTTGTCATTGGCACTCTGTTTGCCATGCTCGATGCCTACAATAATGGTGCAAGTAAGTAGCTCAAGCTTCCTTCTATGATTATACGGATATAAATTAATTTTATTAGACGATGTGGCCAATGCTTGGGCGACAAGCGTCTCTTCCCGATCGGTTTCGTACAGACAGGCCATGATATTCGGCACGGTATTTGAGATGCTCGGGGCAATCACTGTTGGTGCACGAACGGCCGAGACGATTAAGAATGGTATCATTCCCACCGATTCCTTTCGAGGAAATGCTGGAGTGCAGATGCTCGCTTTCACATGTGCTCTCGCGGCCGCCTCGTCGTGGGTCATGTGGTGCACGCGACACTCTGCCCACGTCTCGTCCACCTATTCGCTCGTCTCTGCCGTCGCCGGGGTTGGTGTCGCGACTGTCGGCGCCTCCCAGGTTCAATGGGGATGGAACAATGGCAAGGGACTCGGTGCTATCTTTGCCGGTCTGGGGATGGCCCCAACGATTTCCGGAGGTTTCGGTGCTGCCATTTTCATGCTTATCAAGCTCATCGTGCACGTTCGTAAGGATCCTACACGCTGGGCTATCTACACTTCGCCGATCTGGTTCCTCATTGCCGGTACCATTTGTACGTTGTCAATCGTCTACAAGGGCTCCCCAAACCTCGGCCTGAACAAGAAGCCTGGCTGGTACATTGCTGCTGTTACCCTGGGTACTGGTGGGGGAGTCTCCCTCCTATCTGCCATCTTCTTCGTCCCCATGGTGTACGCGAAGGTTATCAAGAAAGACTACACTATCAAGTGGTGGATGTTTCTGCTTGGCCCTCTGCTTCTGAAGCGTGAAGCGCCCGCAGATGCTAGCGAGGCTAAGGTACCCAACTACGCCGTGGTTCAGGAAGATCAGGAGGACCAGGAGGAACAGTCTTCCAGCCGTTCGCCAGAATCTATTGGTGATTCGGATGCCGTCGGGCATGAGGCGACACAGAACGAGAAGAGACTCGTTACGTCCGAGGCCAAACAGTCAAGCTACAAAGAACTTATGACTGAGGCCGAGAACAAGCTTCGTGCAAAGCTCATGAAGAAGCGCGGTCCCATCGGCTGGGCCTTGCGCACACTCCGGGACAACCCCATGGGCGCTGGCGAGATCTACGAGCTTCACAACATAAAGATGATTGTAAAGCGCATCCCCGCCATGATCGTCGTCGGCCTTCTGTATGGTCTTCACTACGACATTCACGCGGCGCAGACGGGTACTGCTGGTACTCCTGAGGGTGCACGAATGGAGCGTGTGTACGCACATGCGGAGAAATACCCCAACGAAGTCGAGCATACCTACTCATTCGTGCAGGTTCTCACAGCTTGCACTGCATCGTTCGCTCATGGAGCTAATGATATTGGGAACTCGGTTGGTCCCTGGGCTGTCATCTACTCGGCCTGGTCCACTGGTAATGCTGCCGCCTCCAAGGCCCCAGTCCCTGTATGGCAACTTGCCGTTCTCGCGGCCACGATCTCCCTAGGCCTCGCTACCTACGGTTACAATATTATGAAAGGTGAGCACATTCTAATAACCACCACCATTGATTACTTCTTTACTGACTTTTCCTTTTTTCGACAGTCATGGGTAACAAGATCACATACCACTCGCCCAGCAGGGGTTGCTCCATGGAGATGGGCGCTGCGATCACTGTCCTCGTCTTTTCGCAGTACTCTCTTCCCGTGTCGACCTCTATGTGTATCACCGGCGCTACTGTCGGAGTCGGTCTCTGCAACGGCACGTTGAAGGCTGTCAACTTCCAACGTGTCGGTCTTCTCCTTCTCTCGTGGATCGCCACTATCCCCATTGCTGGTACAATTGGGGGAATCCTCATGGGGCTGTTCTTAAATTGTCCTCACTTTCTGTCCTAAGTAGAGTCATGCTTCTTGTTGAATGCGATAGCTGCTTTATGTCAGGCATAGTTATAATTAGTCATAGCCTAGAATAAGAATAACCGCGAGGGGTTTGAATAATAATGCAAATGCCTCGCTTTATGATTCATTCATGTCTTCGTTCACAGCGACAGCCCCATATGCCTCTATAATCTTAGACACCATGCTCTGTAGAGATCCGTCTAGACAGAATTCCGGGAAGAAAGTATCACACCGGGGTCAATACTGTGGAATTACTTCCTAGATTAGGCAATGCCTTCGTTCCTACATAGATGAGAGTACACAAACGACAGCAGCCATAAGACCTTATCCATCATGGATATTCGTATGCTTGGAGGGTCATTCAGGAGATACTCAACCAGCGCGTGTATCAGATCAACTTCTCTGAAATATTAGTCTGAGGGCTCAGGCCCCGTGGACTTTACTTCCCAGGCCGGCCAAGGAAGCCCGGGGAAGAGTCCGCAAGTCATGCTAGCAAGGTTGAAACGCCTCGACTACTTCGGCAGCGCCATCTTTACACTCAACATGGTTGTGCATCTCTTCAGGCTTGTCGAAGAGTGAACGGTCCATCCATGGTCGTCCTGGCGTATCATTCTACCTTTGTTCCTCGGAGTTCCGGACTGGATCTCTTTCCATTTTCAGCAACAATTCGATAAGCAGCCGAGTGTTCCGTCCCGTCTCTCTACCAGCCGTACCTCGGCGACGGGCTATCTTCTGACATTCCTCTCGTCTGTCCTCGTGCAATCTTTGGCCTACTTCCTGCCCGTCTAATTCTAGGCCGTCAAGACTACCACCATTCTGGGTTCAGGCGTCAACTTTCTACCGATGGGCTATCGGGACGCTGGTTTTCGCCATAGTTGCTGGCATATTGCTGAGCCACCTGGGGAGATACCGGCTGCTCCATGCCGGCTCACTCGCCCTTATCGGTCCTCGCCTTCGGCCTCCTGACTCGTCTTGATGCTGCCACGCCCAAGCCAGCTTGGGTTTGGTACGAGCTCATCGCGAGCATGGGGTCTGGTTTAATTATGTCAGTTCTCTTGCCGGCCTTTATAGCCGGCATTCCGGAGACGGATATAGCAGTGGCTAGTGCAACGTACAGCTTTATTAGACGTTCATGTGGATATAGGGAGTCACGCCTCTAGGTATCATTCTTAACCTTATTTTTTTTTTTTAAAAAAAAAAGTCTGTAGGATTTCTGACGAAAGCTTGCGGACGCAATTTTCTGGCGTCAGAGCCTACTCTTTCGCCAACCAGGCGTATAGTATCCGGGATAGTTACGGTCCGATTGCGTGGAGCGAGGTGGCTGATGTGTACATCGTGAGTCTAGGAGCCATATGTTGGCTTAAGCTGGCTGTCAGACTTTTCACCTTCTTTGCAGTTGGTGCAGAGCGGGATCTTGAGCTACGGAAGGAGCTTAAGACCGAATACGGCCTCGAAGAGAAGAAGCGCTCGTCGCCGAGAACGGCATCCCACAAAGATAGCCTAACATTCTGTGCGAACTCGGGAACCCTAGAAAGAATCCCAAAATCGCGTGTCGTCATATTGTCGTTACCGATGACCAATGAGCCTGCATTGAGAAGCACGGGATATTCGGTATATGCCACGGCGCCTACCCCGGTTACTCCGCGGCCAGTGGCCGGCGTCGAGGGGGAAAACATGCCCCTGTCCCCATCGTTGCCCCCGGATATTAAACGGGCACTCCGGTCTCAACAATACGTGATGTTACTATGCCTCATGCGTCGTCGACCCAGCCACAGCACCTGATGCCGGATACTAGCATATACCACATATCTTGAGGTATTCTCACAATGAATATTTTTATTTGCTGGAGGCAGGGATGTCAGAAAATATACGCGCCATCCGAGCAGTATATGTATCGGCACCATCCCCAAAGGCCCTGCTAAGCGCTGCAATCAAAATTTCGATTGTCAATATCGCAGGACATCCCCGTACCCGGTATGCCGCCAGCTTGACGCCAGGGGGCTACGCCGATGGGTTCGTACTCGTTTCCTTCGAGCTTTGCGGCGATGATTCCGGCTACATGGGTGCCGTGACCAACACAGTTGTCATAGGGGTCTGGATCCGGGACCGGGGTAAGGAAGTCATCAGTCATCCCCAACAGCCCGACAAGTTCGGAGCCTGCTTCAACAAGGCACCCAGGTCCAAAGCGACCGCCCAGAGCTGGGTGTGTCCAGTCGATGCTGCTATCGGCAATGGCTATGCGGGATCCCTTGCCGGTTATAACCTTAGCCCGTAGCTTGTCCTATGATAAGCTATCCCTAGGACGGATCCGTCGTGTTACTATGATGACCTTAGGCTTGAGTTATCAAGATATCTCAAGATACTACAAGAGAATAGATAGAATGGAAATCTAAACATTCATATACCAAGAGCGTCATGAGGGGAAAGGAGAAGCATTATGGCTTTGAACATATAGCACCTAGTGTGAGCTCAACAGGCGGATGTGGGGGGTCGAGGCCCGATTCATATGGTGAGTCTGGCTTATGTAATCTTGGGATGCGTATATTGTCTCAGCTGTCAGTGAATCGCCGGCGCCATTGACGAGGGGCCTGTAACAACTAAAGTGCTGCTGAGATGAGAAAACCAACGGCTGTAAGAGGCTTTCACTCGGCAAGGGATTAGAATTGGAGAACATCTAGGAAATAGCCCTCAACGCAAGATCCTAGGGAGGCGGGGTGGGCTCATGGGATTGACCGTACCATAGCACGACACATCATTTAGCCAACTAATCGGGTGAGATGAAACCCAGGTCTCTTGAATGTCTAGCTCTATCGTTCCTTGGGAATCCTGATTATATACATGGCACGCTTCCGGCCAACTTACTTTCTCTCGGAAACCGTAGGTTCCCACGCGGTAATCTTCGCCTTCGTACTGTACAATAGTTAGGAATCGCCCCAGGCGTAGGAACTGCATCACGCACGTGTTGTAGGGCCTGTATGCGCCTCTTGTCAATGTGTAGTTCGGAAGGGTCTTAGCATCGCTGTCCTCCCAGTCTCGTCGTTTGTATGCTAGCAAAGCGTCTTGCGTTGGTGGCTTGTCGACAGCGTAGGAGATCCAGGCGTGCCAGCCAGGCTCGATCTGTGCTCTGGATTGCGGTGTTAGTGAATAGGGCGCAAGACGTAGCAATCGTATCTCACGTACGCGTCATAGTCGTGTACCGCGAAGTCTACCCATCGTGTTCGGACTGTGATTCATCAGTCTCTTCCGTCCAAATGCCGCCTTGGTCGCGATCCGAGTAACATACGGGGCAGCTCTTCGTTGTTCTCGAAATACTTGTTGCCGAGTCTGTCGGTTCCGATCAAAGTCCCAGCCTTAGTATCACCTATGGCCCGTCAGCACCTCCTTCACTACGACGCAGGTCTGGCCTAGTTGTACCGATGTACTGTTCCAAAGAAAGCGTGTATTAGTTTCCAAGTTAATCGGACAATCACACGAAGGGGTCGACATACGTTCAATTGATGGAAGTAGTCCTGTCGCAACAACGTTAGCAGCGGCATAAAAGTCTAGGAGTAGGTATACGACCGACCTTGAATCCCACTTTCCAATAGTTCTTGAGGGTCCTTGTGATGGTCGACATGGTGGATGAAGCTCAATTGGACATCCACCACCTTGATTGTGTGATGACGTTGGGGTTGAAGGCCGCGATGGAATGGCCTTAGATCCACTGGCCCTAGAAGCTCGGCGTTTCTTCGGATCGCAAAGTACGCGAGTACCTCCCTCATATACTTAGGTAATCAGGTACGCATACACGTACCTTGTACCTATCGGTAGGTGAACGTCACCGTGCCGATGGCCCCCCGGTCAAATTGGAGCTCCGAGTTTTTTAGACCCGGAGCTCAAACCTTCAAGTGGAATTTTCGAAGTCGAACCCGGATCTCTCATCCACGATTGTCATGAATAGCCAGTGTCTGTCTTCTACATTACTGCAATGATAGCCCGAGGCGCATTGAATTGCTGCCACAAGCTGCGACCCACCTTGACTCGTTCAGCGCGCCGATATGGCAACCAGTTCTGCCGTCGATACACGATGCCTGCAGGTGCTGCTCCGACAGCGAGCTCTGCGAATATGGCCGGAATGTTGGCACCCTTCGTGAACGAGTTGGACAAGATTTCCCCGTCGTTCAAGATCAACGGATCACAAATACAAATATTACAGATGCCGGCAGACTTCTACGAGACCCTGAAGGTCGGTTACCCGTCGTCGCAGGTTGAACGGAACTGAGTCGGTTGACATTGGTAGACCAGGATACGCCATGCTAAGAAACGAATTTTCTTGTCTACCCTCTACATTGGCAAATCTGAAAAAGATTTGGTAAGACCTCGGGTCTAATACCATCGTCAATAGTCTGTACTGAATATGGTCTAGATTACTACACTCCAAGACGCTCTGCGGGCAAATCCCGAGCTCAAATTGAGCATTCTCACCGATGCGTTACGTGGAACTCGAGAAGCACCCGAGCCGTCCTGCGCATCCCTCCTCGCCCCTCTCGTTACTGAGTTTGGCCCAGACCGAGTCGAGATTCGAATGTATCACACCCCAAATCTGACCGGGTTGCGCAAGAAGTACATACCTAAGCGTTTCAACGAAGGATGGGGTCTACAACATATGAAACTCTATGGAATTGACGATGAAATTATTCTTTCCGGGTACGTCTTGTTCACGAGACAAAAATCGGAAGCGTCCTGTTGACATCGCACAGCGCGAACCTCTCGATAGATTATTTCACCAATAGACAAGACCGATACCATCTGGTTTCCTCCCGTGAGGTTACCAACTACTTCTGGAGGCTTTACCAAGGCGTCGCGTCGCTTAGTTTTCTGGTCGAGCCTTCAGAAAAAGACGTTGCTGGCTTTAAACTACAATGGCCGTCGACGAACGCGGCCCCCTCCCCTCTCAAGCAGCCTGCGCAATTTATATCACAGGCTACAACTCTCGTTAATAGTCTCATAACACCCAAGAAGACGCTTGGTGATGATAAAATGCAAACATATCATTCACCTAGTTCATCAGACACGACGGTTTACATGTTAGGCCAACTATCGCAGCTCATGCAACCAGATACCTCGACAGAATTGCCAGCTATAACCCACGTTCTCAAAACGCTGGCAGCGCCCGAATATTCTAACTCATCGTGGACCTTTACGGCTGGCTATTTTAATCCCGCGCCGTCGCTCACAAACCTGTTGCTCGCAACCTCTTCGCGGAATAATACGGTGATTACGGCCTCTCCGTATGCAAACGGTTTTTATAACTCAGAAGGAATCTCGAGGCTCTTGCCTGACGCATATACCTTACTCGCCCGAAGGTTTCTTCGAGCAATTCACCAGAAGAAACGCGATTCCGCTGTTGTTCTCAAAGAATGGAGGAGAGGCACTGTTGGCGAACCTGGTGGCTGGACATATCATGCCAAGGGCCTCTGGATCACTCTTCCCAACGAGCAAGACCCATCAATTAGTATTGTGGGAAGCTCAAACTACACAAAACGCAGCTACTCACACGACCTTGAAGTTGGTGCCCTAATTGTGACTCAGAACGAAGGTTTGAAAAAGAAGTTAAGCGAGGAACAGAAGTGGCTTCAAGAATATGCGTATCCCGTCACCTTAGACGACCTTGCAAAGAACGAAAGGCGAGTCAGTTGGAAAGTTCAAATTGGCATGTGGATCGTCAGTCTCATCGGTGGCGCACTCTAGCCTTTCGGCCCGCGGAAGTCCCTCGCGTTTGAAGATCTACGTTATCTTCGGGTGCAACCGAACATTATAAGGTCCGCGTATCTATATGATGCATTGAGTCGGCATACGGACCCTTACCTAGCGCACCGCTGGAACGGTTCAGTCGGTTAGACGCCGGGTCCGATATCAGGCTTCCCGAAAGCCAGACGCGGAGCAAAAGCCTCCGTCCCTCATCTTGCTCCAATGATACCCCGTTTATAGACAACATCATAAATATAAAAACCGTACCTGATTATGGTCAGACATGCAACCTGTCGCTTATTTACTGGTGATTTTACGTGCACATCCGGGACGTGATCCGCGATCCCTAATCTCCGAAGACATTCGCGGCTCAATGATACATGACACCTTGCCTCTAATTCGTCATATGAACATGTAGAAACGGAGTGAGGTCATCCAATCCCTGTAGAAGTCTGTATTTATCAATTGAAAGAGCAGATGGGAGTCGACCCTCCTCAACTGAAGACCATATCGACCTGGACTTAGATCTATATAAGAAGCTCCTTTCTGTTACATAGGACCTCGTGATTGCATTTCATCCGTTACACACTGGCATCAGAACCTTTGCCCAGGATGAAGTCTTCCACTCTACTTGCTACCCTGCTTCCTAGCGCTTCAGCGACTATCTACTATGCCGGCGTCGCTGAGTCCGGTGGGGAGTTCGGCGCTTGGAGCGCAGACGCTACACCCGGGACTGGCTTGCCTGGCACGTTTGGCGTGGAATATCAGTTTATCGACGAGGCGGGCGTGGATGTTCACGTCGACGAGAACCATCTAAACCTGTTTCGTATCGCGTTCCTGCTCGAGCGGATGTGTCCTCTGGACACCGGTCTTGGGTCGACGTTCGACGAGACCCATTTCGGGCACTTCAAGGATGCCGTCGACTACGTGACCGTCACCAAGGGTGCCTATGCGATCCTGGATCCCCACAACTACATGCGGTATAACGACCCCAGCCAGCAGCCGAACACCGGCAGCGTGATAGGCGACGCCTCCGACCCCACCGCGGCCACGACCCAGCAGTTCGCGGAGTTCTGGGGCGAGCTGGCCAGCCGCTTCGCGGACAACGAGAAGGTCATCTTCGGGCTGATGAACGAGCCGCACGACATGTCGACGCGCCTCGTGCTCGAGAACAACCAGGCGGCCATCGACGCCATCCGCCTGGCCGGCGCCGAGAACCTGATCATCCTGCCCGGCAACAGCTGGACGGGCGGGCACGCCTGGACCCAGGGCTCCGACCCCAACAGCGCCATCATCCACGAGTTCGTCGACCCCCTCAACAACACCGCCATCGACATCCACGAGTACCTCGACGAGGACTACAGCGGTACCCACAGCGAATGCGTCAACGACGCGGCGACGAACCTGGCGGAGGTGACGGCGTGGCTCAAGGTAAGCCAACTATGCACTAACCCACCAACTAACCATTTAGGTAGCCCCGCATCTCACAGCCATCAAACGCGGACACGACCCTAACTAACCACCCACCCTCGCAGGAGCACAACCTCAAGGCCTTCATCACCGAGTTCGGCGGGCACAACAACACGGGCTGTGCGACGATGCTCGCCGACATGGTCAGCTACATGGCCGACAACGACGAGTACATCGGGTGGACGGCGTGGGCCGCGGGGCCGTTCTGGGGCACCAGCTCGCCCTGCTGCACGGACGAGGCGCAGCTCGGCAGCCTCGAGCCCGGCAGCAAGGCCGCCGGCGGCGCCGAGGGGCTCTACGAGTCCGTCTGGGTCGACGTCCTGCAGCCGCTTGTGCCGGCCCAGCTCCAGTGGGAGGGCAAGGCTAGTGTCGAGGGGGGCGAGCTCGTTGAGTTTCCTGCTTAGGGGCGTGGGTGTGAGGGAGGAGAGGATTACGTGCGTATGAAAGACAGGAGGATGGTGAAGGAAGAGGAGGGTCTGCGTAGAAATCACATGCTCTGCGAGGGTCCTAGGTAGCCTGTCTGTCGAGAGACAAACGTAATTGATACAATTTACTCGGCAGCTAGCCTTCCTCCTGCATGTAGGTGACCGGGATGGCGCGGATCCGACTGCGATAGTGCTACGTTCATGATCGAACGGGCAGCGTGGTAGCAACGGCTTGTCTTGTATGTAACGTCGATCTGATCCCGGCGTTGTGAGCTTTAATGGCAACTGCACGCGTGATGTTTGGATGTCCCCTCGCTAGGTAACTCACATCCAAAACCTACTAGGGAGATGTTAAAGGGATAAAATGTCGAGCGGTAAACCTGGATTCGACCTCTTGACTGACTGCATGGCCAAGTAAGTAAGCAAGGACATACGCACACCAGCCAACTTGCATGTGATCTTACTGAATCAAGTCGCGGGTACTCACCATTCCGTCGAGGCACACACGCACACAGGCGGCGTAGCCGCGTATAAAAATTGATTCGAACCAAGTGCTGTCTATAAGCGGTAAGCCGCCAGCTGTTCGTGACCGACTCTACTATTGTATGTACCCAACCCGCCTGCCAACCTGATGAAAGAAAAGCCCGGAACGTCCCACATCCGCTATTCCCAGTCTGCCAGGCTGCCCCTCTCCCCACATGTCCCGTCCCGAACCCCCGGATCGCTTCGAGTCCTTTCCCCATTGCGTTACCCCCTGAAAGGCGATCACCCAAGTTGAGAAACGAGCCCGCGCCCGGAATCGAAACGTTCCGTTTCAAGTGGCGTGCTCGTGTGGTTGATTGAACTTGTCGGTCGGTGATGAATAGAAACGCGCTGCTTTGGGGTTATGGCTTCGGCTGAGGCGCGAGCCTTCGTGATGAGCTGGGCTAGTTGGTAGGTATGCGAAGGGATGAACTGCGTTCTTTCTGGTGCTTGTTTGAACTGAGATTTCTAGCACAGAGAAAGCCCGCGCGTGGGTAACGTGTAAATGCTCTCTTGTTCTGCTTGGGAAATCAGCAAGTCGCAATGCTACGAGTCACGGTGTCCGCTGTAGCCGGGTCGTTGATAGAGCTTCCAGTCTTGGTGATTGATGATTGATATCTGGTTGTAATATGTATCGTCCGGCTAATTTTTTTTAGCTAGTGCTGTCAATAGATTCATTTTGTTTGTCTCCCTTGGTGTCTCGGTTAGTCGATCGCTTTGTTTTCTCGGGTGCGACGCTCCCCGCGAGCCGGAATCGTCGATCCGTTTCAGATCTGGTGGGTTTAAGAAACTACATAGTAATTGCTTACGTTCTACGACACTTCATCTATCATTCTCGAGCAATATTTATGAACTATTACTCACTCATCTGCTGCAGGCACTATCTCTATCCTAGTGAGCGCGTTTACCAGATCTGACAGTGGGATTAGAGCCCGCGATCTCTACGGGGTGTCTTCATAAGTGATGGGATGTGCGTTAGGAAGTTGTCAAGGTAACCGACAACACCTTCCCCCTTTACGACGTACCCGGGCCCCGAAGGCTGGAAAAGCTGGCAGAAGTTTTGTGCCTATCGCGAGTCATCATGATGTTTGGATTTTTGACCTCGCCACGGACGCGGTCAAGGAGCTCCAGACTTCGCCGACTCGCCAGCATAATGCCGTTACGGGGACTGTCATCTTCATCAGTCTTCCATATATCCGCCGGCATATTGGCGATAGCCTTGATTATATGTATGCGCTGCATAGCCCCAGCCTCTTCATATATTTGCGTCTCGCATGACAGGCCAAATGAACACGCACAACAGTACCCAACACTCATCAGCGGCAATCTCAACGCTACGACGTTGATTGTCCCGATTACCCTGGAAACCGCACGCGAGATTATTCCTAAGGAGTACGGGATTATCGAGCATGCATACCGGGCGTTGCTACCCTCGTTTCCTCAGGGGATGTATCCTATGATGGCGCAGATAGCGCACGATCACGACATCCAATTGCCAGCGTATAACGCATCTCTGCCTGACTTTACAGTAAGTCCTACATAATTTATTCTTACCCTTGAAAAATCGGTTACTCATTCTCATCACGTAGCGTGCCTCGTTTGAATTCCCGTTCGTCGACACCTTTGGCGACGGACAGGCTTCCTTCCGCTGGGCAGGGACATCCATGATCTCAGCACACAACCAGCATGCAATTGAAGGAGCCTCGAGCTACTACGGCATGCAGATCCACCCGGCCGTATTCGATCCTCCCTGCAACGCATACAGGGCAACGCCAGACGGCTCGACGTTTGTGCATAGCAAGGGCACTAGCGCTAATGGAACGCAGAGCAAATTCATGACGTTAGAGACGAGGCCATCTTGGGACGAGATCCCGTATCCCCTGGAGTTTCTAGAAAACATCACGAATCAGCCCGTTTTTGCGCGTACGCAGGCATGTGATTATTATACGCGGCTGTTCAACACTTCGCTTACGACGGGGGAGAATGCCCCCGTTCCCGTGAAAGGGGACGTTGAGGCCAATCTAGAGCCGTTCAGGACAGCAAATAGCTGGATGGGTGTCTATGGGTGGCGGATAGCTACGCCGTTCTTGGAGCCACCAGTGCCTGAAGAATGCAAGCGGCCGTAGCACTTCAGTAGATTTCTACCCAAAGAATTACATCAATTCATATACCTCTGCTAATCATACGTCTGATGACTGCTGTGCCCCAAAAGAGTACAGCTCGGGACTTCGAACCTTTGGTAACTGGCTCGGTATATTCAGTCATAGCCTCAGAGACGAATGTGCAATAAACAATTCAAATATGAGATTTTAGCTGAGAAGAAGCAAAGTGGATGACACGGAATCGTGGGAGTTACTCATAGGAAATGTCTAATCCTCCGTTATCCCAATACAAATCTGAAAGCAAGCACTGCACCACCAAGGTCACCGGCAAAGATAACTTACCTATATTCGAGCATCACATCGAAGCATATTTTGATTCTCGTCGAAGATATTCCACTCGAGGCTTGCAAATTCCTACAATCTAGATCACTATGATCCCCACCACATCCTCTGTGACAAGTGACGAATGATCAATTTGCAAGTTGCGGCACAGCACCTCTACAGTCACCCTTGCATGGACCAAAACCCCATGAATACCGGGTCAACCTCACAACCAAGCTTTCATACCTGTTCCTCCCGTTTCACCCGCATCATCCGCCGCCTCCAAGCCGCCAAAATCCCCCTCCAAACCCCCACCAACATGGCAACAAATCTCATCCTCCTCCGCGCCGCCCCCCTCCTGGCCTCGACCTCCTACGTAACCTTCACCGTCTCAGAAGACATCTACACGCGGCCCCTGGGGAGCTTCCGGCCAGATCTACGACCCGAGGCCAACCGTCTCATCCCCGCCTACAAAGACCGCTGGTTTCCGCCCGGGCTCGCCGTGATCTTCACGCTGTATCCGCTGGCCATCAGTACCGCCGTCGCCAACCTCAGCGCCCCGGGGGGCCATCAGACCGCGCGCTATCTGTACGCGGCCGGCGCGGTCTTCAGCGCGCTCCACTTCGCGTTCGGCCCGCGCGATCTGGCTATCTTGAGGCGCCTCGGCGAGAAAGATAGGGATGAGGATAATGGGGCGGCTATGGCGCAGTGGGTGCGTATGAATTGCCTCAGGGGGCTGCTGGCGGATTTCCCGTCGTGGGTGTGCTATCTTGCTGGGTTCGTGTTCGCGATGTCGTGAGGGGGGTTGTTTACGCGAAGGCTGAAATTCGGTGACACCCCGAGGGAAAGCAGGGATTTCATTGCTGCCGCGGGTTCTGGGGATTACTAAATGGTAGCTTATTACGGCGCTGCGTGAGAGTAGAAATTAACATTAAATTATATATAGAAAGGTAGCTATATCACGCGACATGCATTCGTGCCCTCGTTGACTATGCTTTTACCCGAGCGGCTTCCCATCCGCATCGCTCACGGCATTCATCGTTGGGACTAATGTGGGGGCTTATTATCAGGACGCGCCAAACCCAAGCAGTTGGCCATCTTGTAGAAGATATCAATATTGCCATACACGCCACCGAACGTCTCCTGGCAGGGACCCATGGCGAACACAGCGACGTCAGTCAGGGAGTGGACGCCCTGGGACTCGGAGACGGGCAGGGTGCCATTGACGACGAAGCCGTCGGGGGCGTCGTCGGCGCTAACGAAGAGGTCGTCCTCATCGAACCCAGGGGCGCTGGCGACGCCCTCGCGGGGCGCCGCGTGCACGCGGTAGTTCTCGCGGCGGTCCGGGTTGGCGCCGAAGCCCTGCGCGAGCGTGTACCGCGGGTCCCAGTTGACGGGGAAGTGCGGGCCCGTGCCGTACGACACGCCCTCGGCCGCCACCGTGTACTGCGACAGCCCGGCGTTCTGGTACACGCCGACGGCGCCGCGCTTCGCGCGGTCCGTCGCCTGCTCTGATAGGTACTTGGTGTCGACGCCGCCGAAGACGTCGAAGCCGTGCCCGTGGTCCGCCGTCACGAGCACGAGGGTGTTTTCTAGCTCGCCGAGCGCCCTCAGGTGCGCGATGGTGGCGCGCACCGTGTCGTCGAGCTCGAGCAGGTCGCCGAGAGCTCGGTCGTAGTCTAGGGCGTGCATCTGCTTGTCGATCGACGCGCCCTCGGACATGAGGAAGAAGCCTTTGTCTCCACCCCGGGTGTGTAGGATGTCGATGGCTTTGAGTGTCATTTCCTTGAGGCCGGGGAGGTCTAGAGCAGGGTTCTCCGAGCCCAGAGGGTCGTTCTTGAAGTTGGCCAAGTTATCTGTGAAAACGTTGCGGTCGAGCCAGACCGGCATGTGCGATTGGCAGAAAATCCCGAGGGCCTTGCTGCTGTTTCCAAGCTCGAGAAGGGAGGTCTTATTCAAACTGATTTCATAGCCGGCTTCGGAGAAAGCTGCGTAGTAATCCTTACCCTGATAACTTTCGTCCCCAGGATAGAATTGCTCGGCGCCACCGCCGAACCAGACGTCAGGGCCACCCTGGTTGGTCCAGCTATAGTTGGTGACCGAATTCAACGCTTGGTCGACCAGAGAGCCGTATTGATATCGAGAACGGCTGTGGCTGGACAGAGCGATTGGGGTAGCATCGGAAATCGCAGCGGTTGAAACTGCACCCCATGCTGAGTCCTGGCATAATCCATCAGCGGCCTCAAACTAACGACGGATAAACGTGAGGGCCTACTACTCACCCAAGTACGTTTCAAGATTTCCACGATAGTCTCAACCTTCGGGTCGTCAAAGGCGTCAGGCGAGGAGTCCGCATAGACACTAAATATGATCAGACATTGATTGAATAGCAGAATACTTTGGTAGCTCACCCCATAGCATTGACAGTGCTTTTGTGTCCGCTGTACAGAGCAGATGCGGAGTTCGCGCTGTCAGTGATGAAGCTGTCGATTGAATGAGTCTGAAAGAGATTAGTACTTAGATAAGTCATCATCTGTAAGTCGGTGTTTTGAGAGGCCTAGTACGGGCTAGGGACATACCATCTGATGTCCCACTACAGGGAACTCATCCATCTGCAATAGAGACTGATATTTCCCGTTGATGCTCTTGTGTCCGAGGAGACGGGCAGCTGTTATCATGTTTGTTGTCATACCGTCACCTGTACTCCGTCAACATCATACCCTTCATCTAGTCCTCTAACGAGACCATACCGATGAATAGGATCACGTTCTTGGCCTTCTTCCGAGTAGCCAAAGGCCGGACAGTCCAGTTGGCTGTTGTGGTTTGGTTGCCATAGTAAGTCAATGTGACTGCGTAGTTGCCAGGCTCATAGATGGCAAGTTTCCGGTATATCTTGGACGCGACATTGACGACGGATGGCCTGTCCGCATCCTGAGCATATAGGTCCTCGTACCATTGGAAATCCCATTTCTCGATCTCAGGCTCCGCGATCTTGAAAAACTTGGCAATATCCAGGGACTTACGGCCTTCCTTGGTGATGGTGACGGAGAACTTTTCGTCCGGCTCTCCGCTGTTGAAGGCTTCCGAGCCGTTGACCGGAGCGTGGACTTCAACACGGAGGTCGAACAACTGGCCGGGTAAGAAATCCGATTGGTCAGGAGGTAATAAGCAACCAAGCTTAGGAGAGCAGGCCCCTAATCGCTGAAAGGTTTGAGCAGCGGCGGCAGAAACCGAGGCCACCACGACGGAAATCCGACCCAATTTAACCATAGTGATGCTCAACAGCCAGCAAATCAGATAGTTGCGGCTCAGGGATGAGTCCCAGGGAATGTGAAAATTGGGAAACTTAATGCACAAAGCTTAAGGTTATATAGAGTAGTAACCTAGGCTTATGCCCACGTGCGGTGGGGATGTGGTGGTGCGGTGTCGCATCTCATACGAGTAACTGATTTATATTGGAAGCAAACTCAACCATGGCCCTTGTTGACTGAATTGAGAAGGCATATCTTGGCAGGGGCGAAAGTCAAGCACCATTGGTCACGATCTTATAGAATCTCCCGATGCTGAATGACAGCCCTGGCGCCATCGTATAATGTATCGGCCGCTGCAGGAATCATGATAGAAGGGCATTGCACGTGTCGAAACGCTCGCTCTGCCCGAGCGAGGGATAACCAGGCGGAGTTTAGGGACCAAGCTGAGAATCATGCTGGCCATGTACAAACTTGCTGGTATCCAGAGGCTTGAGCATGGCTGACCGAGGACTCTAGATGGGCTTGCCAAACCTTGGAAAGTTTGCGGAAGGTTAAGACCCAGCTAAGCCGGTACGCTTTGAACATACATTAGTTCGAGCCGTTCCCTGTCGTCGGTGTCGACACGTACCTCCTATTGGTTGACTGCTGGACATACTGAACACTCGTTTATGCGTCGAGAAACAAACGCGACGTTCGCAATGATAAAATCGAAGGAGCTCACAGATAGGCACAAAAACGTGGGCAGAATTGGCTAATATGATTGGTTCCTCTATGAAGCCTGTGGGTTGGTTGTAAGACTTGAATTGCCAAGTCTCCGCCAAGAGGCGTATGCTTATTTTGTCTGTACGCTGGGGGACCATCTAATACCTATATCTATGCCAAGCAGTCTCCTTCCATTGTTGGAAAAGCAATTATCTTGACCGTAATCCTTCATTGTCGTTGAATACTCCCTCTAAGCGGTTAGGAGTACCTGCTAGTGTCTCTTGAAGGCGAGCATATCTACCAAGAGCTAGTGTCCATGACCATGAACAACGTTGACTTCATGGGAGGAAGAATGATGACTAGAGTTACTAGAAATCCACTCTCACGACCGTGCACGCTTAAAGTATGCGCAGGTTGTCCGTAGGGTCAACATTTAGCGAAATCCGGCCCTAGTCGGCAGCCGCCCTCGTGAGAACCGATCATTGCACGATCCCAGGGGGTGGCGAGATCGTGTTGAACGAGCGTGCTCGTTTTGCTTTATCGGGTTGGTCCGAAAGCAAGACTTGAGTCACATGTGGTGACAGAATCCCTCGAAATGGCTGCGTTCTTCAATTGCTAAACATTGTGAACTTTCACTTGTCAATCTCAGCAAACCCCCTCTTGTCTAATTCTCTAGCCGTGGAGTCAGGGATGACTGGTGTTTCTAATCCCTCTTTTGCAGTGCCCGTCACGGCGAGCCCTGCCATTTCTGCGACGAGAGCTGGGTCTGGAGTTCCATTGCCATTATATTTCTCCCATGGGGCACGATTGATCTTCGGTTGTCCCGCTTCGGTCTTGAAGTGGTAACCTCGAGCCCGTGGTCGTTCTCCTGTGCCTTTTGGTAGTTCTAATTCGTACACTCTGTAAAAGTTGTCGCAGTCTTCCTCAAACGTCGAAGGTTCGGCGGTAAGCGCAGACCGAATACCGGCGAAGAAGTCATTGATGACATGGTGATTATGGATCTGGATAAGAGTCCATCCGAGCATTTCCTTGGCGTTTAGTAGATGGTGCAAATAAGCGCGATGATGCTTCGTGCAGGTATAGCATTTGCATCCTTTTACCAGCGGCTCAAGTGATACTTGGTGTTCGGGGGACCACATGTTTACCCCCAGGGGATGTACACCCTCGCTTGGAGGCGGATATGGAGGAAATGAGAAGCTAAGAGCAATACCAGCATCTGAAGTGTTGTTTATGAAGGGCAACGCGAAAATATCAACCCCCAGCCGGACCTGTCGAAGTATTTCCCGTGGTGACGCGATGAGATCTAGAGAAAGCCGCGGCAGGGACGTCAAGGAACCGTGTTCGCCCAAGTCTGTGAGAATGTCCGTGTCATATACCGCCAGACCGGACAGCTGCTTAGCGTGGTCTTGATCTAGGCAGTTCAAGTATCCCCATTGTATCGGATAGGAGACTGGCAACAACGGGGCAAATATGCAGGGATCCGAGGCGTCATCCTCAAAATCTACAAGCTTCAAGAATTCGGTGAGCCACTCTTCCGTCCGTTCTCCCATTCGAAGCTGCCGCTTTGCATTTGGAAGCGCGTGGCCAAACGTCAAGTCGGCAAGCGGGATAGTGATATCCGGCCGCAGAATCTCGGTGGCACGACAGTAGTCCTCATTCTTCAACGCCTGAAAACCGGTTGAGGTGTACATGGAGATATAGTTTTGGCCATTGCCCATTGGCGCGATGACCGCCGGATGTCGCCGAGCACCTAGTACTGTGACTACAGATGTAGGCGTAGCGGTAAAGTCACGCAGAGGTTGTCTACTTCCTAGCTCTCTATTATATATTGGAGGATCGACTCCTTTCTGAACGTGAGACCTTTCTATGACTGCCTCCGTCAGCTCCCCGAGAGTAAGAGGCAAATAGAGTCGTTCACTCACAGTCCTCCAAAGCCATGTATGCACCAGCAAGATTAGTATGTTTAGACAGAACGTCAGGGGTCACATGCGGAATCACGCCTCGCGATGTGATGCCGAAGAAGTTGGGGGTATCAACAGGTTTTCTTTTTGGAAGCGATAGTTGCCCTACTCTGGGGCCCACGCCCTTGACCACAGCATTCTTGAGCACATTGAACATTAGGTTCTCAGGCTTCGGGTCTGTCATTCTGCATACAAGACGTTCTGCTTCGGTTGCCAAACGAAGTCACTATCTCGAAGCATGGAGTGAGATCGTGCCTAGCAACAATACTTGTCTAACCACCAGGATGTGACGATTCCAAGGCGGATAAGAGGTCTTGGTGAACCCTGGCTGATGGGAGAGGAGAGAGGAAATGCAAAACTGAACACCAAGTCCGCTACGCTCAACTGTTCTTTGGAGTTGTTGTGCTCCCTTTAAGTTGTTCGAAACGGACTGGGCCAGGTTTTCGTGCAACTTTTGGGTGAAAATGTAGCAGAAACATTCGGTGTTAATGGAATCAGAATATGTACCCAGGTACCTCGATTACCTCGATCTAACATGGATTTCGGGTCTTTATAGCACCGTGTTCCGGCTCCAGCCAGGATGTCCATGCTTACCTAAGGTATATACGTAAGAAATACCTGGGTACATATGTACTTGCATCCCTGCGGCCTTTCGGCTTTGACGGAGGCGCCCGGGCCCACAATCTTTCAACTGTAAGCCAATCATGAAATACGCCGCTGTGTCCTATTGGTCTGGACCTCCGTCATCTATTCGTGTCCCGCCGCATTAATCGTCTTGTCCAGGTCCCAACCAAACCATGGCATGCTATTCATAGGCTGAGCAGGCTCTCAGTTCATACGCTGTACATACCTTCTCCATCTCTCTCTCTAACCACCCATTATCGTAGCACCTAGCTCTACCCGTTGTTTTACTATCGTAGTTAGTTCATGGCCCTGGTTTCTCTCAGTCGACCCGGTAAGGCAATTAATTCCCAATGCACCCCCTCAACATGGGTCGACAACGATTATTTAGGTTACTGATAAACATGCCCCGATTCGTAGTTCTATATAATGAGCACCCAGGTGACGGGCGACCGTCCGTCATCGCCTGACCTTGAGCAGCAGCAACGACAGCAGCCGCAAGCTGGCGATCCTTCGACGCATCCGGACGCTCCGCTGGCAGCAGCTGAAGATCTCGATTTCGGCGAACACGACGACGACCCCCCAACCCCGCGCTTCATGCAGGACCAAGGCGCGTGGAAGCATTGGAAATGGGTTCCGTATCCGGTGCGGAGGTTTGGGACGAGTGCGGTGAGGTGGATCAACGGACCGCCGAACCCCAAAGTTTGGAAGATCGAGCCATTTTTGCCCGTCGTTCAACACACTCCGCTCCGTCTGCTTGACAAGTTCATTCCGCAGAGGAAACACCAGATACTGTTGTATATGGGGTATGTTGTCGTATGGATCATCACCTTTGCGATGGTCATGTGGCGGGGCCAAGTCGCTTCCGAAATACCGACCTGGGGTCAGCCCCAAGATATCGGATGCGGTGCCGCATACTGGAGCCGTAACAACCTGTGCGGTCTAGACGGTGTAGACTGCAGGCCTTTCAACGGCAGTGGCTTCGCCTTCCGGTGCCCGGCCAACTGTGCCGGTTACAAAGTTCTTAACCCCAGAGCAGTTGGGGATCAAGAGATAGTCTACGCTCCGCTGGTCGTTGGCGGACCCCCCGAGCCGGCCGACGAGGAAAACCCAATATATAGGGGCGATTCGTTCATCTGCGGAGCTGCCGTCCACTCAGGCATTATTTCCAACTCCGCCGGGGGCTGTGGCGTCGTCTCACTAGTAGGAGAACGGTCAGACTTTATCAGCACGGTAAGGCACGGCATAGCAAGCATCGGCTTCGATTCTTACTTCCCACTATCCATCACGTTTTTGCCTGGGATCGAATGCCACGCTAGGGACTTTAGATGGTCTCTGTTGGCTGTGTCGGTAGTTTTTACCACAGTCTTATCGCTATTCACCGCCTCGTCAGCCGTATTTTTCTTCACGACGTTTGTTGGGATCTTCTGGCAAGTGGGTATGGCTTCAGATCCACCATCCCACTCGTCGGTCGCTGGTCTCTTCTCCAATATCCTGGGGAAGTTCCTGCCTGCCATGTTTTGCGCTTGGGTATTCTACGATAAGATGGGCATCCGGCGGACCCTGAAGGGGCTAACTGCTCAAGTGGAGAAGACAGTCTTGTGGCTCGGTGGATGTTGGGTCGGCGCGCTGACTAATTATACGTTCGACTTCATCCCCATCGAGCGTTTGACGCCGCATGATCTTGACCAGCAACCTGGCGCCAAAGCCGCGCTGGCTATCATCATCATCGTTCTTCTGGTCGTCGCTGTCGGTCAGATCTGGTGTTTGCGACAGGAAGGGCGATTAGTACGCTTTCTTAAGCTATACGCCGTGTTTGCCGTGATTATCCTTATTTGCCTAGGACTTCCCAATCTCAGCTTACGCATTCATCATTATATACTGGCTCTACTTCTTGTGCCAGGTACCAGCCTGCAGACTCGCCCGTCTCTACTCTATCAGGGCATTCTCATCGGATTTTTCATTAACGGTATAGCTCGTTGGGGCTTCGACCCGTTCCTTCAGACATCCGCAGCTCTACAGGGTGATGCCCAACTCGGCTCGCCACTCCCCGCCATTCTCGCACCGGCGATCAACACCACCCTGGCGACGATAACATTCCGATGGAAGCCGTCGCCGGGGCCGCGATACGATGGCATCAGCGTACTGGTGAACGACGTCGAGAGGTTCCGTGGATTTTTCGACGATGAGGGGAGCGACCATTTTGTCTGGACCCGTGAGAACGGGACGAACTACAACGAGTACTTCCGATTTGGTTTCATGTCAGGGACGACGAGCGGTGACTACACGAAGGCCGGTATCTGGAATGCCGATCTTGAATGGGTCGATATGCAGCCCGGGCCTTCAAGGATCAAGGCCCGAGACATGGTTAGGGATGAGGTAGAACCGGTCCCACGCTCGGTATGGAAACGGTAGTAGTCATGAGTAGTTGACCAAAACGTACGACGTGAAACTTCATGTACTAGTGCATCTTGCTCTGTGTTGTGTAGTTGTGTGTCAAAAGGTTGGATGCCGTTATGATGTACGCCCAACCAGTGCCCCAGGATCGGCCCACATCCTAAGCAATGACATACCAGTTACTTAACATTGCTTTTGTTTTCCTGTGACATGCTGTGTAACCGACTAGAGGTGATAAACCCTTTCAGATCTCGGGAGTTAGTTCCGTTTTGTCGTATAAGGCATTTAGCAACACAGCTCTATCACGATTCATTGAAGAGGGGGCTCATTAATTGACGGTACCAGTATATGAGCATTCCGTTTTTCGTTCGTTACAGAAAAGCGAGTCTCATATAGGCCTGCACTCCATCCACTAACACATAATCTTACTCTCAACTCTGATCTTCTTATCAACAAATGACTTACAAGATACATAGCTTCTCAACAAGCACGGTATGAAGAACCTAGATATCGGGATACCTATTAGACGCCGTAGCTGGACCACCGGGCACTACCTATGTCCTTGTTGATTTATTAAACATATGGCAGTCATATTGACAATTCGAGCCAGTATAGATGGCCAGTCCGGCTACATATGGGGAGCCGCACGTTAACTAAGCAGAGGTAGGAGGATTAATATATAGCTGCTAGCTAGCAGCTGAGGGTTGGGGGGGTATGTCATTAGCAAGATATTGCGTGCATCAAAAGAGTGCCCTGAATAGAAAAGCGGACTATGGTAGCTAAGTTGGTGTAATAGCGAAGCGAATCCTCCGAGTTCCTGAAGGGTGGTGAAATTAGGTCATCTCACCCTATGGCCCCCTTAGATCACATCAGGTAATCCTGCTTCACCATTTCCTATCAGAAGCCTACCGTTGAATCATTGCCAGCCCCTGCATACTTAGTCATGTAGACTCCTCCTTGGTGTCTCGAAAACGATGAGATTCAAATTGCGCAGGGAGCACACCACCAGCGACCTCAGCAGTCTCCGCAAAGGCTCTGATCTCGGCCTCCTCCTCATTGCTAAGGGCAACATCAAGAGCAGCCCAGTTCTCCTCCAAGTACTTGAGCTTCTTCGTGCCGGGGATAGGGATGATATCATCGCCCTGCTTGAGAAGCCAAGCGAGAGCAAGCTGGGCCACGGTGCAGCCCTTCTTGTCAGCCAGGGCCTTGAACTGATTGACGACTTTGACATTGTGTTCCCGATTGGCCTCCTGGAAGCGAGGAATAAGATTCGCACGGAAGTCAGTGCCGTCGCCTAATGCTTCGCCCGTGCTGAAAGTCGAGGTAAGTAGGCCTCGTCCTAGCGGTGAGGATACTACAACGGCAACTCCGAGTTCACGGCAGGTAGCCAGGAGGTTAGTCCCGGCGGGCCCTTCGATATCTCGGGTAAATACGCCGTATTCGATCTGGACGGCGTCGACGCGTGCTATCTTACATGCCCGGCGAAGCGTGTTGGAGGAAACGAACGACAGTCCAATGTACTTGATCTTGCCCTCCCTACGATATGTCACTTAGTAAATAGGTGTGTAAGCGGCATGGTTCATCACTTACGCTTTGAGCTCTGCTAGGGCTCTCATTGTCTCCTCGATGGGCGTCTCGGGGTTGGCGCTATGCATGTAGTCTCATCAATGTGGTCAGCAAGGTCAATGCAGAGGCGGAAACAAAGAGTGTAGCTACTTACAGAGGTCAATATAATCAATGCCAAGAATCTTAAGACTCAGTTCACAAGATTTCCTGCAATATGCGGCAGAGCTGTCGATAGCGTTAAAGTTCTTATCTCCTTTGATATGTCCGAACTTGTCGGCGAGAAAGATTTGGTCGCGTTTCCCAGTCCGTTTGAACCATTTGCCCAATAGCTCCTCGCTATCTCCGTAGAGACTGAACTCACATGGTCAGCTAGCCTACGGATGCCATCCAAGAACAACTTACTCGGCGGTATCCCAGAAAGTTGCTCCTAACTCAACGGCACGATCGAGGATGGCAAATCGTCCTTCGTCATCAGGAGCTTTGCCGTAGGCATGAGACAGTCCCATCAACCCAAATCCCAGGGCTGCTATGTTTGGGCCGTCTTTGCCCAGCTGGCGAAGCGGAACAGATTTGGTAGGCATAGTGAGGCGAAGTGGGTGCAAGGTAGGATGAACTAAAGTCAAGAGACTCTTGTAATATGTGTACTACTGGCGATTCTGAGCCATCTTGAAGAGGACTCGAGCGTTGTATTTGTATTGCTAGAGCTAGCGTGGAAGTGGCTGCTGTGCTGCCGGTGTTAGGATAGTCTTCAAAAACCGATACTCGTATAAACTGCCCGTTATTTCCATTAGAGTCCATAAAACGTATGACACCCGATCCCGATGACTCAATTATTTGCCGTATGTCTTGGTTGATGTGCTCTGGGGGCATTCTGCCCCGAGTATATAGAGATACATTAGCCAATCAGGTTGCAGAGTTTCCGAGCAGACCAATCGCGCCAATCGCAAAGCCTGCTAACTAATAAGATTTTAGTGCGGCCGCATACATGCCTTTGAAACTAATTCGAGCCTATACTTACGTAGTATCCTAGGGATATCGTCCTGTTGATGATTGTAAAAATCCTTTCACTTTATGTCGAAATAGGGAAAAATGTTCAACGTAGACTTGGCATCAGTTGTCAAATTATTTGAGGTTATTCGCACTTATATAAGTGACGTGTCGGGATGATTTCCTGGTGTTTCTTATTATAGTGGGTTGAACATAGCGGCCGTGGTTAGCTCCGAAGACCCTGTACCTGTTGAGGATTGACCATATTAAGGTCCGTGAGCTCTCTGTAGTATTTGGCAGATTCAGGGGTAATTTGGCAGGTAACTTAGGTATCTGAGCAATCAAATGAAATCGCACATAACTTCAAACTAATAAACGTCAACAACATTTCAATCGGTTGAAATCGAGTCAAACAGGCTTTGGTAATCGACTGATTTAATTTGTGGCACGCAACGTCAGATGAACGATAATCCAGCGAATTGATGAGGTGTCTCAGAATTGCAAGAATAATAAAAGGAATTATGCTACAATTGAAGCCTACGGTTGCTTTGCTCTCACGTTTTCACTCTTAGACGCGTCTTCTTTCCGAATTTCATCTCGATTTAATTAGGAGTTCGATTCTCTATCGGCTTTGATTTCTCTTGCTTCAATTCTAGTTCCCGCTTCTATAGCTGTCTTAAAAAGCTCCTCTAGCCCGCTGTCATGCCGGCATACTATGGCTGTTTCCCATCAACTAATCTCGACTTAGCCAAAACCTTACTAGCAAGCGTTCGCAGAGGCTCATTCGCCATGAGCTCGAGGATGGGGACGGACGCATCCATCTCCCGTGCGATCCAATTGCGCATCTCTACGGCGACGAGCGAATCCATCCCATACTCCGATAGTGGCCTGTCCGTGCTGATATCCTCGACGGGAATCATGCTCAGCGAGGATATCTTAGCCACGAGACCATCGCATACGATCCTAGCTGCCTCGGTAAGATTGCTGGCCGACTTTAGTGGGCCCCGGACACGCATGGCGTTGGCGCCGGCATCTTCGGTGCCGGCCCCGGCGTCGTCGGCATCTGCCGACTGGCCCGCTCGCCGGAAGTGCGAGAAAATGGGGCGGTCAAAAGCGGCGACTGCGCCTTCTCGCCAGGTTCCCAAGCCTGTTACGATGTGGCCCCGGGCCAACTCATCTATGTGCGAACTACTCGGGGAGCTCGGTCTTGCGGCGAGAATGGCCGAGTGTAGAAGTGCCATGAGCTGTTCCGACGTCGTCCCTTCGAAGCCTTGACGCTCTAGGGCACGTGCAAGGTCTTTATTTGCCGCGACATAGCCGGCGTCGGTGATGACACCGAGGTCGATCGTCGCTGCTGGGAGGCCTCTCGCCCGACGGTACAACGCAAAGGAGTCGAGAAACGTGGATGATGCAGCGTAGGCTGCTTGACTGGCGTTGCCGATAAGCCCTGATGTTGAGGACAGCATGACGAAGAAATCTAGATTATCCTCCTCAAACTGATGGTGCAAGTTCCAGGTCCCATCCACCTTTGGTTTTACGACCGCCTCATATTCTGAAATTTGCATGTTTGATAGCAGGGAATCCTGCCGCGAAGTCAGCGAAAAAGCACATGGCCTGAATGAGTTGTCTGCTTACCCGAAGAACCATAGCCCCTTGAATGATACCCTTGATTGGTGGAAGAACTGAGGCTTGCTTCATGAGGTCAACAAGGTCGGCCTTGTTGCTTATGTTACACTTGCACACGATGACATTGGCCCCAGACTCTTCGAGCTTTGATTTCAGATCTTGGGCCTCGGGGCGGTCAAGACCGCTCCGCGAGGCAAATATGAAATTCCTCGCGCCGCGAGCCAGCATCCAGAGGGCAATGGCTCTGCCAAGACCGCCCATTCCACCAACCAACAAGTAGGTGGCTGAGGGTTTGAATAATGCTTTCGACAATGAGTTTGGAGGCGACGCCTTGACGAGGTCCCCATCGCTGTGCGTAAGGACTAGCTTTCCTATGTGCTTCCCACCCTGCATCAGCCGCATGGCTGGCTCCAACTGGGAGATGCTGTATGGTGTCAGTGGCGTTGGGCCCCTCAACTCTTTCTTACGGAATAGATCCATCACATCGGCCCAAACCTGCGCGGCCACCTCAGGCCTCTCTCGAATAAGGCTGACGAGGTTCACTGCCGTGAACGTGACATTGCGAGCGAACTTATACATCTCCAGACGTGTGTTGATGGTGTAGTCTCGGGCCCCGAGCTCGACGAAGGTACCAAAGGGGGCTATGCAGTCCCAGGTAACGCGAAGCATCTCTCCCGCCACCGAATTCATGATCACATCAACTCCTTTACCTCCAGTCATTCTCATGAGCGCGGGCGCAAAGCTGGCGTCACGACTGGTGAGGATGTGGTCTTCCGGGATGCCATAGTTGTCCGTTAACAGCTGCTTCTTCTCCAGCGTGCCTACGGTACAGAATATTTCAGCCTCGCGCATTTTACATAGCTCGATGAGTGCCTGGCCAAGCCCTCCAGAGGCAGCGTGGATAAGCACAGACTGCCCGCTTTGGACCCTGGCCACGTGCACGACGGAGTAGAACGCCGTGCAGAACGTGACAGGAAGCGCGGCAGCAAGCTCGAAGGACATATCGTCGGGGATCCTCTGGACGGCTACGGCGTCCTGTCGGACGCGGTTGGAGAATGTGCCGAAGCCGTAGCAAGATACCCGGTCTCCGACACGGAGATTGTGGACATCGGCTCCAACCTTATGAATGACGCCGCTGCATTCCCCGCCGAGAGTTTCAACGGCGATCTGACCCATAGCCATCATGACGTCTTTGAAGTTCACGCCGGCGGCCTTGACCTGGACTTCGACAGCCCCAGCAGGCAGCTCGGTTTCGACCCGTGGATCATCGACGAACCGGATGGTGTCCAGAAGACCAGGCGTCCCGACCTCCACAACCAACTGTCGGTCTTGTTGCTCAAACGGAACCATATCGAAGGCCGTCTGATTTAGGATAGAGTTCATGGACCGATCTAACGTCTTGTTAGGCACGAACCTCGGTATGAGTAGTTTCCCGGATCGCTCTACGTATTCGTTTTCGGCTGCTACCGGGGACCCCGGGGGTTGATGTCCTAGTAGGTGGTGTGTAATTAAGGCTTGAATGGCTTTGACTCCCGCGGAAGTTGTTCCGGTAGGATCTAAGTCTAATAGCGCGACTGTATTATTTCCGTATTCTGACCTGACGGTTCTGGCAAACCCCGTAGCCATATTCGCAGTTGGGTCGGTCGGACTTATTGAAGCACCCTTGGTGACCCACAGAAGAGCCGCGGCGGTAGTGAAGACGGCCTTGATCTTCTCAAATAGGAGACCCGATGGACTGCGGAAGACAAATCCAGAGAGTTCGCTGAGGACAACGCATATCTTGTCATCAGGCACGCAATTTTCTAAACTTGATACTGAAACCGAAGCGCCCAGCGATTGGGCCCATTGGTAAAGTTGTTCGACATACGGCGAATCGGGAGCTTGGCCGTCATGAATAATCAAGAAATCGGCTTTCTTCATTTGCTCCGCCGGTTTTGATTCAGTCAGAGACATCTCATGGGATGCGGTGGCGGCCATCATCGAGCCCTGATGGTGGACCTCGGATCTGGCATCTGAGGCGGCAACGTCAAGGCCGTTGAACCCAGTCTTATGGAGTAGAACTTCCCATTTCTCCTCCGTCAGTGTTGGCCCTCGAACGCGATCTGCTTCCTCGCCGGCAAACCAACCGGGAAGCGTCCCGAAGATAGTAGAGGTAGTAAACCTCTCCCGAGTGAGCTCCACTAGAACGAGCTTGCCGCCTGGCTTGAGGAGCTTTCGAACATTACTCAGTGTGTTCTCCATGGACCTCGTGGCATGCAGGACATTGGCGGCTAAGATCATGTCATACTCACCCACTTCGAATCCTTGCTCCGTCGGATCAGATTCGATGTCCAATTTTGCATAGGTCAGTAGGTTAGACCATTGTGCGAGTTTAACTTTGGCAGCCTCGAAGAATCCGGTGCTAATGTCAGTGAATGTGAATTTTCCAAACCGGCAAAGTCCGGTGTCGTTATCCGTCAACGCTTGCAGTATCGGTAGTGTGGCGCCCCCGGTTCCTGACCCAATCTCGAGTATGGACATGTTTGGGTTCTTGTGGCCTGCTAGGTCCACATACCGCATAGCTTGGCGGTAATTACGATCGAAGCGAGAATTGTCCCTGTAGTAGGCGTCTAGAGTGCCGTCCTCGAGCATCAGTTCTAGCGCATCTCTGTTGCCTTGTATGATGGGCGTCAGATTCCTTCCAACTTGGACAAGGAGGCGGCCTTCGGCTCCACTAGAGCTGACAACTTCGAGGAGCTCATCTACTGCAGCATCGTTAGCCGCATACTTTCCCCTGTGCTCTTCCAACCTTAATTTAATGCAATTGTACAGTCTCTTATGATGCGGTTGAGCTTTTTCGATATCCGAATCGCTTAGCTGAGGAAAAGCACGCTTCATGAGGAAGTATCCAGCTTCCTCCAAAGCTTCGATTCGCTCCTCTTCCTGGGCATCGGGTACAAGGTCTTGGCATAAAGAGGCGAAGTCAGTTGATGATATTTCATCAACGTCAGCGAGCCAACTGGTTTGGTAGCCGTAATGAGTCTTTTCTGGCCGGCCTGTGTCTCCCTCGTCTCTTGCAATTTTCATGCACACCAGGCCGTCGATTTGCAACACAGGCTGCTCGGATGAGACAGCTTTGTCAAAGACCACAGTAGAGGCCGATATCTGACGGTTGTCAAGAGTTGTGGCTTCGGTCCACGTGTCTAACCTGTCTCCTTGTGCTGTTCTCATGTCTGCGCTTAGCACAAGCCTGTTGACTAGAACCGGAACGAAAGGTTCCTGCAACTCTGTTGACCCTATTTTGAGCGCGGCAAAGAGAGGGTGGAATAGGCCATCTAGAGTACATGGGTGAAGCGTATGCTGATACTCGAAAGCATTTGGCATGACTGGGGCTGTCTCGGCAATTTTAATGGATGCGACTGCTGTGTGAGCCCCATGTTGTATCGACTCGACGTTAGCGAATGTTGGGCCGTAGTCCAGCCCAAGCTTGCATAATTGAGTATAGAAATGCTCTGGGGAGATAGGGTCCGTAGCAGACGCACTGATTCTCTTGACAAACTCGGTAATGCCTGACCGCTCCGCGTCGAGTTGAGAAGGAGTCGACACGACATTAGGTTTGGATGCTTTGATGATTCTAGCTAGACCGCGGCTGTGCTCGGTCCACCGCTGATCAGGAGAAATGGATGAGATGCAGAACTCGTTCCATAATTCAGAGGGAGATCGGACACTTGCACTGAGAGGCCGCAGGGAAAGAATCAACTCAACTTCGCCAGTATCGTCTGGTACTACGAGTGCCTGACCAATGGTGACTTCTCTAAGCTCGAACGACGCTACATCGATGGATCTTTCACGTGCTTGGCTCACCATAGCCTCAAGGGCCATGCACATGAATCCCGCAGCTGGGTAGACAATGCTGCCCTGGACTTTGTGGTCCTTGACCCACGGCGTTTCTATGGCCTTGACGATGTTGCGCCAGCGTGGCTCAGAGGGATTGAAGTGAGCCACTGGTACACCTAGGATGTCGTTGCGACGATACGGCCTCAGGCGGTACTCCTTACTAACCCTTGATTCGGCCCAATACGATGAATCATGATTCCAGCGGTAGGGAGGCAAGTTGCTAAGAACTCGAGGCTTCCGCATCGTGGGCAGCGGCGTTACCGCATTGAAAGATGCGATATCAGCAGGAAGGCCTAGCTCGCTGAGACGACAAACAGCATCAGCGACAGTGCTCTCGGCATCTTGATTTCGGACTAGGCAGGACAGCACGGCAATTGCCTTGTCACGAAGCCGGTCGTTGGCGGTAAGGATTTGTCTGATCGGACCAGCAAGAGCAGAATGAGGCCCAATTTCGCACAAGGCTGAGATGGTATATTTCGTGCTACTCCTTTTCTTCGTTGTGCTCCTGATCGTTATCGTGGACTGACACATTTCTCGTAAAGAAGACTCGAACTTGACCTGACCAAGCATATTGTCGACCCAATATTGAGGACCGAGGTCATCTGATGATGCCTGCTGCCCTGTTACTGAGGAGTAAAATATGCATTCGCCTGCCGACTTGGGCTTGACGGGCTTGATATGGGATATGGCAGCAAGATAATCCTTGGCCACGTAAGACATGTGGTAGGAATGGTACGCCACTTCGACGGCAAGCTTGCGAGCAAATATGTTCCGCTCGTCCAGCGTACCCTTGAGCTCATCGATACCGGTGGCGTCGCCGGAGAGAGTCAGCGAGTTGGGGGAGTTCACACAAGCGATAGTAACTTTGCCGTTTTTCAGGTTGGCAATTAGAGGGGCCGCGCCCGCTTCGCTCATACCGACGGCCATCATTCCGCCTCGTACAGGGCATCTTTCCTTGACGAGTTCTGAAATAAGCCCACGATGATACGCCGCGGCTATCGCATCATCTGCGGTCAAGGCTCCGGCGCAGTACGCAGCGGCTATCTCTCCAGACGAGTGGCCTGTGACTGCTGCCGGTTTAATACCCCAAGAATTCAAAAGGTCGACAAGAGCAATCTGTAAAGCCGTGCAAACCGGTTGGCTGAGTCCTGCTTCATTCAACCTGGTGTTTTCGGCGTCCTTGTGCATCTCGTCTAGCCGAAAATGAAACATTAGGTTAGTCGCTTTGCCGAAGACTTGTCATGAATATCGAACTTGCCACTGATGCGACGTACCTCTAAGAATCCAATCGGCACCCAAAGACGTCATCTTAGCCTCGGCCGCCGCGATGGACTCCGCGAATACCGGGAAACTTGCGAACAGCTGTCTACCCATTCCCCACCATTGAGCCCCTTGCCCCGTGAAAACAAACCCCAAGGCGCCATTCTTCGTAGATCGCGTACCGTTCAGCTTATTCTGGGATAGTGCAGAGATAAGGTCCTCTTTAGACGCAGCATGGATCGCAGCTTTGATGGGAAATCTTGTTCTTCGTTCTGAGAGGGTGTAGGCAAGATCTTGAAGAAGAGACCCCTCGTCCACACTCGTGTCATCTCTGAGGAACCTGGCGAGCGATTCAGCCTGACTCTGAATTGCTTTAGAATCAGTTGCGGAGAGGAGAAATATCCTTTCTGGAGACTCGGAGTCCCTGATGCGTTGTGCCCCGTTAACGCCATTTGTTCCGCTGTTTCCATTTAGATGAGTCCTGTCGCTGTCGCCATTGATTCGGGAACAAAGATGACCGTTTCCATTAACATGTGGACTTCCTGATCGGGAACGTGGTACGGCCATGGATTCAAGGAAGCTTCCTGTGTCCTGAACGATTGCATGAGCATTTGCACCTCCGTAGCCAAAGCTATTCACGGAGGCTATGCAAGGCCCTGAAACGCCGAAGTCCTCGACCTCGGTAGGGACCTACGATATCAGTTTAATAACTCAGCGTCAGAAAATCATTTCGATAATTAGTACCTTTAACTTCCATTCTGCGAACGGAATGCGCTTGCTAGGCCTGTCAAAATTCCTATTCGGTAGTATCTTCCCCCTTTCCAGCATCAGGACAGTCTTGACTAGGCCGGCGATACCACTGGCGCCTTCTAAGTGCCCAATCTGCAGAAGTTATGACAATGATTAGTTATTGGATATGGATTAGCGAGGTATCACTCACGTTCGCCTTCACCGAACCGATACGCAACGTTTTCCCCGGCGGCCTCTTGCTCGTAAAGACGTTGGCGATAGCCGCCGTTTCTAATGGATCACCGGCGGCGGTACCTGTTCCGTGGCATTCTACAAAAGAAGTGACTGCGGGGTCTATGTTCGCTTTCTCATAAACAGACCTGATCAGCTCTTCTTGGGCCTCTCTGCTTGGAAGTGTAATACCGGGAGTCTTGCCATCCTGGTTAGACCCCGTGTTACGAATGATGGCTCTGATCGGATCACCGTCACGGATCGCATCCTTTAGTGGCTTCAGGAACACACAGCCAACACCCTCGCCGCGAGCATAACCATTTGCCCTGTCATCGAATGAATAGCAACGGCCATCGGGGGATAGAAACCTGGTCTTGATAAGTTTGTTATGAGTTGAGGAAGGCTAGGGTCACCCACCGCATCATAGTCATACTTATCGTCATTTCATGGCTGAGAATGACGTTCGCGCCTGCAACGAGTGCTTGTTTACTCTCGCCTGTACGCAAACTTTGGCAAGCTAGGTGGAGTGCTACGAGACTTGACGAGCAGGCCGTGTCAATAGTAGCACTGGGGCCTCGGAGGTTGAAGAAATATGATAGGCGATTCGCAATGATGGCTCTTGAGTGACCACTGCTGGTAGCCTGGTAGAATGGCATTGAGTCCGGGTCTCGTGAGAGCATGTCTGTGTAGTCACCACAAAATGACCCGACGAAACAGCACGTTTCGCTACCCGCGACCTCACCAAGCGGAATGCCAGCTGGCACCAAGTCAATACCGAGAATAAGGGGTATGTACGAAGTTTGGAATCATACCATTTTCTAGGGCTTCGTATGAGCATTCCAATAACAGCCGCTGCTGGGGATCTAATGCCTGCACCAAATATTAACCTCGCCCCTTTTACCACATATAAACAATTAAAATCTGAGTACATAGCCAGCACGAGTTCATAAGGCCCCGTTATCGGTCAACGGAGTTTGATCAGTCACTCAAAGATGATTTTCGCCAAAAGAAATCGTAATCGGCATTGCTGATAGCATAATAACGATGGGGATGAGTTTACCTCGGCTTCTGCTCTGGTCATAGAGAAAAACGGTGCATCAAACTTCGACAAGTCATGCTGCAGGAAGTGTCCTCCATTCACATTTGTCTGCATAGAAATCAGTATCCCCAAAGTACACATTAAGATTACAGGGGCTTACCGTGCCACTTCTATTTGAGTCCGGATGATAGAAGGCCTCGTGGTTCCATCGATCTTTTGGAACTGGACTCCAAGCCTCCCGTTTCTCTGCAGCCATCTTCCAAAGACCATCTAGGTCAGAGGCCTCCCCAGGCCCACGAAAGCTCATGCCGACGACGGCGATCGGCATCGGCCGTTCCGAGTGATGAGACTCGGATGCCCCATTCTCCATCACGCCATTCGAATAACCGTTCATGTTGAAGATGACGGTAGGTTGACGACCGAAAATCGTACGATGGGCTAGGGCTCTTCGAGTGTCAAGTTCAAGGTTATCAATCCAAGCAATTGGACATGAGCAGCTACGCCTACAGATCCCGGGCAAGTGTTTAACTAGCCCAGCCGATCCTCAGCGCCGTGGCAATTAACAGTATGGAAATATCGCATCAGACGTCCTATACATGATTGGTTACAAATATTACTATGCCAAGACTGCCCTTTAGATGTGGATTGAGCGTGTTCGTGAAGCCAATGTCACATCCAGGGTCACTTGCGTCTAGACTAATGACTATCTCTTGAGCAAGTGCATATACTGGACCATGAAGGCTAATCGAACATGATGTAACTTACATGTTTCCATAGCCGTTTGTAATCTTGCGTAAGCACCGTGTAATGATGCATGTGAGCCCTAACGGATTTCGCTGCAAGATGACTATCGGTTTACTGTGTACATCTATGCGGGTCAGGACGCATGACCCTTTGTAGTATTTTGGAACTGTATGGTAAGTTTTGCGTCTGTATGGGGACTGAACAGGGACGACGTCCACGACCGTTTCTACATAGTGACTCCTGCGCTGGTTGGCGTTGAAGCGCCACATTGTGGCATATGAAAGGTGTATAGGCAGGGCGAACCGATGTGGCCATCGAAAATTCAGAGGCTCTGCATCATCCGCTTTATCATGAAATATCATAACTACTATTCTGCTTAATACACCACAATTAGTACAGTGGTACTTAGCATCTGCCACAGCTTGCTACTTCGTGCGAGATAAACGCCAAGCATATGCTACGCGTAACGATGTCCTATTCCAAGGGAGAAATTGCACCCACGAGGCACGATGCCCGCCGCTGGTACACCACCGGTATCGAGACTATACCGGAGGAAATGAAGCAATTATTGGTAAATTGGTCTGGGATTCCAGAAGACAAACTCGCCGATCATATCGACCAGCTGGTAAGGATTCGTTTATCCCTTCTAAATGATAATGTTGGCTCAATAGCTTTCCCGATAGAGATCACGAGCCTTCGAAACGTATCCGTACCCGTGCATCGGGCAGCTGAAGTTCCTGAGCCTCAACTTTCCCGACAATGCGATGTATCCCATAGTACTCTCTTCCCTGAGAGATGGAACACATAACTTCTTGGATGCTGGCTGCTGTTTTGGACAAGAGCTACGAAAACTCGCATTCGACGGTGCGCCTCCCAAGACACTTTACGGTCTAGATTTGGAGGCACCATTCATCGAAATGGGATTTGAGTTCTTCCAGGATAGGGCGAAAATGGCAGGGGCAACCTTTCTTTCTGGAGACCTTCTAGACCCTACGCAGCAGTGGCCAGAGCTCAAGGGCAAGATTGATTATATTTTTGCCAACAGCCTACTACACCTCTTTTCTCGTCCTGTTCAGATCAAGTTAGCCTGTCAGCTTGCCATGTTCACGCGCAACCGCCCTGGGTCTCTAATTATTGGGCGTCAAGTGGGTTCTATTGTACCGGGCGAGTTCCGAGGTCTCTCACAAGGAAGTACCTATTTTCGTCATAGTCCGGAGAGTTTTGAAGAATTTTGGCAGGAAGTCGGACGACTTACGGGAACTTTTTGGAGAACGAGTGCTCAACTGGACATGAAAGACATGATAACAAATTCGAAGGCGGGGCAGGCGTGGCTAGATGAAAATTCCCGGAGGCTTCATTTTGTGATAGAGAGGCTTGATTCTCGGGGTCATCTCTGATGTATCGCCTTTCATACCGTAGAATACCAAAGGTGGCAATATTGAATGATAACTTTAATTCTTTCGTCATCTTATTGCTACCTATTCCTAAATTCATTGATCCTAGCCCAAATGCCATAGCACTCCTCCAAAAGGGGTAGGTCTGCCAATTATAGCTTAGAAGCGCGATTCGGATTCGGTTCCGTAGGCCCCTCATATATGTGAGTTGGCCTGATCACTTTGATAGGACGGCCTTGGATTTATTAGTCTACTTTATACGTCCGTAATAATGGCTACTTGTGTGGACACTTACGCATGGAATCCCGCCAGTGAGCCAAAATTCCCGGAAGGCGATGCGTGATCATTAGCAGCGGGATCTGTTCCGGCGCGAAGCCCCTGCAGTGTTGTGGTTAACCTTGGAGGACTGGAGTTTACTTGGAGACTAAAACCTACTCGGCAATGTAGAAGAAGACCCCATAAAGGTCCGCATTGGCCTGAATGCCGCGCTTCTTAAAGTATTCGTCCTGTGACGCGAGCCGATCAATCTCCTGCGCGATAGCTAACAGGGGGTTCTCCCCGGCGTTTAGCTGCTCTAGTAGCACCTGGATGGGCTTGATGCGTGGATCTGGGACTTGATAACTTCGATGGCCATAACCAAATAGCCGCTGCTCGCCGCGCTTCACCTTCTCAATGAGTGCTGGGACGTTTTCTACCTGACCAACTTTCTGTATCGTCTTATATGCCGACTCAGGTGCGCCAAAATGTAGGGGTCCGTAACCTGCCGCTAGGGCCGCAATCATGCCGCTGATTGGATCAGCCAGTGTCGAGCAGGTCACGAGCAGGGCAAATGTCGAGCTGGTCATGCCGTGGTCGACGCTCAAAGCACCAAACCTCCTGAAGCATTCAAGCTTTATGGGATCTGGTTTGTTCGTGTTCAAATCCACGTGGCCAATCATATGGAACAGGTTCTCAAAATATGTACGCTGAGTGGAAGGAGGCGTGAAGTCAATCCCCTTTACGTGACTGATAGCGAGGCCAACAGAGACCGCCCAGGCAGCTGCTGTGCGAATCACTGCCGAATCAATCTCACGGTCGTTCTGGTGATAAATGTTGCCACCCATAAATGCTGGTATATTCTCGGGTTTGTCGGCCACGTATATAGAAAGTGCGGCGAGGACTACCGGAACCGGAGGCGATGATTTTCTGCGGTAAGAAGATTCTTAGTGTCCATTCATATGGAAGATTAGAAATATCGCGTCTGGTACGTGGGTTCCCCAAAAGTAGTAAAGTGAGAGGCTTGATATTACTCACGGCATTATGTTAACTGCTTGAACAGCCGCCTCTGGTATCGCCGTCATCTCCTGTGCTATACGTAGCCGAAGCGCTTCCTTCTCTTCATGATTTGGCAACCTAGACCATAGTGTCAAGTGGAGTATCTCCTCGAAATCACAATTCCACAGCTGACCAATGGAGTACCCTTTGAAAAGGAGCGTTCCTCTCTGGCTGTCCCTATAAGCATGGTAAACCTACGTTTTTCTCACTGGTACTAATGCAGAGTGGAAAGACGCACTGGTATGTGAGACTACTCTTTAAGGTTGCCGTGTTGGCAAGTCCCTCATCGTAGACCTTTAATCCAAAGCTATCGGGACCCTTAATCTGTTTGAATTGGGTTGCCTCAACTGCATTATCGCGTATTAGGATAGAGTATGTTTGTGAAGTGCGTGAATCTTTCACGTGGAGGTAGGGGGTGTTGGTTGGCATAGAGGGCGAGCTTTTCCACTTAGTAGTCTATGTAACGTCATTAAGTGATGGTCAAATCCTATTATGAGCCACTGGGATATTTCCTGCTATTTAAGGATAAGCCAGGTTCGCTTCTGCAGGTAAGCTGATTGCGGCTCGCAAACTCGTTCTGTACCAACCGGGGCCTGACAACTATGCCGGGCCATTACTACTTTTCTGATCTGCAGATGTGATAATAGTACTAATTATATTTCCATCTGAATTAAACGACCTTCTTGATACGGGCGTCGGCATATTGACAAGAATATGTCGCTGAGTACATCCGCCTCAAGATACAGATTTATGGGCCAAAATACGCAGAATTAATTGAGATACCTCGTCACATCCCCTACTATCAGGACTCTCTACTTTCTCCGTGATATCTGTTCAGGGGTAATTCAAATAGTTCTATCATCTGAATAAAGCCCACATTCAAGACTCAAAGTTTCGCGAATTTTGGTTTTTTCTTTGACTTGAACGACATAATAGCTCGACTGACATCCTCAGTCTGTAAAGAGGCTGCATTCCAGACCCCAGTATAGTGAAGACTTTGATCAACCGTATGGTCCCTCCCATGGTTCATGATTGCCTTAATGGCTGTAGTTGCTACTGGGCTCTTCGATGCTATCAAGACGGCCATTGCTCTAGCACCCTCGAGACAGGAATCCTTGGATGGATATACTTGAGTTACAAAGCCGTGATCCAGTGCCTCTTGAGCTTTGAAGGGTGAACCGCTCATGCATACGTACTTCGACCATCCAAATGAGCCAACGATCTTAGGAAGGCGAGTCAGAGTGCCCAGATCAGCAGCAATCCCGACATCTATCTCCTTCACGGAAAACACTGTGTCTTCGGTACAGATTCTCACATCGCAGCAACATGCGATATCTACCGCAATGCCGTACGAAGTTGCAAACAAGGCACAGACCACGGCTATGCGAATCGACGTTAGGAGATTTCCAAAGCGGGTAAACATATGAATCAAGACCTACGCTTCTCGCAGTGCTCAACTTCTGACAGCTGAGCTTGGAACTCGTGAATGTATCGGCGGATCTTCGCAGCTCTCCTACCTGGGTCACCTTGTGTGGCACCGTTCAAAATTTCGCCCTGGCTTGCCTCTTCTAGGTCGAGCCCAGCACTAAAACCTCTCGTTCCCGTGGCTGATAGGATGACGGCACGGTAGTCTGCATCGTGGGAGATTTGTCTCATTATTCTACCGAAGTCCCGCCACATGCGACCCGTGAACGTGTTGTAGTTCTCGGGTCGATTTATGAGTACTTGAATCACTGCCTCCGCAGGTGAAGTGATGAGGTAGTCAGGATAATCATTGTAAGCAGACAATGTCGGTGTCATTGTCACAGCCGGGCTCGCGTCTTCAGTATTTGTTTCTAGAAGGGAGAGTTGGGTTCCATTTCCAGTATTCTGATCAAAATACACGAGGCGAATTCTCAAGGGTTGTTAGTCCACATCTCGGTGGTAGTCTTTACCCTTTCTCTAACGAAATCGTGCATGACATGAATAATCCGTAATTGTTAAGGAGGAGGAGGGGGAAGATGGGATGCATCTATTATGTGGCATTCCTGGGCCTAATGCAAGCTTACTCGTCATGTGTACTGTGCCACGTAATGCGAGCTGACGCCGACCTCAAGGCGTCGGCTACCTGTGGGTAAGCATGCAACATGTGCATGAGATTGTACTTGAAGGTTATCACCTCTACGATTTGGTAAATAAACACAGTGTGGCAGAATGAGAGGCCTCTAGTAAGACGACGTAGCTTGTAGATTCAATAGCTCTTAACCAACTTCGAGTTGAAGCCTCGATTCTCATTGATAATAGATATGTGAAGTCCCACTGCAAAATCCTCCAAGGCAAAAAGAGAATACATTCACAAGGCCGTACTATTGCGAATTCTGTGCCTATCGTAATCAGCATGTCCGAGATATCCCCTGTTGATCTGTCGTTGGTAATCATCAACGGTGGGCTATTTGCAAAGGTTGGGAAGACCTTGCTGGCCGTTATCCTCGGTGTATGTTATCCATGCTACTATATGATCGGGTGAAATAGGATTGATATTCATGTCTGGTTATAGGCTGTGCTGCTTCAGCTCCTGCAGATTGTGTACAACATCTGGCTTCATCCTTTATCGAAGTTTCCCGGCCCTCGATTGAGGAGTGGTATTCATCTCATTAACTATCTCGATGAAATCTACGGCACCCAGGTAGCAAACACCAAGCTTCTCCACGACAAGTACGGTCCGGTCGTCAGAATCAGTCCAGACTCGTTGTCATTTAGTACAGCTCAAGCATGGAAAGGTAGGCCTCATGAAAGCTACCTTGAAATGCTGCTGATAAACCCGATGCAGACATATACCAGGTTAAACCTGGGGAGCCTGAAATACAGAAGGATATGAACTTCTTCACGCAAAACACAAACAAGACTCCTAGTATTCTCGGTAAGGAACCATACAGGCGCGATCTCCAGGTCCATGACGAGGCTGACAACATAACAGTGTCTAATACAGCTGATCATGCTCGAATCCGAAAACTTGTCATCAACGGCTTTTCGGACAGTGCGCTCCGCTCACAGGAGCCAACGATGACCCATTATATCCGGATTCTTATTGACCAACTGAAACGGAAAGTGGACGGCCCAGAGAAGGGCAAGGTCGACATCATGTCCTGGTACATCTTCGCAACCTTTGACACGATTGGTGATCTTTGCTTCAACGAGACCTTCCAGGCTTTGGAGACGGGCACGTATCACCCCTGGATGAAAACCGTGCTGGCTGGCATCAAGAATGGTCGCTGGATTCGACTGCAGCACGCATATCCTTTTCTGACCTGGATGACTCGTACCTACAAATTTCTCACAAGCGGCCAATCACATTTAAACATCGCCCGCGAACAACATCTAAAGTATACCGCACAGAAGACCCAGAAGCGTCTTGCCGACACCAAACCACGGGACGACATTGTCACTCCGGTAGGTTTCAAGGCATCATTGATGCTTAATTTCTTGATTTGCCTGACTGTAGACACAGATAGTGAAGAAGAACGGACCGAAAGGTATGTCGGAAGCAGAAATCGGCCAGTCTCTCGTGCTCCTCACGACCGCGGGATCCGAGCCCACGGCGGCGGGGCTAAGTGGCGCCACATATCACCTCCTCAATAACCCGGACAAGTTGGCCCGCCTAGTCAGGGAAGTGCGCGAGAGTTTCTCCGATGCTGAGCAGATCAACAACGCGGCGACCCAGAAGCTGCCATACCTGCACGCTGTGATCGAGGAATCTCTCCGTCTCTATCCCCCTGTTCCCTCGCGTTTCCCTCGTCGCACCGAGATTGACGGCCTGGTGATCGACGGCCACGTCGTGCCGAAGAACGTAAGTAATTGAGAGTGCGGAAGACGTCTCTCGCCGCTACTCCTGTTCGTCTTCCAAGCTAACGACGGTGGGAACCAGACATCCGTCGGCGTCGCACAGTGGGCTACGTATCAATCGACTGACAACTTTGCCAACCCGACTGAATTTGTGCCAGAGCGATGGCTCGACGACGCGCCTGAGCCCTACAAGGACGACGTAAAGGCTTCGCTGCAGCCGTTTTCGATGGGACCACGTAACTGCATAGGCAAGAAGTAAGTACAGTACAAGACCTGAGTGCATTTCTTTCTCTCCCACACATGTACGCATACATGGGCTTGTAGGTCTGCACACTCTCAATGCTCGTTCTATTCAATTCTCTCGTAAGGTTTTGAACTACTTCCACTAACATGGGGCGCTTCAGCTTTGCCTACCTGCAAATCCGGCAGATTCTTAGCCGTCTTCTCTGGCATTTTGATGTTGAACTCTGCGCGGAGAGCGAGAACTGGGCTGCTCAGCAGGCTCACCTCCTGTGGGACATGAAACCCCTTTACGTGAAGCTATCGCACCGTCGCGCGTAAGGCGCCGATAAGTACCCAATTGCAATAATAGGGGCTGGGGTCAAGTGTGATCGCATTCACTCGCAGACTGCAGTGTAGGAACGATCTAGGAAGACTCAAGAGGAGTTCTAGGTAGTTGAGTACAGTCTAAATCGACTCATAGCAGCTTTTTAAATGAAGTGGAATTAGCGGCTGGTTGGCGGAACAGCTCAAAACCTTGGATATGACTGAGAACGGAGCGTATAATAGCATTGGAATGATGCCTACGCAGGAAAAGAACCTGTAGGACTGGAAGTTTTAAGATCTGAAAATGGCATTCCGATTCTATACGTAACTTATAGAATAGTTTGTGTTATGTAGCTCCACAAACCATTAACATTAGGCTCTGTCATTAAATCTGGTTTATTTTCGAAATCTTACTGTTGCGTAGTCCTAGGAGTCCAGCTAATAGCAAGGAGTTCCCGGAGCTTCACTTAGTTCTTTGATGTTATACAAGGCTGACCGAATCGATGTATCAAGAATTAAATATATTGACAACATGCATATTGATACAGGTATTAATGGGATGTCCAAAAGCTACCTGACTAATGGCGTACGTAGCTATGTACCGGATGCCCTTAACTCCGACCGAGAGGGCTAATTCAAGTAGAACAAAGACTTCTCAGTCCCGGTCTCATCTAGCTCCCGTTGCTTCTCTTCTTTAACATCACATCCTTAATCTAAGAAGTAAGAAACCTGTAAGATGGCCGACAGCACTACGCACTGGAAGTTTACCGTTACCTACTACCGAAGGCCGGAGCGCACTCATGAAGAATTTATGAAGTGGATTATAGAAGGGCATCTGCCGCTTGCCATACCCATCTTCAGGAAGCACGGCGTTCTTGAGTATTCGCTCGTGGGTTCCTTCGCATGGAATGCTAAGCTACGCAAAGGTTTGATGTGTGACATGTATTTAGTTTGAGACGTCGGCTCCGCTGAATAGCGCACTAAAGGAGGGAATGAGCAAGAGTCGTACGGGATGGGACTACGTCGACTTTGACTGTTTCATCGAGTACACGCTTCTCAGCGTCGAGGCGATTCGGGCCATCACGACGGATCCGGACTGGCCGGCCACACTCAAAGACGAGGCAGAATGGGTTGACACATCCAAGGCATTAGCATCGCTAGGACGCATTCCTATTACGGTCCAACCGCTAATAGGGGTACATCATGATTGGTGGTGAAAGATAGTGGTGATGATGATGAATTTATTTACGTCCGAAAGACGTAAAAAGCTATCTGCTATTATTTACCTAACCGTAATTAATAGCTACTTTTTACGTCTACGTATTTATAACGTATAGGATAATTAGAGTACCGGAATAGAGCTAATATTTCGCTTAATATAGGAAATCTTCTACTTTTACCTTTTAATTTTATAGGATTATCGGCTATATACGGTTAAAACCCAATAAATAATTTCCGTTTTTCTTAATTATAGCTTTTTATAGCTATATTTAGGTAAATTATATTTTTATTTATATTTTTATTTTAGTTTTAATAAATTAGCGTAAGGTTTTATTTATTAAATAAAGTTTTTAAAATTTTAAAACCTTATAAGGCTTAAAAGGTATTTTAAAATGCTTTTAAGCGGTTTTAATTATAGCAGCTTTTTTTTATATTTTTATATTTTATTAGATATTTAAATTCCCGTTTATTATTATATTAATATAGTTAATTTTATTCGGGGTATTAAATTTTTTTAAAATAATTAATAAAGTTATTATAGCCGGATTATTTTACTAATAATCTATATAGTATTAGTTTTGGTAATTAAAATTTTTTCGGGGGTTTTTTTATATTAAACCTTTAGCGTTTATATTTTACGGATTTATTTATATTTTATTATTTTTTTTAAATCTTTTTTTTTCTATTTATTAATACGTTTAAAATAAATAAAAATAGGTAATTTATTGGGTATATTTTTATTAAAATTAAATTTAACCCCTTTTTTAATTTTTAAATTTGCCTTTTTATTTTTTAAAATATTTATATATTTTAATAACTACTATATTAATTAGCTATTTAATCGAAATATTACTTTTTAAAAATCCGTTATTATTATTTATATACCTTTTACCGGATATTTTAATAAATTAAATAATACTGCTATATTATTAAAATAGAAATAAAAATAGCTTAAAAAATATATAAAAGCTTATTTTATTACCTTTTATATAGCTTTCGTTTCCGTATTATATATTTTTATATATTATATTATTTTATAATTTCGGCTAATAATATATATTTAAAAAAAGGTAACCTATTTTTAGCCGGTTTTTCGGTTTTTTAACCCGTTTAAATAAATAACTATATAATTTATTAGGACCTTATTTAATTAATAATAATAAATATTTTATTTTAACTTTTTATTATTTATAATTAATAAAAATTATCGCTTTTATTTATATATAAATAATTCCGATTTAAGTCTTATAAATATTAATATTATTATTTATTAAAATTTTATAAACTTTTATAAAATAAATTATATCGACGGCTTTTTTCCCCTATTTTTAATTGATAGCTTATTTATCCGTTAAATAAATAAATATAGAAAATTAAAAGTTTAAAAATATATTACTATATATCGCCGGATTTATTTTAAAATAATTTCCGTTAATAAAAAACCGGCTTTTTTATTTAAAACTATATTTATTATTATTTTTTAAATCGGAAATACCGTTTATATTATTATTTTTATCGTTTTATTTAGGATATTTCGGTATTTATTTATATAAATATTTACTATTTTTTTATTTTATTTAACATTAAACTTTATTAAACCTAACTATTACGTTTCCGCTATAAAAATAATTATTAATAAAATATAAACGGCTATTATTTTAGCCGTTAATATAAATAAGTTATTTATATATATTTAGTTAAAGCTTTTTATATATTATACTATTTTTAAAGTTTTTATTTTTTAATTTTTAATATATTTTTTAAAGGAAAATTTAAAGTCGAAAAAAATACCTAATTAATAAATAGCTATATAATAAACTATAAATATAATTCGGAATTTACCTATTATTATAGGGTTATTTTTTTATTTATTAATTTTATTAAAATAAATAAATTCGCTTTTTATTTTATTAAAAATGACGGCATTTTTTTTTCCTTATTTTATTATATTTTTTATATTGCCTATTAATAATTCTATATTTTTTTATATATTCCGTTTTATCCGGAAAAATATAATATTATTTATATAGTTAAACCGGATATACTTATTATTTCTATTTAAAAATAGTTTTAAATAAAATATAAAAAAAATTAGGAATATCGGAAAACTTTATAATAAACCGCTAGCTAATAATACTATAAATAGGAAAATATTTTCTATCCGTACCGATATAGAACGGTTTATTATAAAAAATTCTACCTATTTTATTAATTCGGCAAACTATCTCTATTTTTATAATTAAAAAATAAGCTTATTTTTAAATATTATATTAAACGCTTTAAATATATTTATAATAAAAAATAAAACTTCCTATTTTATTAAAAAAGCTTATTCGATATTATATATTATATATATTATTAAATTTATTATTAATTATTTAAATATTATACCGAATTATTAAAAGTTATAGATTTTTTCCCGAATTATTAAAATAATAATTTATTTAATTATAAATTTTTCGAATCCTTTATTTAAATAAAAAAATAGGGAAATAGGGCGTTATAATTTTAATTTAATAAAGTCCGTTTCATTTATTTTAAGGAATATTATTATATTTACTATACGGAAAATAAATAAGTAATATTTTATATAAATATTACCTTTATATAATATTTTAATTTTTAATTTTAATATTAGTTAAACGTATTTTAATAATAATATAAATATCCCGTCTTTTTTTAACGCTATATTAACGGTTTAAATATAGGCGATTTTTATTTTATTTATCGTTATTATATTATTTTATAATGTATATATATATGGGTATATATATAACTGTATTTAATTAAAGAAGGAAGAAAGGAACTCTTTCCTAATTTAACTAATTAAGTATTAAATATATAGTAGCTATTTAGCTATATATTGCTATAGTAGGTATATATATATAGTTTATACGTATTATTTTAAGTAATACGCATTAAATTACTACGGGAGGAAAAAACTATTATTACCTTTAATAATTCCTTATTTGCTTTTATATAATCGACCTTTTTTTTTAGGTATATTATTTTTTTAGGAACGATTTAGTTTTCGGGATTCCTTAAGCCGTAATATAATTATAGGTCGACTTTTTTTTTTCCCAATATTTATTAATAAGTTTTTTTAATTCTTTATATTTTTTTTGTAATTATTATATATTATTATAATATAGCTATTTTTTTTATTTTATAAAATAATTAAAGCCTATTTTTATACAATTAATACGATATTTTATAATAACCTTTATTTTATAAATAGGTTTATTAGGGGTATTATTATTTTATTTCGTTTCGATAAATCCGGGAAGGGGAATATATTTATAGAAAATATTTTTATTATCGGGGTTCGGAAAAAAATAAACTACTAATATAACGGGATAAATCGGAAAATTATATAGAAAATTTAATTTATACGTAAAGCGTTTTATATATTTTTTAACTTTTTATAGTCCGGTATATAATTACGAAATTTTTTTAATAAATTATTAAATAAATAATACCTTTAATATAGTCGTAAATATATATTATTTTTAATAGTAAATTTTAGAGCTTTATATTTATTATTATAGCGATATTTTATCTATATTAACGTAAAATTTATAGCTAATTCGGTATCTTTATATAAGTACTTTTTAATAAAGCGAATATTATCGAATAATTTTAAATTAATATTAATAATAATATTTAATAATTTAGAAAACTTAAAGCCGAAAAGTAATTTATAGGGTAATATTTTAATTATATTTAAATATATATTATTTAAGTTCTATTATAATATAGGCAATATGTTAATGTAATTAGATTCCGGATTTTAAAAATAGTAAAATCGAATAGCTATTTTTATTATTTGATTTTTACGTTCTGATAACCTATTAATTTAGGTATATTATATTATAATTATATATAATTATATATCGAGCGTTTTTTATATATTTTTTTAAATATCGGAGGTAAATTTAAAATCCCGATTAAAAATAATACCGATAGAAATGCTTTAATTTATTAAAAATAGAAATTTTATAAAAATTGCGGTTTAATTTTTAATACTATATTTTTTATTATTTAAAAATAGTGCTATTTATTTTAATATAAAATAGTTTATTATTGTTAAATCACTGCTGTTAAACCACTGTAGTTAATTTATAATAGGCTAATTTAGATTAGGTTTAACGTGATTATATAACTATGTTACGTAACCTACGGGACCTTAATAGTAATAATTAAATCCCTATTATTATAGCTTATAACTTTTACCTTTTAATTTAATAATAATAAATTATTACTATAAATTGCGATTTTATCGTAATTTATACGTATATATAATAAAAGCCATTTAATATTAATTAATAATTATAAAAGCAATTATAAATAAATAAAAGTAAAAAAATAAATCGTAACCCTAATTAAGGCGGGTTTTTATATTTAATTTAACCCTATCCCGCGATTTTATTTAAAAATAACTAATTACGCGATAAAAGGATTAAAAACTTTATTTTCCTATCGAAAAAAAGAAATTTATATACCTAACGTTATAAAAAACTACTCCAATCGATAAGATTATAAAATTATAAACTTTTTTATTTAAAAAATACCGTATACCCTAAACGGATTATTTACTACCCTACCTATTTATAGTTAAATATTCCCGTACTCTAAACGTTAACGATTTCGTTTTCTATCGGATTTTAATATATTTTAACGTTTTCCATTACCTTTATTAATCCTATCGATTTTATTAACCTTTATTATTTCCTATTATTTTATTAATTTTTATTATATTTAAATAACCCTATCGATAATCCTATTGATTTATTTATTAATAATAGCCGATTTAATAAACGTTTATTTATTTTTAAATTCCGATTTATACTATAACGTTATATATAAAAAAATGCGGGAAAAATTATAACTATTTATAATACTATAAAAAATATATATATACTTAAGATATTTCGATATAAATGTTAATTTAAAAGACCTTTTATAAAATTATAAGCATTATTTTATTTATATTAATAAAACTGTAAGTATTTATAATATATTAGGATTTTATAGTTAGTAAATATTGGAACTTTTTTAAAATAACTTTTAAAATTAGAAGAAAAACTATTTCGAAATAATTAACTATTATTTTAAAATAAAACTTATTAAGGCTTTTATAAATTATAGAATTAAAGTATTAAAAAAAGAAAATAATACGATAAAATTTTTAAAAATATTTATAATAAATAATTTAAATATAAAAAATACCCTAAACCTTATATTAATAGCTATTTAATTATCTATAATATTGTTATTTTTTACTTTTATATTTATACGTTAACTTTTTTATATTATAAACGTATCGGGTATATAAATTATAACCCCCGGTAGAAATATAATAAGTACCCTAATACTTAATTTCCGGATAATAAATACCCTATTTATTAATAATTAAAGACCTATATTTATTCCTAACCTATAAAGCCCCTATATTTTATTAATTATATTAAAAAACTAGGCCTTACTTATTTATAATAGTTAAATATATAAACTTCCTTTTTAATGTATTATATATAATAGTATAATTAAATCTAACGTATATATCGCTTTTTAAAAAGTATAGAAATTAACCTATAATTATATAAATAAACCGTACGATATATTAGAAAATAAAGTAAAAATTTTTATTAATATATATTAAAAATTTAATATTACTAAAAACTAATACTACGTTATTTTCCTAAATATCCTTATAAATTATACCGAAATTTACTTTATTAACGAAATTAGTTTAAATTATTATTAGGATAAAATATATAACCAAATTTATATTTACTTTAATATAAACCTTAATTATACCTATTATTAAATTAATTGGATTATTATAATATATATTAAGGTTCGAAATTTAAGCCTAAGTAAATTAAAAATAAAAGCTTTAAAAGAATTATTTAATAAAATAGTTTTTATTTAACGTATATTTAAAAAAAGTTACGAAAAAAGATTAACCTTTATAATAACGTAATACGGGCTTATACCGGTATTTTTAAATTTAAATACGCGTTTATTAATATAAAATTAACGTTTAAAGCTTTATTTATAAACCTTTAATTTAATATATAAATATTAATAAATTATAAAATAAATTA
>JAJJKD010000052.1:0-248448 GCA_022376535.1 Xylariaceae sp. FL0662B
CATGGAAAGATCTTGCCGTCAACGGTTCTCCGTGTACATCGAGGTATGTATTTATGCTCACAACATCATGTTCAGGGGGAAGGAGCACTCAAGATATCCCCATGCCCTACAGCTACCTACCTTCTAACTATGTAATCTCTAGAGTACATATGTACATTACCTACCTGACGGTTAGGTACGTTGATTATGTATTCTTATCAACGTTCAAAACTTCAATAGCCCAACCTAATGTCGTCAGGGCTTCGACTTCTCACTTCCCATATCCGCCTTGGCCTCCTGAACTCTCTCCGTAATCCTCGTCTACCGTACTTGGCTATCCCTTTTCCTTTAAATTCTAACCTACCTCTTCCTACTTCCGGACGCCAGTGTCTAGTGGAGATACCATACGTATCCTCCCGCTCAGCATCTTTTTCTTTTCTCTTCCCCTTCCCTCTAAGCACTGGTTAGTTGGTATTTATTGATTCTGCTCTATCTGCCTGCCGGTCGCACGCTTTGGATGCTTGGATGCTCAGACATCTTCAGGACATTCCTGTATTCGGGAGTGTCGATTAACAGCCCTCTCTCTTTCGTTTCCACGATTTACATTTTGTTATCTCCCTCCTATGAATTCGTCAGTGGCAACAATTTTATCTATATTCCTCTAGCTCTTTTAGGAGCCAAGACGGCCTTATTCTCATCCTTAACCGAGTTCACCTCCAAGACTTGCAAGACCTCTACGAAGCCGCTTGATTGAAAAACATATTAGGAGCAGCCGCGTCTCTTCAATAAATCAAACCCAAATTAGTACATATGCCGAATACCTCATCATCGCCTACCCAGTTCCAAGCTTGCACACAACCCAATAGGTTAGTGCTAGACCCTCTAGCTCCTGTGCCGTCTTACTTACATCAAACCCATTCGCTTTTCGGCGTGAGGAAATCAGATGACGACATTTTTGCCCCAGTAGAATCAATACTTTTAGGACAATCGATATCTGACTCGGGACTCACACCGTCGTCTCACAGAATGCGTTACAACGAGAACCCTGGCACTGACGCGAATCGGTACGATGAAGACGACCAGGCCAGCGAGGATAATCATGGGTGGCTACCAGAAGATGGCACATTCAATCTCCCGTGGGATGAAGAGAACCTTATTTCAACCGATGGAGCAGCAGATCGCTGGGGCAAACGTAGAAAGCCACCCGTCTCGGCAGTTTTCATCCATGCCGGGGCAGGGTACCACAGCACAGCCAATGAGAGAATTCATCTAGAAGCCTGCAGCGAGTAAGGAAATTGCGTTCTTTGCCTACCTTCTACGCGATCGAAGACTGACAGCTTCCAGAGCCGCCCGCACGAGCATGAAACTCCTACGGTCAGGTCACTCGGCTATTGAGGCGGTCGAGGCGGCCATCAAAATCCTTGAGGACAAAGAGATCACCAACGCTGGATACGGAAGCAATCTGTCCATCGATGGTACGGTGGAATGTGATGCCACAATAGTTGATCATTTCGGGCGAAGCGGAGCTTGTGGCGCAGTCCCACGTAAGTGTATCATTTCTCCTTGATGAATCTATCGTTTGGACTCCCCTCACAACCAGGCGCCACAGGCATCAAGAATCCCATCAGCTTGGCCAAGGCAATTCTTCAGAGCAGCGACAGGCCGCTTTCGTTGCGCCGTGTTCCTCCGAATTTGCTTATTGGAGACGGGGCCAAGGACTTTGCCTGGGAATTAGGCATACCGCTTGTTTCGAATGATTTGCTCGTGTCCAGGAATGCCAGAGATCGTTACGTCAGATGGCAGGAAGATCTGCGGCGGGCCGAAGGCAAACCAGCGTCTCCGACTCCATCAGTTGCCGGCGATGACCAAGTCGTCACCAGGGACTGGGACAGTGAGATGCGCCAGGGAGCGCACCGGGACCACGCGAATGCTATCATGACTGGAACTTGGAATGAGGGTCAGCCCGACTCACCGGCACCTAGTTCGCCCTGGGAGAACGGGTCTCCCGTGCAGAGTCCCCAAAATCCCTGTTCACCATTGCCGAACGTTGCGGCGGGCACCCCACAACTTTCTCCGAGAAGCCCAATGGAACGCAGTCCCCTAAATTTCCTAGGGTCGTCTATCATGCCGTCTAAAGCTGCAACTACAAATACATCGTCGTCGCCGGCATTGAAGCGCCCTAGATTCACCCCAGGGCCGAGCAACGAATCTTCAAAGTCGGCTGCTATGCCGGACCTGCCGCGGGGCGATGCAACCAATGATTATCTAGATACTCACGATGGTGCTAGTTCGGATGTCATCCCCCTAAAGGTATTTCCGCATGTCCATGATCACACCGCATCTTTATCATCGTCATTCTGCGATGCCTCGTCAAGAGTGACCGATCCCCATGATGGCAATGGTGGCGACACCGACAGGATCACCGACACGGTAGGGGCAATCGCCATCGACCAGATGGGCAAGATAGCCGCCGGCTCATCTTCAGGGGGCATCGGCATGAAACATCGGGGACGCGTCGGGCCAGCAGCCCTAGTAGGGATCGGAACGGCCGTCATTCCTGCCGACGTGGGAGATGATGACAGCATCACGGTCGCAGCCGTTACGAGCGGCACAGGCGAACATATGGCCACCACAATGGCGTCTCAGAAATGCGCAGAACGCATTCTTCACGGCACATGTCGCGGTCCCGGCGGGAGAGACGTCGCCGTGGAAGACGAGAGCGTCATTCTCGAGAGCTTCATCCTCAACGACTTCCAGGAACATCCGGGCGTCAAGTATTCGGCCTCGGCGGGTGCGATTGGTGTTATGGCCGTGAAGAAGGCCCCAAAGGGTTACTATCTATATTTTGCGCACAACACCGACTCGTTTGCCCTCGCCTCGATGAGCTCCAACGATCGCTCGCCGGCCTGCGTCATGTCGCGCGTCAACGAAGGCAACTCGGGTGTAGCGCAAGGGGCCAGAAAGATCGGTTTATGATGTGAGCGCAGCCGCCAGTGTCACTGGGGGTTCGACATTTGAACGCGCGCCAAATCCTCGTTACCCCCGAATTATCGAGTCACCCGATTCATCTTTTGCTCCACTTGTCTCTCCACTGCTTTCTTTCCTTCCTCACCTAGCTCTCCTTGTCCCTGTTCCTGCAAACTCACCTAGATAGACGACTGGAATAGATTTTGCTTGTATTTCGATTGACGTTTCTATAAGAGTGCACCGGGCAACCGGCTCCTATAACGGCGGCGGTGGTTATTGCTCTTTTTCATTCGTTGGGTGGATTATCATGACTCAATGCCCCGCCATACTCGACCTGGGCCGGAGCTGACGGAAATGGGATACATGGCAGCACTTCTCCAACGATGAGGTCGGCGGTGATAATTCATGGGATTACCTGGTTTATCAGGATCAAGTTGCCCCGGCAGATGGATGGAGGGTGGCATCGGGATCCCGTAGACAAGGCCAGGCAGATAGATAGAGCATAGGCATAATATCATGATGTTTTTACGCACCCAAAGCATCTGAACTGACAGGCAGTCCTTTTAGGGGTATGTGTCAATTGATTATTCTAATTCCTAATGTGCCCAGCCATACATAGCCTGCCTCCCGGTCAAATCGAACGCCTCTCCCGTGAGTATATGCAAGTGCCAAGCCAAAGGTGTATAAACCCAACCCAATTAATGTCGCTCGAGAGGAAATTTCCACGCAGCAAGCAAGCGGGCGACTAGAATACGCCGGCCCGCCATTTAACGATGCTTCCTTCCTTCCTTCAGCCAGGCACGGGCGTGCCCGTAGCACTGCCCGTCTCCTCCCTCCCACCAGCGCCGTTGACGCGCTTCTTCTTCCGCCTCTTGCGGGGCACTACGGCGGGCCTGGCGCCGTAACTCCCGAGGGCCAGCCGAGTGCCGCAGGTGAGGCACTCGGCGCCGGCCGGGACCTCGCAGAAGATGCTCAGGCAGATGCTACAGACGAAGCCGGTGTTGATCACGTTGCGGTGGCAGAAGCAGGCGGCGCGGAAGTCGACGCCGTCCTGGGTGGGGGTGACCAGCGACCGGCGGGCGTCGGCATCGGCCAGGAAGCCGAACATCAGGTACGACAGCAGCCCGCGCGGGTTCGTCGAGGCAGACAGGAACGTGCCGCCCGTGATGAAGGCCGCCTGCTGCAGGAAGGTCGGGGTCCCGTACAGCGAGAGCGTGTCCAAGGGGATACGCGCGTGCGAGGCCGCGAACACGGCATTCATCGTCGGTATGTACTGCGCGGGCTCCGAGTCCGACACGGAAACGACGAGGATCCGCGCGTGAAAGGTTGTGGCGGCCGCGCTCGACGAGGACGTCGGGTTAGTCGTGGTGCCGGAGACGGTGGTCGGGTTCGCCGGGTCAGAAGAGGATGTCTTGGACGGCGCGAAGGCGAGCGAGGTCTTGTGGATGTGCGCGAGCGCCGTGCTCAGCGCGCCCGAGATCAGCGTTGTCGGGTGCAGATCCTCGGCGGCCGTGCCGTCTATGAGCGAGCGCAGAGAGTCACGGATCGAGGCCTCGATCTGGGCAAACTGTGGATACTTGTTTGCGGAGGTGCCATTCAGCCCAGCGTCGAGTGGTTGCTGGAAGTCTACGTCGGTCATCTCGACGTCCTCCCGCGTGTGCGTCGCGGTGGTGGTGGTGGTGGTAGTAGTAGCTTGCCGCCCATTGGAGGCACGGTGATGTCGATCCTGGTTCGGGGATCGGGGATACAGCCAGACGGCACGGTTAGGGTGGGCGGCGAGGATGGCGACCTGGTTATCGTTGCCGAAGGCCAGGTGGGCGTTCACGAAGACGAGTATGGTAGCAATAGCCTTAGAGATGGGTAGGGTGTCGTGCAGAGCGGCCCAGGCGCGCGGGTTCGTGTCGATTATGAGGGTCAGGAGGGAGGGCACCTGCTGGCCAGCAGACGAGGGTTCATTGTAGTGGTCCGAGGCGTCGATGCGGTTCATGGTGCCGCTATCACGGGGGGCACGAGGCCCGTTTATTTATTCAGAGGGCTTCGGTACACGTAGCAAGCTTTCAGTTTTGTTTTGATTATTCTAGTCAATGCCGATAAAGTGCACTTGGTTGAGTGAAGACTAATAGAAAGTGTAGAGAGTGGATCAAGAGGTCGGTTTGTAGTAGCGAACACGGTTGCAATACATACTTCCTATAATAGGTAGTCGGAATAGTTGCAATAGTTGAAGGAATTTGTGGATGCAAATATTACCTACATCGTACAGGTCCTGTCTTCACCGAGCTCACCATGTGTAGCCTAATTTTAGCGTGCATATCGCTCCATGTTGTACTACGAGTAGCGGATCTTCGGCGGAATCCACCATCATACAGTAGACCCTGGTCCCCACTAATAGCTGTTAAACACAGCACCAACTCACCCAACAAGCAAGCTACGTCATTTTCGATATTATCGGAAACGCTACATATACATATAAGCTCTAATCCGCAGATGAGCTAATAGAGCGAATACATATGTACATACCAATAGCGCTGTTAGGAATCCAACCTAACTCACTCTACTAGCCACAGTAACTTCCGCATACACATCCCTCTCAGTAAGTATCCGAGGGAGTCACCTAAGCCACCCACATAAATACATGTACCTATTGAAGCTGGGGCTTTACATACCTAATGCACACACACATTACATAATGTAGGCGCCTACAAAGTTTTTGGCTATCTGCCCTGTGGTATCAGATATCCGCCACAGCTTAGTCACGGCATTAATCTTCCCATGAACTAGACAGCTAGCTTAGATTCCAACTTAATACAACATCTTCGGCCCCTATTTTACAGATTCTTGATGGACTCTAACAATGCATTACAGTTTTCTAAACAACCGTGTGCTAACCCTCACTTACCAACACTACATATTAGCGGGTTTACCTACTAACGCTACTATTTCTTACATAAGGCTGTTACCCATTAACCCCACTGTAGTTACAGGGCGCTTACTAATATCACCTTTTACAGTTTACATAGTATCGAGTCTATGTTGCGTGGTATCAAGTTATTATATTATTGTGACAGAGCTGTGGTGGATGTGCATACCACATGGCCCGAACCTTGTAAGTACCTAGGTATGTACATAGATTTAGTGGGTGGTGGGGCATTCCCCAACACGTAACCGTTACCTACCTAAGGTAACTTACTATGTATGTAGCACCTTACTAGTAGGAGGCACGAGGTATGAATCTTCCCCCGCACATTTCCATGTCGTCTCCAGCAAATCCATTGATTGATGTTGCAATCCACTCTGTCGGTTTAGGTACTTCCATAGGAGGTTCTTAACCTTTCCATCCATTACCTAGGGTACATTATGTACTCTTACAAACGCCTTGCGTAGGCAGTAGGTTGCGTTCTAAACTCTAAACTACTTACTTACATAACCTAACCACATCCATACTTCCAGCCAGTCAGCCTGCACAGACAAACAGACTACCTTAAGGGACAGGTAGAAGCAATCTGGAAAGCTAGTCCCCCATACTTACGGCTATAAAAGAGCCAGGCTGCCCGGCATACCTACCTGAAGTAGTCATAAGCAAAGGTATCTTGCCTATTTATATATCCCTTCCTTCTTTGTCCTCCATTCCCATCATCTCACTCTATCCCACCCCATATCATCCTTCTTATTGTCAAGTAAGGCATACCTACCTACCTACCTACCAGCATATACCTTCATACGTTGGGTTCCTCTATTTGGTAGTGGTCCCGTTTCTCTATACCGCCTTCCACCATTGTCGTTTCTGTCCACATACCGTAATCGCATTCTTCAACTATACTTCGTCCTATTCACCTCTGCTATTCCATATAATGGAAGAGACGCCGGTTGAGGTCACCTCCAACCGTGAGGCGATGGCCAAAATGAACAGCACCGACCAGACTCAGTTGATCCTCGCGAAACTCATGGAAGGCGGCCTGGAAGACGATGATACCTGTCAACTACTAGATCAACTCACAAAGCTCTTAAACGACGACGCTGCCAACAACAACAAGGCTCAATCCATCTGCAATGTGATTGACGACGTCTGTCTCGACACCGTCCTCAGCTATCTCGACATGAGACAAGCCGATGCCGTCCGAGGCCATGCCACCTTAACTACTTCGTCATACCTAAAAGCAGCTGGCGACGGAGGCACCAAGGCTCTTCATCAGTTTTTCTTCGACCGAGTCAAGCGGGGCACTTATGATGACTACATCGTCGCCTTCTGTGTAGCCGCCGCTATCTTCCCCATCGCCCCAGACATGACCACTGACATGTTCCTCACCGAGGGCTTTCTCCCGAGCCTCGATTCTCTGATGCGACGGAAGTGGAAGAGCAGAAAGGTCGAGACGGCGTGTCTGGAAATGCTCAACGCCGCTTCCACAAATCCCCCATGTCGAGACGCCATCCGGAAGTACTGCACCGACTGGTTGGAAGAAGTCGTCGACCAGGACCCAAGCGAACTGACCCAGGCCATCCATTCCGCCGATCCCGATGTACAGATTAGGGAAGGGTCTATCGCTATGAGGAGGCACTCCCAGGCAGTTCGGCACCTGGCCGCTGTCATCCTGGCTAAATTGAGGGTAGGCACCCTGAAACTCCCGCTCGAGATAGCACGTAGTTTCGAAAACCTTCGGTGGCGATGATCGGATGCCGTGAAGGGACTGGGCTGATCTGAGGGTTTCAGGCGGTACCATCGGCACAACAGACGAGAGAAGGAAACGACGAATCTAGAATCCAGCCGGCGAATACTAGCATCGAGGATCTTTCCGAAATGTTCACCAAGATGTTGCTCACTGACCCGGAGAATGGTAAGAAGCATTCGGTGGAGGGACTGGCTTACGCATCCATCCAACCTCAGGTCAAGGAAGAAATCGCGCGGAACGAGGAGCTCTTGAAGACTTTGGTCAAGGTCTTGAGTGACGCTCCTGCAAAATCCCCACTTACTTATGGAGTTTTGAGCATCTTTATGAATCTTACTCGCTATCAACCAGCACAATCTGAGGAGCAGAAGAAAATGAACCAGCTCAGGGCGTACGCCAATGCTGCCGGCAAGCTCGGCCCATCCGATCCCCTCAACGACGATGCTCACGTCGCAGCACGATGCAAACAGGTTTTCGACGCTAGGATCGTGCCTGTTCTGGTAACTCATAGCAGGCATGGCTCCCTTGCCTCGCTCGGTATTATCATCTCCATTCTATTTTCCCTATCAGTTACAGCCAGCCTGCGTGGCCAACTTGCGCAACAAGGCGCCGTCAATCTTCTCATTGCCGCCTGGACGGCCTTGCCAGACACCGAATCATCGACCAAGCGTACTGCCGCTCAGGCACTCGCCCGTATTCTAATCAGCGCGAACCCAATTCTCGTATTCGGCGGTACCCGTGCTCGCCCACAGAACTCCGCCATACGTCCTCTCATCTCCATCATCCCTCCCGACCCGACTGCCGACACTCGGAACCTGCTGCCGACATTCGAAGCACTCATGGCGCTCACCAACCTCGCCTCAACAGACGACGACACGCGCGCCACAATCATTCGCACCGCCTGGCCTGAAATCGAGGAGCAGCTCCTATCCTCGAACAACATGGTCTCTAAGGCTGCTGCGGAACTCGTTTGTAATCTCGTGCAGTCCCACGAGGGCGTGGCGCTCTACGCCGCAGACGACCCCCCGGCAGCCAATCGCCTGCACATCCTCCTAGCACTCGCCGACGCCGAGGACGAAGGAACCCGAAGCGCAGCAGGCGGCGCGCTGGCGGCCCTGACGGGGTACGAGGCCGTCGTCGCCGCGACTGTCAAGAGGCGCAGGGGCGTGGAGGTAGTTCTGGGCCTGTGCGGCGAGGAGAGCGAGGACTTGCGGCACCGCGGCGTGTTCGTCGTCTATAACATGGTCGCATGCGAGGGGGAAACGGGCCGGACGGCACGCCAAGCGATTCGCGACAAGAACGGCGCCGAGGTGCTCAAGGAGTGTGCGCGGAAGAGCCGCAGGGCCGAGGTCGTCGAGGTCACAGTACAAGCATTAAAGGCGCTGCTCGAGGGAGCTTAGAGATAGTTAGGTGGGTGGGATGAGACGAGAAGGGCTGGCGTTGGAATCATGTTTGTATCGTATACGCACTAAAGGCTTTGGTGCTTATGTAGAGAGCAGTAATAGGATTAGCGGCAGTAATTTTTCAGCTTGCTATGTCGATTCGACGGTGCTTCTGATGGTGTGCGATAAACTACTAGTTGAACATTGAAATGCGACGATACTTTCGAGGGCATGGTCCGCGAGAGTAACATCACAGCACAGGCGAACACAACAGCACTACAAGCCGTTTCAAGCAAAACCTCTTGAACACACGGACCAGGGGGCAATCACCCAAAACAAAAAGGAGACCTATTGCATTAAAGAGCCAAGCGAACCCAGCCTACGCTACCTACAAGGTCTGATTTAAGTCGATGCGTAACGTACGAAATCTCCTTGCAGGTTAAGAATCGTGTAACAAGGCAAAGAAAATATATGTTTCTATGTAGGGACGGCATCGTCACCAGCCCTAAGTAGGTAGGTTGTTGGTATGTATGGATAGAGATGGACGCTAAGCTATACCTACACGTGCGCATGTATAATATTGGGACAGTAAATAGGCAGGCAGGTTGGTAGGTAGGTATTCGACTAGGTACGATTCCACGATTAAACCTCCTTCCTTCCGTCTTCTGTGTTATTATTTTAGCCGAGCTAGTAGAATGACGGAGAGAATGGGCTAGGTTAGTTGAAACCAGCTAGGTAAGTCGGATTGATTGATCTAGGGAGCAAGCGGGAATTATTGTAACCTCTGGGATAGATATAAATGATTAGGTAGGTAGTAGAGGAAGAGAGACATTGCGGATTATTAGTTTCTTAACATGGCTTGACGCTCAATGCTGGAGAAAGCCGATTGATATTCGGGGGGGGGGGGGGGGGGGCAGGTCTGCGCAACTATGATTCCTCGTCTCCTTCAAGCATGATGGATAGAATGATCACGGACACCGCCATGCAAGATAAAATGCCTTCCCGGGAGCGAATTATACTTTCACATGGTGCGAGTATCTACAGAAGCTCCCAGAAGCAGGCAGACTCGTACGGTTAGTTTATAATATAGTTCTATAGCAGCAACCCTTCACAGGTTCCGTTTGGAGGAGTTCAGCAGTAACAGGAGCTGTAGGTAGTCAGCCCGTCCTGTGCTCATCCATCCTTAGGTTTTGTCTGGCGTATTCTCGACCCGCCTCAGCACCGCAACGCCTTCTACATGAGCCGTCTGCGGGAAAAAGTCGAACCCGCGCAGACTCTCGATCTCGTAGCGGGAACCCTCGGTATTCACATCCGCATTCACAACTGCGTGTCCGTCGCCGTCGCCTGCCTCGCCCCGGACAAGCGCGCCTATGTCCCGCGCCTGCGTGTGCACGTTGCAACTGACGTAGACGACGCGCCTGGGCCCGAACCGGAGCAGCTGGCGCAGGAAGTCCGGGTCGCAGCCCTTGCGCGGCGGGTCGAGCACGACGACGGTCTCGTCGGCGGGGTAACGGACGTTCCGAAAGAGCTCGCGCGCGTCGGCGGCGATGAAGCTGGCCTGCGACTCGGGCAGGTTGTTCGCGCGGGCGTTGGTGCGCGCGAACTTGATCGAGTCGTCGGCGATGTCGATGCCCGTGCTGCTCTGGAAGAGTGAGGATAGGGTGATGGTGAAGAGACCCGAACCCGAGTACGCATCAATGAGGTACTTGACCGGGGTCGGGATCGAGGTCGAGGTCAGGGGCGGCAAGATGGCCTGCCGGATGTAATCGGTGACGGCGGGGAGGATGGAGTTGTTGTTTTGGAAGAATGAGCCCGCTGGGTTGTGAAAGATGTAGTCGCCTACGTATTCAGTGGATGTGCCCTTGTTGTCGGTCACGCAGGTCTTTAAGTCGATATAGGTATCAGTCTCGACTTTGACCACGTCAGATGGTAACTGCGCCGCCTCCTCATTAGGCACTGAGGTAAAGTTATCTTTAGGTATACGCTTGGTGCTTTCGCGGAGTAGGATTGTTGCGCCACGGGTGTATTTGCCGTACTCGACTTTCATTCTCTCACGCTCGTTCTTCATACCGAGCCGAACTGCATCGGTACCGATCGGGCAGTCCTCGATATCTATTGTCTTACGCTTGCCCTTTGGCATGAAGCCGATATCAGGCACCTTGTCGAAAGGGATCTTTTTCTTCGACCAAATTTGCCCGGGTCCATCGAAGTGAGGAGTAAGTTTTGTCCGGTAGCCATACTGCAGAGGGCTGCCAATCGTGTCTTGAATGGCTGGGATGAGCTCGGGTGGTAGCTGAGAGAAATTCTTGAAGGCCTTCTCAACGATTCTCTTCTTCAGCCGTAGTTGTTCGTCATAGTCTAACATTTGGAACTGGCACCCCGAGCACTGTGTGAAATATTTGCACTGGATGCGATCGTCATCGCGAGAAGGCGACGGTTTGACTACTTTAATGAAGTCGGCAACCGTATACTGTTCTTCTTGAAGATGCCGATATACCTTTACCTTGACAACGTCACCCGGAACGGCCTTTGATAACACGTAGATCCGCTTGGATCCTTTCTGCAAGGCCAAGGCATCTCCGCTCGACGAGAGTTGGACAACCTCAACTTCAATCTCAGACCCTTCCTCAGGCAGGGTCTCTGTCCCCGTCTCCGTGCTTTCGTCTAGTTTTCCCCCGTCCTCAGCTTGATTAAGCTCGTCGATCAGATTTTGTACATCGATGCCCAAGATCTCATCTGAGGAGCCATTCTTCATATCCCGCTCTCGTTTGCGGACCTTCTTCTGTTTTCTCTTGTTTCCCTGATGAGATTTTTGGTGGGGATGGGGCCTCTTCCCGTGGTTATTAGGCCTTCGCTGCTGTTCCTCCATCTCTGCTTGCCTTTCCAGCAATTTGAAGCCAGTCAATCTCTGTTGTGCTGGTGATGTGGTATCTATGCGTTCCCTGGCACCCACACTCGCACTCACGCCTTGAAATTGACTTGCGCCGGCTGTGCAAAAAGAGTGCCTGTTAACGAGCAGCAGCCGCTGTCGTGGCAAAGTATGTGGCACGCTTAAAGTGACGTTGCTTCTGAATCGATTCCTAAATAATAATAATTGCGGAACTCTTGTTACAGAGGACCGCATTCCGCCCGTTTCGAGATCTTGGGTTTGGATGAGAAATTCAGAGGGTCTGATTTGTAGAAACATTATTGAAGAATTTTGGTCAATCTTAAGTACCTAAGTACTGTACATAGTACGTACAGTATGTGCGCGCATATGAGGTTAACCTAAGGTAATCCACACCTAGGTCCAGATCGACAAATCGCCAGGCTGGCTAACTGTTAGGCTAGCATTATTTAAGCTTTAATCTAAGACGTTAGTTGGTCCGGTTTATACCTATTTTAGTAGTAATTTTAACCTACTATATCGTTATATAAAGCTAGCTTAATAGTTATGTAAATTATATAAATAATTATTAGTTTTTATACGTACTGGTAGTATCCTTATTAAAAACTAGTAAAAAAATAGTATAGTTACCTAGAAATTAATATAAAAAATCAGCTAAAGACCCGATTTTTAGCCTGTTTATTTAAAAGTAAGCTATATTAAGCTAGGGATAATTTTAATTAATAAATATATTTATATATATTTAATTATAACTATTTTAAATTTATAAAAAAACGTATTTAAAATATATATATATAAATCGACGTTTAACATTTATAGTAGCTATAATAGCTATAATATATTATATACGTAAAGATCGATAATGTCGATATTTTTTAACAAAATCGAAAGATAGTTTTTATTCGGAATATACCGACGATTTTAACTAAAGCCGGCAAATAGTTAAAGAAATATTTAATAGCCTTAAAACGAAGTTTAGGTATTTCTTTCGAATAAATAAAATAGTATTTAAAAAATTATTAAAATAGCTTAAAAATTATACGAATTATTATAAATTAATTAAATATATTACGGCTAAATAAAGGTTAATGGTATTTTTATAAATAATAACCTTTAATAAATTATAAAAAAACGCTATTAATCTATTTAAAATTAGCTAAAATACCATATTAAGGATTATTTAATATACCTTATTTCGAATGGTTTAATTATTTTAAACATTTATATAATAACCGGATAACGATTATGTTATTAAAAAGGTTAAATTAAATCCGAAATTATATATTTTTAATAGGGCTATCGGTACTATAAATAGTACGTATATTTATACGTTTATATTACGTAATAAAGCTAACCGGTAGCAGAATTAAAAAGGATAGATTTTTTAAAACGTATTTATAATAGTAAAATTCGATAAAACTTTTAATTATATATTAATTAAAATAAAAAAATCGATATATAATAATCGGTTATTATTAAACGCTTTAATTAAAAAATTTTATATATTAAATAGTAAATTTTATTTAAAAAACGCTAACTTTAATAATAATAAAGGAATTTTTATCCCATTTTATAGGATTCGATATTATTTTAAAGAATAGAGATTAGTTATTAAAAAGCCGTAAAATTAAAAGCAATTATATAACTTTTAATATTCGAAATTAAGGGTAATTATCGAATAAATATTCGATATATTAAAAAGAAAGTTTAAAATTATATAGTATTTAATATTAAAATACGGGATATATACGTAAATATATATATTATATGCTATCTATAGTTTTTATAATTTTATTAGGGCCTATAAAGGTAATAAAAAATAAAATCGGCAGTTAAATTTAACGCAAAAATAACGGAATTGTTTAGCTATAGCTTAAAAATAAGCAGATCGACGTATTAAAAAAAGGGTACCTATATATATTTATTAATAAATATTTGAGAAAATATAAAAATTATATTAAAATTACTTAGCTAAAAAGACGTTTTTAAATGGGATATTTTCGAACGAAAGTAGTTAAAATAAAGTTTAGGATATTATTAAAAAGTAAGGAATATATAATTATTACTATTATTATTAATTAATTAAATGGTAATTATATTAAATTTAACGGCAATTAAAAATTCGATTATAGTAATAAAAATTAACCGTATATATTTTTTATAATATTAAATTTAACTATAGTTAAAATTAGCAGTTACCGTTAAATTCGCGTAGTATTAAATTTAACTGCTATTAAATTTAACAGTAGCTAAAAAATCGATTACAGTAATAAAAATTAATCGCATACGTTTTTTATAATGTATTAAATTTAATGGCTATTAAATTTAACTGCCGTTAAATTTAATATACCTTAAAAATTTTAACTATAATTAAATTTAATATACTTTAAAAATTTTAACTATAATTAAATTTAATATATTATAAAAAACGCGTATGCTTTTAATTTTTACTGCTATAATCGATTTTTTCAGCTACCGTTAAATTTTACTGCTATAATTGAATTTTTAGCTGTTTTTTTTTCACTTAGCTATTGCGAAATTTATTGCTGCTACTTTTACTTTTTTTAAATACTATAAAGTTGCCGGTAAACCGTTTAAATATACGTAAAATATATTTTATATATAAATTTAATATAAAAAATAATACTATAATATTTATAACGTCTTTTTACCGTTTTATTATATTTCAATTTTAGTTTTTTAATAGATTTTTTAAATATTATATAAATGTATTTATTTATATAATTTTGGTATAAAAGGTAACTATTATAATATTATTAACTTTTTAAAATTATTATAACTTAAATTTCGTTATTATTATATTAATTTTATTATTATTTAAATACTTTTTTATTATTATTAAATTTTAAAAATTGCTTGCGGTAATTTTTATTTAGGTTAAAGAATATTACTGTTTTAAAAGGGTTTATTAGTACCTTAATAATTTTAACTACCTAAATACCGTATATATCTTTATTAATTCCTTTTTTAAATACCTAGATAGCCTTTTTAATGTTATCGCTATTAATAGGATATAAGATCTTTATAAAGGCTATATTAATAGCTACCGCAATAGGGTCTTATAATGGCTTTATTTTTACCCTTTTTAACCTTATAAAAGTAACCTTATTATTATTATTCCTATCTAATAGATTAGATTTATAAATATTCCTTTTACGGATTTAATAATTTTTATTAATTTTTAAGATTCTAGATTTATTAATATTGTTATCGTTTTTAAAATTATCGGAAATATTATCTTTATTACCGGTATTTTATATTAAATTTCCGACTGCTGTTTTCTTAAAAAAGACCTTTTTATAAATCCCGATATTATTACTTAAAGGAATCGTTTTTAATTAATTAATTTTAAGCTATTTAGTTAAAAAGTCTTTTTAAACCGCCGGAAATACTATAACGACGTTATAGTTATTTAATAAAACTCCGGATATATTTATTATCGCTATTTATTAACGGTATTTTCGTTTTTTAGTTTTCCATTTTAATAGGATCTTTTTTTAAATAAAGGGTTTATAAAAGAACTTTTTTATTATATCGTTAAATATATATTACTAAACCGACGTTAACGTAAATCTGCGTTATACGTTTAATTTCCTTTTATTATAATATTTTAATAAATACCGTATAAATGCCGAATTCGTTTCGTTATTTTATTTTAATATTAATAATAAGAGTTATGTCTGGGCTTTTATTATAAGAGGCAGGGCTCCAGTATGGGTACTATATGTGAATTTATAATAAAATGGGGAAGAAACCCATTTTACACTATGGAGTTTACACTAAATAAGTTGGTGGGTTGCCCCGTAGGCACGTGGGTTAGTCATTTGTAACCCACCAACCTAGCTACCTATTATGTACAGAGATTACCTAGTCAGGTTAGGTAACCTAATAGGGGATCCACCATAACTATAAGGTGCTTTTAGAGGCTTTCGGAATAGCTTTAGATTTATTAAGCTAAAAATCGATAAGGGTTGTTAAATTATATAGAAATTTAACGGTAACAGTAATATATATTAATTTATATTAAAATTAGCTAATATTAGCATTTATAAAGGTTCTTTAATTATTTATAGGAAATTATAATTCCTTTAAATCCTTTTTAAAAATCTTTTAGGCAGCTTAATTAATAAAAACGGCATTTTTACTGTTAGCTGCCCTAATTATAATTAAATTAAAATAAAAGCTATCAAATTCGGACCTTATTTATTTAGGAATATTATTTTAAATATTATCTATTTTTTTTTAATTTTTTTTTATATTATTTCGGCTTAAAAGGTTATAAAATTACGTTATTAACGTTACTTTATAGGTATTATAAAATATTCGAACTTATACTATAATAAAATGAGTGGATTTAACTAACTGTTTAATTAACTAAAGGAAATAAGGTATGGCTATAGGGGTTTTAAAAAGGTATAACGGAATTTACCGAGATTTTTATGTAAACTAAAGTCACTTTTTAATCCCTGCAAAGCCAGCCTGGCGATTTGTCGATCTGGACCCTAATGTAGTTAGTCAGCCGCCCTGGTCCGTGTGTCTTCAGACCCCCATTCTGTGTAGATCGTGGCTTGTACATATGTCCCGTTTATACGTATGCATATACCACTTATACCGTAGGTATTCATGGTCATATTTCAACACATCATACCGTAGTCCATCACTACGATGGAATGAATATGCGTGGGTCATACGAATTGATTCGCTTTTTGAAATATGAAGATACTTAGTATGGCTGCGTTAAAGCCCTTCCTCTCAGTGGCTGACTTAGACGTGATATTAAAAACCTATCATGGCCCTGTCAGAGAATCGAGACCGTTACTGTTCGCTATGGCCTAGTTTAGGTTGTTCAAGTGACCGAGTTGATGGTTGATGGTTTTAAATTGGGACTACAAATGTTTCAAGGCGATCGGCTGGTCGGTGAAATACATCCAACCTACCACGACTTAACATCAACCCGGAAAATGAGATAAACGTGTTTTCGAGAACATCTTGAATAAAACCAAGACACTTATGTACTAATTAGGCCTATTAATAACGCCTATTTATATTTAACTAACGAGCTGAAAGGCTACCTCGTTAAGTTGCAGCTGCGGAGACCGCCGGAGACTAATAAATTAAATCAATTAGCCCTACTGACGCGCTGAACTAAGAACACCACTCTGGTTTAATAGTCCCATAAGTCTCAACTTTTAATAACCCGAAATTCCTCTCTATAACACGTAAATTATACAATGACTATAATATGATGGCGTTCTCGGTATATTACAGAAAAAGGCATAAGTTATTATTATTAAATAGTACTTTAAAAATTACATCTTAGTTAAGTGGGCTAAATAGTGCGCCTGCGGCGTATAGACCATTTCACCTAGGCTACAGTTACCTAGCTATTACATAGGTAGGTACTTACACGTAGGCTTTTGGAGATATCGAAAGTAATACTATTGGCTGGCTTAGTTCGAGTTTACTATACCTTATCTCTACTGTACTCCCGCACAGCCGAGAGACTAAACCTCCCTCTTACATACTTAAGTAAATATACCTCATACCTCAGATCTTAATACACAGGTAGGTAGGTATACCTGTATCTTCAAGATTTTCCCGATTCCCAAACGGCCCATCATCGACTCAATCTTCCGACTTTAGTATCATTAATCAATCCCGGAATATGTTTGGTAATTCTAGCCAGTCGATTAACTATATACCTCGCTGACGAGTTCTCGAGGCTGCCGCTTCCAAGGGCACCAGAGCTTGTTTAGATAACTAAGTAATACACAAAGTAGATTTTATCCATACGAGTTAGATATCCCCGATCGCAACACACAGAGCCGAAATCACAACATCTGTAATACATAATGTGTTAGTGTATCTACCCACGTCCTGAAAACTTCATTCTCATTCGTTCCCGGTCTAATACAATTTAATCAATAGGGGTCTTCGCAGCACTGCCAAGGAGTCTCGTGCTGCTCGTCCTTAGCACAGCGTCCGCAGTCGTCATCCCGCCGCAATGGCATCCGGTCGGACAGTCCGTAGTCATCCATCCTGACTCCGGCCGCCGGGGTGCTGTCGCAAGCGAGAGCAAGGTGTGTAGCCAGGTTGGTATCGACCTGCTCGCCCTAGGCGTAAGTACCTGTCTATCTATCACCCCTCCACCCTAATTTGCCCTATCCCTCGCGCCACTGACAGCCTGACCACTGGTAACCCACTTACTTACTTACTAACTAACTAACTTCAGGGCAACGCCGTAGACGCCTGGATCGGTACCCAGCTCTGCGTCGGCGTCATCGGGATGTACCACTCCGGACTGGGCGGCGGCGGCTTCAGTCTGATCCGCCACGGCGCCGGGAACTACACCGTCATAGACTACCGCGAGGCCGCCCCCGACGGCGCCTTTGTCGACATGTACCGGGATAATGTCGACGGCAGCATCTTTGGGGGGTTGGCTGCCGGCGTACCGGGTGAGCTACGCGGGCTCGAGACCGCCCATCGCAGATTCGGCATCTTGCCCTGGAAGACCGTCGTCCATCCCGCTGCCGACGTGGCCCGCGACGGTTTCCCCGTCACGGAGGACCTGGTACGGTATATGGAGTTCGGTATTTCGTCTGCCGGGTACAACTTCTTGGTCGAGGATCCCTCGTGGGCGCAGGACTTTGCACCGGATGGTAGGTGGATTTTCTCTGTGCACCTTCTTATGTTTATATTGAATAGACCGCGTATACACCTCCGAAACTAACTTATCTTTTTCTTACCTGTCTTCAGGGAAGCTAGTGAAGCTGGGGGACATCATGACCAGGGAGCGCTATGGAGAGTGAGTTACTGCGGAATCGATCCCATCGCAGCAAAGCCAAAATTATCACGTGGCTGATGTACATCATCGCGATCAGGACGCTTCGAAAGGTAGCCGAGCACGGCGCTGACGTGTTCTATACCGGACCCATGGGTGTGTGATGCTTCCCTCACCTGTCCATCCGTCACTCACCGAGGGGCATCCATTCATCCCAACTAACTAACCCACCCCAGCCAAAGCCACTATTGAATACATCCAACAACATAATGGCACCATGACGCTCTCGGACCTGTCCGCCTACCGCGCCATCGAGCGCCAGCCCATCCGCATCTCCTACGGGAACTACACGCTGTACTCGTCGGGCGCACCTAGCAGCGGCGCCGTGTGCTTGAGCATGCTGAAGACGATGGAGGGGTACGCGCGCAGCGACGCGAACCTGACGCTCCACCGCTTCGACGAAGCGATGCGGTTCGCGTACGGGGCGCACCAGGCGCTGGGGGACCCGGCCTTCGTGAAGCAGACGGACATCGCGGCGCTGGAAGCGCAGATGCTGAACGGCAGCCACGCGGCCTTGATCCGGTCGCGAATCCGGGACGACCGGACGCAGCCGGTGTCGCACTACGACCCGGGGCGGGTGTACGCGCCGCCGAGCCACGGGACGTCGCACGTGGCGACGGCGGACGCCGCCGGCATGGCCGTCAGCTCCACTACCACCGTCAATCTGCTGTTCGGCAGCCTGCTGATGGAGCCGGCGTCGGGGGTCGTGCTCAACAACGAGATGAACGACTTCTCGATTCCCGGCGTGCGCAACGAGTTCGGGTACGCGCCCAGCGCCGCCAACTACATCCGCGCGCGCAAGCGCCCGTTGTCGGTGAGTAAATTCCAGAGTTCTTTTTAGCCCCTTTTTGTTACTATCTCATGAATACACATATTGCCAAATTGGGAACTTGTGCGAACACATTGCTCCCGAAACATGCTTTAGAGGCTCCACAACCACCCAAGAATAGCAATTACTGACTCAAAATGTTGCAGTCCATCACGCCCGTCATCGCCGAGCGCGCGGCCGACGGGGCGCTGTTCGCGACCGTGGGCGCCGCCGGTGGCTCGCGCATCATCAGCGCCACGACGGAGGTGCTGTGGCACCTGGTCGAGCGCGGTACGTCGATGCGCGAGGCCATCGCCGAGCCGCGGTTCCACGACCAGCTGATGCCGAACGTGGCCGTGTTCGAGTGGCGGTTCGATAACGCGACGGTGGCGAGCATGGTGGAGAAGGGACACAATGTCACGTGGGTGCGCGAGGGTATCAGCGCCGTCCAGGGGATCCGGGTTGACCACGAGGCGGGCGGCTTTGAGGCGGTGGGTGAGGTCAGGCAGAAGAATAGTGCTGGGTTGTCGCTATGACATGCTCTAACTTAGTGATATACGATGCAATCGGTGCATATACTTGTCAATTCAACGTAGACGGCTACGGTTATGGTCAGGACGGGAAAACCTGTGTACGGTCTTCCTATCCAGTGCTTGCCTATCCGGCTTAGACCCCAATCGAGGGATTTAGTGGGATCATGACTTGGGGTGGTATGTATCTTGGCCTGATTCGCAACGCCCATCTTACTGCCACCGAGATATGCCGACTATGATCACGACATCGTGTCCATTTCAAAAGCAACATGAAGCAAACTCCTAGCCCACCGTCAACGCAAACCAGGGGTATCGGATTAAGTCTATTCAGTGAAAACAGGCCACCTATAACTTCATGGCGACAAGCTTCTCTACCTGAGCCAGCCACCGTCTCGCAAACTCCTCTTCGCTGAATCTCTTGGACGACTCTCGTGCCCTCCGCCTAATGGCAAGTGGATCCGGCAGCGAAAGGGCCTTCTCGAAGCCCTCGGCGAACTCCGATGCAGTTGTGGCGTGGAATCCTACGAAGATGGTTAGTTATTAATTCTCTAGCAACATAAAGAATACCTTGGTTCGGGTGTACCTGTAGGTTCGCCGTCAACATCAGTGACAATGTCTAACTTGGGACCGCCGCTGTTGTGCACGACAGATATCAGGCCCGCTGCTAAATATTCAACGACCCCGATACCGAAATGTTCATTCCACATGCCGTTTACCCCCACGAAAGCCTTACCAAGCCATTGAAGGATCTCGGACCAAGGCGCATCGAGCTGGAATATGACTTGGTCCTTGATTTGAAGTTCATTGACAAGCAGTCGAAGTTTGTAGACACGTCTCGAGTCATTGTCATCCCTGACACTGCCAAGGAGGACCAATTTGGCTTCTTTTGCAGCAAGAGTACCAGTCTTGACGAACTCGGCGAAAGATTGAAGAATGAGCTGGTGATTCTTCTCGGGTCGGAATTGAGCGATGTACACCAGGTACTTCTGACGCCTCTTCTCGCTTTCTTCCGAGATTTCGACAGCCTGCTCAATCTCATGAACAGCACAAGGCGGATACACTACAGCGATAGGTTGTTCCCTACTTCTCTGTTTCCGCTGGGGTCCCCAGAGAGACTCGACATGGCCTTGCGTCCAGGTAGAGTTCGTCATGACGACATCGACAGAAGCGCCCATCCATGAATAGATAGCAGCGAATAACATCCAATAATTCCGTTTGATTGTACCCCTCAACCCAACTCCTTTGCCGGCGTTGACACCTTGACTCCCCACTGGAGTTGTGGGGTCGAGCGACTGAAGCATATCGGTGGAAATAGTAGGATAATGTACATAGGCGGCAGTCGGTACGTTGGGGAATAGGATTTTGCTCAGGCCGAGTGTAAAGGCATAGCCCATTGTGTCGACAAAGATATCAGGTACAAGCAGAGAGAAAGCATCCCACCCCATGACCAGTGATCCAAGTGATTGGCCCAGTAGAGTCATATGCGGCCATGTAGAGGAGAGAACCCAGCGTCTAGTCGACAAGTAGAGGAAGTGGATTGAGGGCGGATGGATGTCAATGCTAAACGTGTTCTAGAGGTATCTTTGTCAGCCTCTTGCTGCAGTCGAGGAGGAGAAGGGGGGATCTACCTTTACGCGGGAGAGCATGTTCTCCTTAGACACCTCATGATCGCCCGTATATACGACGATCTTGGCGTTCGGCCATCTTCTCTGGGTGGCTCGAACTGCAGCCCACAAGACGCGCTCGCCACCACCTCCAGCGTTGCAGAAGGGGTGGAAGAAACCAACAATGCCATCCCAATCCTTACCACCCTTCTCTCCGTTACCGGAAGTTGCAGCAGTAGCGCTGTCGATACTCTCCCAACCATCATCGCAGCTATGAGATTTTTGCGCAGATGGGTTCTCCTCCTGAAACTTCCTTTCATTCTCTTCAGTGACTCGAATAATTAAGGCGCGACGGCCCTCGGTCTTCTTCCTTAGATACCAACCCGAAACCGCTCCAATAGTACGAGAGAAAATGCGGAACAGGACGGGAAGGAGAAAGTTCCAACAGACAAGCACTGCAAAGGGGGTGCAGGCGATCGCAATGGCTGTGAATGCCAGGGTTCGAGGCTCCATGCCGAAGACGAAAAGTGCCTCGTGGGAGGAGGCAGCACAGGACGAGGGTAAGGATGAGGTCGAGGTCAAGGTGGTTGTTGAGCCGGAGGTGTCTTGTATTTATTTAGCTGCAGACTAATAAGGAACGAATGTGATCTAAGATTGCATGCAGATTGAATAGAGGATGCTATCCTGGCCCTGTCAGGCTGTGCCGGAACCAGTCCAGTTGACCCATTGATATCATGCAAATAGTGTTGTACACGTAAAGAAGTAGGTAGTGGAAAAGGTGTGTGATCATTTCGAGGCCAAGGTGTCCCACAGAGCATCAACAGCCCACCAAAAGATACAAGGGTACGAATTACTAACATCGTAGCAGCGTAGGTACGTGTATCTTCCAGGTTAGCCATATTCAATATACCTAGACCTACTGTAGGTATGTTATCGACAGATAAGGTACAGGATACTTATGTACTGAGGTTCCCTATATGCAACTATGACTATGTAGTAGATGCGAGTACAGCATGCAGTAGATGCCGCTAGCGTCGGTGCTTAAGATCACCGACTTTTCCACACCTACATATCCATGGATATAAGTAGGTATTCGTGGTGCTATGTCCTTCGTAGTGCAATTCTCTATAAAACACATGATGCTTTAGACTCTGCCGTGTAAGGAGTATATGTGATATATTCCTTTGCCAAAGTCTCAAGTCTGCGCAGTTACATTTTCACATCTGGAGAGGTGCAAGACACAGCGCGCAAACCAAGCATCTTTCAACATCAACCAAATCTTCTGCTCAGAGCAACGTTTAGTGATCATGTGCTTTGGACAAGCTTGTCCCACCAACACATCGTCCACCTGACTGTGCTATGCTATCCATCTGATCTAAGGCATCATGAATCTACTCCATTGTTCCCATTCCCTCCGGCTGCCAAGGCCTTGCAGCCGTCTCCCGTGGCCCAGAACCCAGCTCCAATCATCGGCAGCGGCCCAATGGGCCGGCCGAGGCTCACCCCCCAGCTTCAGGCCTCAGTTTCAGCTCGGGACGAGGAGATCCTTCCACATCCAGCCCTCCGTCGAAGCCTTCATGCAGGCCTCGCAGGATGCCATCCTCGGGTTGCACCACCTGACCCACACACCATGGTTCCTGACCATCCCGCTGGTTGCCATTGGCATCCACGTCGTCTTCCGCCTGCCGCCGCAACTGTACCAGCAGTGGATTCTGAAGCGCCGCGCCCGGTATAGCCTCGTCATGCACGCCTGGGCCACGCGTATCCAGCAGGACCTCCAGCGCGAGGGCGTGCCTACGTCTCATCAGAAGCGCGAGATGCAGAACCGCTTCAGCAAGGTCGAGAAGCGCCTGTGGCGCGCCTCTGGCCTGCAGGGCTGGAAGCTGTGGAGCAGCCTTCTCGGCTTCCCCTTTTGGATCCTCGGCATCGATAGCATCAGACGCCTTTGCGGTGGGCCGAGCGGTCTGTTGGGGAGCCTCATGACGGGCTCGGACGCGGCTGAAGCATCGTCAAGTGCGGAGGCGAGCATCGATGGTGCCGTGGGGTCGGGATCATCGCAGGCCTCAATGGTCATGAATGGGGATGTTTCCGCGATCAGTTCGACGAGTTCTACTGTCGCCGAGCCAGTCACACAGTTCGTTGATCCCAGCATCACGATGGGAGGTTGTCTGTGGTTTCCCGACCTCTCCGTGCCGGACCCGTACCATATTCTGCCCCTCGCGCTGTCCGCGCTGATGGTCGGTAGTATGCTCTCAAAACCGGGCGCCAGGAAATGGGCACTCGGCTCCGGCCCGAAGGACGATAACGAGGTCATCGACACTTCAGCGAGGCGGGCGGGGTTGCGTCGAGGCGCTTTACTCTTGGCCGGCCTTATGGGCCCTATCACTATCGGTCTCCCCGCTGCTTTACATCTTTACTGGTTGACAACTTCAGCCCTGGGCTGGTTTACATACAGGATGTTGAATCACCTCATGCCGTTGAAGATGAAGATACGTGAAAGGTGCAAGTATAAGGAAATACAGGTCATCCGACCTCGGCGTACGGACGACGTTACGCCTGAAACTGGGCAACAGAGCGAGAGGAAGGGAGCAAGATAACATAACCTGCAGTGGGCAAAGTGCGCTGGAAGGGTAGGCTAGAATTGCGCCTGTCACACTGACGCTGCATGATGTCGGATTATCAGTGTACATTATGAACCAATGTTGTATATCTAAATGTAACCATGTAGATAGTAGCCTCCGCTGAAACAGTGGGTGAAATAAGAGTCCATCATCTGCTCTTTCAAAGCTATCCCTTCACACAAGCAAGGGTTCGCCCACGCACGCTTGAGATAACAAAAGCAGCTGACTTCGGCATAATCCAATAAAAAGGACGCCGGTAGTGTATTGTTGAAACGCGCAATCCTGATATACGAAACTAAGACAACAGGTGCAAGAAGCCATCGCAACTCCAAAAACGCCCGAGATATGCCGACCGCTCTAGCAGATACCTACCTCATCGAACAACATGTCGAAATTCAACCAAGGAACACAGCCAATAAGACAATAGCCATAATAACGGCCAGGACCAAAAGCAAGCAACAGGCCTTGCTGCGCGCGTTCTTTTGATACCTCGCGGCACTCCGCAATTCGTAGTCAGCGCCGCGGGTATCGTCACGGACGCCGACAGCGTTGTTCTCGATAGTCTGGAGCTGCTCGCCCTGCTCGCCAACAATCTGGGCGACCTGCTGGAACAGCACGTTGAGGTCGCCGACGCCCTCTTCGATCTGGCGGATCTCCTCCTCGCGCTCGATGATCAGGGCGTCCTGAAAGTCGACCTCGTCCTGCGGCGCCAAGTGAGCCTGCTCCTGCTGCAGCAGCTGCAGCTGCTCGCCCTCGCGGCCGGACGGCGCGCCGTGTTCGCCCGCGGTCTCGGATTCGAGGGCCGCTTTGGCGGCGCTGACGGAGGCGCGCTGCTTGTCGAGCGCCGTCCGCTGGAGGGATTGGAATTCGCCGAGCGCGGCCTTGAACTCGCGAGAGAGCTTCTGCTGCGAGTATTTTTGCGTGGGCTGCGAGATCGGCGGGTCAGATCGGTGGCGTGGGAGATGTATAGATTGAGCACCACAGAACGGCGTCTAGACTTACCGTGACGTCTTCCCATGTCTGGACTTTCTTTACGCCCTCGCCCACCTCCTTGAACTGCTCTGTGGACTCTTCTAGCACGGCGTGAACCCGTTCTCTCAATCGCGGATTGTCCCGTTTCGTGCCGAGGAGACCGATGTCCGACTTAAGCTTCTGGATGTTGCCCTGCAGATGGAAGAGTTTGTTCATGAGGCCTTGCGATAGACGAGAGAACTCGGGGTCGTCTGCGTAGGCGCCGTTGTTCTGGCGGCGACCGGCTCCACCGCCGGACTCTATGGAGGAAAGTTGGTCGAAAGACATGGCTATGGCTGGACGATGGTAGTCGGAGCGAATGGCTATTACATGCGAAAGAGAAAGTTGAGTTGTTGGAAAGATTGAATGTCGATAGGCTGCAATCAAGGAATCAAGGTCACGGTCACTGGGATCAACGGTTACAGACAGCGGAAGGTGGGATCCCAGGTGGGCTTACGTTGTTTTAACTGCGCCACACATTCTTACCAGGTACGTACTGTAGGTATGTAGCTTAAGCTTGGACCTGCAGGCTCTCTGGCACGTGCTGTATGTAGCCCCTATGAGATCATTGTATGTATGTACATACATATGTACCTATCGGAATGTGGCTGAGCCTCCGAACAAGGGTAGGGGTGTCCAATCGAAGCTTCAGCTAAAACAATAGGTATGTATGTACAAGCATACAGCGGAGAGGGTAGATAAGCTGACCTATGGGTCCATAGAAGAGCCACTTAAGTTGAACTGTGCATACCCATCGGCCGACCACTGAATTTTCACCGATGCCTCAAAAAGCCTTCAATAATTGGACTTACTGGTCAGGGCAGGTAAGCCTATCGATAGCGCGGTAAGTAGAAAGACAAAGCTTTATTAGTAATTACTATTATTTTAAATGTATATTATACTTTCGGTTGCATAATAAATATATTTATTTCTTATAAAATAAAAGTTAAATAAATGTTATATAAGGTATATTAATTAAAATAAAAATTTAAATAAAATTAGAAAAATTAATATAATAGTATAGGTTAATTTATTATAAATGTTTAATAGATATTAAAATTTAAATATAAAATGCATATAATCCTTAATACTTAAAAATAGCAGTTAATTAAACTTTTTAATAGCTGGGTAAACGTTAACTACAGGCCTTTTTAATAAAGTTTTAGTGGCTTTTTTATGGACTTATAAATTAGCTTATCTACCCTCTCTATATAGCGCCCGAAACACTTATAATTAAGAGGGTAAATAAGCTGACTTATAAGTTTATAAAAGAGCTACTTAAGTTAAACTGTGTACACTTATCGGCTAACTATTAAATAGCCTTCGATTCCTTTTAAACTATTTAAAAAACTGAAATTACTAGTTAAGTTAAGTCAGGTTATTAATGTAAAAAAGATAAAGCTTTATTAATAATTACTATTAGTTCAGATATATATTATATTTACGGTTATATTTTAAACATATTTTACTATATATTTATTTCTTATTAAATAAAAGTTAAATAAATATTGCATAAGGTATATTAATTAAAATAAAACTTTTAAAAAAATTAGAAAAATTAATAAAACAGTATAAAAGGAAAGGGTAAATAAGCTAACTTATAAGTTTATAAAAAAGCCATTAAAACTCCATTAAAAAAGCCCGTAATTAACGTTTACCCAGTTATTAAAAAGTTTAATAATTACTGCTTTTTAGGTATTAAAAATTATATGGATTTTATAGCTAGATTTTTATACCTATAAAGCTTTTATAATAAAACCACCTATATTGCTTTATTAATTTTTTTAATTTTTTTAAAAGTTTTATTTCGATTAATATATTTTATGCGATACTTATTTTACTTTTATTTAATAAAAAAAAATACGTATAAAATGCGGCTAAAAATATAATATATATTTAAAATAGTGGTAATTATTAATAAAACTTTATCTTTTTACTTATTACGGTTAAAATAACTTAATTAATGAGTTTAATTATTAAAGGCTTTTTAAAATATCGGTAAAAATTTAATAATTAGCCGATAGGTATATATAGTTTAATTTAAGTGGCTTTTTTATAAACTTATAAGTTAATTTATTTACCTTTTTATATAAAAGGTGGTTTTATTATAAAAGCTTTATAAGTATTAAAATCTAGCTATAAAGCCTATATAATCTTTAGTACTTAAAAAGTAGTAGTTTATTAAAGAAAAGGTAAATAAATTAACCTATAACTTTAAAAAAAAACCACTTAATTTAAACTATATATACTTATTAGCTAACCATTAAATTTTTACCGATACCTTAAAAAGCCTTTAAAAATTAAACTTATTAATTAGGTTATTAATAGCGTAATATAAAGCTTTATTAATAATTACTACTATTTTAAATATATATTCTACTTTTAATCGCATAATAAATATATCTATTTTTTATAAAATAAAAATTAAATAAGTATTATATAAAATATATTAATCGAAATAAAAATTTAAATAAAATTAGAAAAATTAATATAGCAATATAGGCTGGTTTATCGTAAGTGTTTAATAGGTACTAAAATTTAAGTACAAAACGTATACAATCTTTAGTACCTAAAGATAGCAGTCAACTGAACTTTCCAGCGGTTAGGTGAACGTCAACCACGGGCCTTTTCAGTGGAGTTTCAGTGGTTCTTTTTTGGAGCCACAGGTCAGCTTATCTACCCTCTCTTCACTGAACTCCCAGTGGCTAGGTGAACATCAACCACAGGCCTTTTCAGTGGAGTTTCAGTGGTTCTTTTTTGGAGCCACAGGTCAGCTTATCTACCCTCTCCCTGTAGTCGACCTTAGCGCGTTCTGGTTAGTTGACCAGCTCCCTAACATTTTTTTTATTTACATCTTTTGCGGAGCAACCTACCATTCTTCATCTTTCTCACCAGCCCGGCCCTTGCGCAAACACCAACTAACATACCATAACGATTCCCGTATTCAAGCCTCTGTTATGAACAATGCGCTAATCTGAATATATCCTTCTGGCGTTGCGAAGATGCCTCCAAGAGCTGCGCGCCTAGCCCCCTACAAGGATTTCCTGCAGCCCGCTCTGCAGAGACGTTTCGCCTCCACGGCCGGAGTCTTGCTTGGGATAGCTTATGTAGAGGCCCTCACTTGGTCTTCGTGGGACTCCTGTATGTCACGGCTTTCTGAGGTCTTTCCTACACACACAGAGAGTCTCTCTCTCACTCTCTCATATATGGTCTCTACTGCATGCTAATTTCCAATCATCTCTTTCTAAGTCATATGGTCATGGATCCCCTTCGGACTGCCGGGTCTGCGTACCTTGGCCATATTCGGCTGTGTTCTCCCCATCGTCATACTACGGATCGCCCATTCGCATATTGGCATTCGAACCTCTAATTCGCCTTTCGACACTATCCGCCGCAACATATCTCCCTTCGCCACCGCCGAGACCATCATCACCTTCGCCTTCTCCGCCTGGCTGTTTAGCCAAACCTATCTGTTCTCGGTCCCCGAAAAGGCCAGCCTCCGCTGGATAACATACTATAGTGGGGACCGGGCACGTTTGAACGAGAAAGCTCTCTTCTACACCATAGACCTACTCGTTCTGGGGATTGTCCAGGGCATTCTACATGTGTCCCTTGACAATGACCGGATGTTACTGGGCATAGTCAAACCGAAACGCGAAGGCGTGGAGAACAGTCCACCAATAGACAGTTGGGAGAGGCTAAGCGAATGGGCTCCCGCTCTAATTGTACGAGCGGGAACGCTTTCGATGGGAGTCGCTTTGTTCAACTACATCGTGCTTTACCACTTCGCGCGACGTTATGCCTGGGGTTGGGCTATGTCTATGTTCCGACTTTGGTACAACCTCCCCAAGTCCAACATGCCACCCAACCAGGCACCATGGAGTATCTGGATGCTTGGACGGTCCATGTGGGCTGGCTTCTTGCTATGTCTCCTATGGTACTTCGGTGACATGACCTTTAGGTTGCAGCTTGGGAAAGAGCCCATTAAGAACAACCAGCCACTGACTGCAGAGTCGAAAGATCCTAACGGAAGCCTCCTGAATGGATTAAAGAGCAAGAAGACGCGTATATCCGTAGGTTCTTTTCTCTCCTTCTCCACACTGGCTTATAATATTGACCATGTAGTCTTTTGCCATGTGGGAGCTAGGCTTCATTGCAAGGGATTTTAAAGACAGGCGGCAGGCCATATTTGAGGACATTGATCGGAAAGATGGACCAATATGGTCACAAATTTACGTTCTTTGTCTAGACACAATCAAGACTCTTGAGCAGAGGATCGACAACTATGGAAAATCACCCACTCCTCCAGTATCACAACCTGCTGCAGCTCCGCCTCAGCCGCAGCGGGTTGCGAAGCCTCCGAAAACTGACGATGTCTGGGCGCCGCCGCCAGCTCATAAGGGACTTCGAAATTCTGTCGGCAAGTTGGTCAACAAAGTGGTAACATCGCCAGGAAGGACACCAGCCGACATATACGGGCCGGAAGCGAAAAAAGCATTGGAGCTGACGAGAGAGCATTTGCTAACCAAAGAACAGCAAGAAGTTCTCACGCCCGAGAGCTTTAATACTCTGTTCCGGACTTTGACATACCGAGTGTTGCAATTACCAGTTATCGGCTCGCTTTTCCAGCAGCCCTTCGGCCGACGATTAACAGCTATCGTACTTGGCACACCGTACGGCGAGCTCAGCATATACACAAACGCCGCTTATGCGCTGTCGAAGCTAGCAGTCTGCAGTCTTGCAGAGGACCAATACGGCAACGTACAGCGGGATGTGCCAGCCATCATACGGAGTTTTACGGTGGTCATTAAGAAGCTCGAGAGGTTCAGAGATGAGTTCCCTATGCACTGGACGGACCTCGCCAGGAATCGGGCGTGTCCGGAGGTGGAGGAACTATTGGACGCACTGAAGGACGGGCTCAACGAGCTCATTGCTGCCTTTGGACCGTACGCCACCGACCTGCGACTCACGCGCGCCGATATGAGGTTGGCTAGGGAAGCCGTCGAGAAGACGCGGCAAGCGGCAGGGCAGGAACACGAGGCACCGAGAGGTCCGGCGGAAAGACAACCGGAGATGCAGGAGATGCGCTAACGGCCGCATCCCAAGGCACCATCTTACTGGTCTGGTGGCCCGAATGGCAGGGCAAGCCTGAATATGAACCCTCAGGGTTGGGGTCCGTGTACGTGTTATGAGGTAGAAAACTATTGTAATCAATCAAGCCATGCAATGATGTTTTACCTGGTCATTGAGAAGACGGGTTATCCTATAAAAGTCCCAGCTTTTGAGTGTTGATGATGTATCTCTGTCTATACTGGAGGCACTAGCCTGCCTTCCATGCCTTGAGGAGCTGGTGGGGGGCTTCATGACGGAACCGGGCGTTACTTCATTACTTCTCAATTTAACGCAACGACCAGCGCAAGCTAGAGCTTCTTGCCACCTACCTGCCTTACACATCGCCTACATGCGCGAGTCTCATATGACAGTTAACGTCTACTGTAGCATATGTAGTTTTGGCTTATCGCTTTGGTAGTTGTTAATTCACACTCTATGCTACAGGAGACTGCGGACCTACCTAAGGGACGATTAAACTACCTACGTAAGAACCTAACTACCCTGCCATCTGCCCGGATAGCATCCTAAGCATGTCCATGTCGTGTAGCTGTGCTAGGTACATATAGTACCTACATGTAGGTAGGTATCTAGGTACCTTCAAGTAGGGATCTCGGAGAAACCTGTGCGGGACAGCTAGACTTACACGTGTAGTGTACAGCCTAGGTACCCTCCAGGGCCACATATTACCTGCAGTACATATGTACCTCCTAATGTATGTACATAGGTATCTAGGTACCTACTTAATTCCTCAGGTGGTGTGACAAGGCGACCAATTACATGCCGTCATCCCAAGTATCCCAGGCATTACATAATGGGTGGGGACATGTGACTGGGGCATTGATCTTATTAATTTAACGGCCTGATGATTGTCAACCTCCGTGCTACATTCTTAACCCGGATATCTCCCTTCTCTTCTCCCCTCTCCCCTCACCCTTCGGTAGCCAGCTTCCTTCCAATGGCTCTCCTGTTTGCATTCCTATGATGACTCCTAGAATCGACGACTCTCAATTCAATTGCACGGTCTAGAGAATCTAATATGACCTTCCAATACGCGCAGCCGGCTTCAACGCGGTCGCACAACAGCCACAGCCTCATCATCCGGTCTCGCACAATAATGTCATATCTACCAACCATAGCCTCACATACTATAATACTACCATGACGACTATCGCCCTCGTCTTTCGCATACTCTATACTTCCGCATATGTCCTATTATGTCTTCTCCTTGCTGCCCTTCTCCTTGTTACCCCTGGTGACATTATCCACCAGATCGTCCTCTATACCTCCCAGTACCTTAACCTAGTTATAATCGCTATAGTCTATGTCCTCACTGTTCTGGTTGTGTTGTTCATCTACGCCATTAGACTATATATAACTCGCACGGTACTCGGGTCGATCCCCAAGAACTGGATACCCATTGAGAAGGGCGACGTCACTAAGGAGGTTCGCAGGATGGTTGTCACTAGCCTGAGCAGGAGCGCTGCTATCGCATGGGAGGCTCGCCCAAAGGTCATTTCGCCCGAACCTCCACAGACTTTGGTAGAAGATCCGGCGGAGGAGACAGTAACCAATGGCAGAGAGTCAAGGGAGCCCAGGAGATCCCTCCAGCTGTTTAAGTCAAAACCGCCTGCAACGGTAGAGGATGAAATGGGCATTGCTCTCCCTCCGGTGCGACCCGTCTGGGGAGAAATTGAGCATAATGGATGGGGCTCGCCCGCTTCAACAGATTTGCCTAACCTCCAATACAGCACTGTATTGTCTGAATTACCAAATCTCATCGAAGCCAAGGCTGTTTCCCACGCCCACCCAGACCCAGACTCTACCATGGCTCAGCCAACACTTGACGGAGACGCCATCGTGCTCTTACAGCGTGCTTCCAACATGACTATGAGAGACTACGTCCTGCATCTGATAACTCTCGGCGTATTGCCCAGCTCGCCGCAGACGTCAGAATTCATCGATGCGTACGAGCGCGCGCGCTTCTCGACGCGTCCCATGTCCAATGCTCACTTCCGACATCTCATGCATCTCTTCGCCGAGCTGCTGCGCGAAATGCAGCCCCTAGAGCCCGCCAATCTATACGTGGATAACGAATCCGAGTACCCCGATCCCGACGACACCACGTATTCCTTCGACAGCTCGGGCCACATTGACGACGACGCGCCCGAGGATACTAACACACCGACTACGTACGCGCGCAGTATCTCCAGCACTAGCGCCCCAAGCTTTGATGGAAGCAGCACGCGGTCACGTGCGCGTCCGTCCCGACCGGCACGCAACTCATCCTCGCATACCTGGCACCAGTACCGCACGGCACCGACAACACCCAAGAGCAAAGTGAGCATCGCCGGTGGTGGCAGACCCATCTCGCATTCATCAAGCGCGAACAGCATGAATACGTTTGCGCAGACCAGACGGCCGTATTATCCCTCCTCGAGCGCGAGCGCGAGCGCGAGCTTAAGGTCCGGGTCCTCGACAAAAGGGTCCATTATCCGGCTTGCTACACGCGAAGACGGCGGTGATTTGCCGTATGTTCTGCGACTCGCGGATACGCTTTGAATCCGTGTGGACTCGTGTACAGTGTACTGGGATGAATAGGAAGAGGAAGAACAGAAAAAAGGGGCGGAACAGGCTGGCTGAAAAAAGGAATCGCATCGCATTGGGATTGGCGTTAGGGTGGTCCTTAAGCATAGAAAACGGGCTTGCGTCTAACCGAGGAAGCACACACGGTCTGTATACCACTTTTCTGATATTGTCTAATGTAATGTCTGTTCATTCTAGATCATCAGCCTGCCTCAGCAGCCCGGTGTCACAACCCCGAATTACGTACCGATTGAACTTAATCGACTTAACCCCCATTCGAATAAATTAGGGGCGGGGCTTGATCGGCGAAAGAAATATTTCATCCCAGTCGAATCAATTAATCCAAACTACTTGGGAGTCTTGGTGTCTATTTTACTCATGCTCGGTGCCGGTAATATGTGTCCTGGTTTCCAATGTGGCTATTTTTATTCCAGTCTCGATCCATTTCCATTTCCAATGTCTCATTGTCAATGGCCTATTTCAATGCTTGTCATGCCAAGATATCTTTCCGTGTTCAGCCTTTTCATACCCAAACACCATGCCTGATCCCAATACCTAACGCCTCGCTCTTGTCGTCAATCCATCTACACTAGCTATTAGCAACATTGCTTCGAAACCATTCTTCTCATCCCCGGGCACCTGGCACCCAAGGCAGCCGCAGTTTCTATCACGGGGAGGACGTGTGTGTGGATGTCCTTCGGCAACGTTCGTTGGACTAGCTGCCCCACGGCACTCGCCAAGTATAGGACTCGTTAGCTACAACACTTACCGCGCACTCGCACGTGTACGCGAGGCCAATTTCCGATCTCGAACATTTCGCCGGGGACTATCCAGACGAAAGGAAGGAGGGGCAAGGTGATTTCAGGTCCAAGCTCCCTAGGCAACATCTACGTATGCTTCAGACCGTAGCACGGGAGACTAATCCGAGCCCAACGATACTTATCGCTCGCCTACCACGGCGCTTAGATGCCGACGCTCGCCCAAGCTAAGTTAACGGCTGCGTGTACTGCCGACTACAGTACAGGGCGGTACGACTTCCCGAAACGCCATCGATGACCAGCGAGCAAAAAAGAGGAAGCGACTCACTCATCCGACCTCAACGTCGGCCTGGGGCCTGTGTCTGGTGGTACTGTGCCATGGCCTCGTCGACCTTGCGTCTAACCCCTGTCTCGCGAGCTGCGATGCCCTGCTCGTGGAGCAGCAGGGCTGTCGAAGAATCATCGGCGCTGTTTTCGGGGAAGAGGTAGGACGTAAGGCGGCTTTGAGACGCCAGCGAGGCGCCGTTGGCATTGGGGCCGGCCGAGGACAACCTATGTTGTTCTTTGGGCGGGGTGGTGCTAGTTTAGGTAGGTAGGTAGGTCTGTTAGTTATGTGGTATGGGACGGGGTATGGCATGGATGTATAGACTTGGGTTACCGAGAACAGGCATATGAAAGAAAGGTAACGAAGTAAAAGCGTGAGCGGCGAAGAAGCATGAAGCAAGGGAGAGGAGACACGCTGTGGTTGAGCCATCGGTTTTATGAAAGGTCGGTATGAATGACAGGATTTTGATCAGGCATGGGGTGGGCGATGGGGGTAGACGATGGGCTCAGGTTGGTAGTGAAAAGGGGTGAACGAGATCAGACTAACCCATTGATGGCGGCCTTGATGGATGACTTGGCCATGGCTTGCTATGTATATGTAAAGCAAAGCAAGGAAAAATATATATATTGCCGGTATATGTAACTGTCGGGTATAGGTGTAAAAGAGGAGAGAGAGAGGGTCAACGCGTGAGGAGCTTGATTTCCATGGCTCCTCGAGGACGACGCCGGTGGGCACTGGATTTATAGAAATTCGCTCCCGTCTCTTGTTCATATTCGAGTCAACTACGAACAATGGCTGCCACGTGATTTATAAGGCCATGACGCGCTTTTCAGCCGCTTAATGTCTGAACGAGGATACTCGGAGTTAGGAGGTTACTATTGTAGATATATCATGTGCCTTACCGCTGGTAGACTGGCACGGGCTGCTACATACGGTACTGCAATACACTGCCCACGCCACAATGCCCGTGAACCAGCCAGCCCGGTACCGAGATCAATGCCATGGGGCTCCTGCGTGTCATCCAGGATGCCGGACAGCAAGATAGGTTCGGTAATAACACCTCTCGATTAATCAACCGTGGTGTCGTACACATACCCTGTCACCATGAACATTCTGCTTAACTAAATGTAAGCCTTAAGGGAGGCTCTGGGGACTAGTTCGCCAAGGCAACATGTGGTCGGATGCCGACAGGAGGTGATTACTGACCGGTGCGTGTGTAGGTACCTAGGTACCTACCTAGGCACTGCACTTGTACACGTATAGTCGCACAGCATAGTCGCACAGCATGAACGTGCGAATCTATCCAATCTAGGTACATGATATACTTACCTGACATACCCAAGCTGCCAAGTTTTGTTTCAACTAGTCAAGTCAAGTATGCCGGTACCGCTCACACAGATATTAGGGAAAATGTTGCCGCAGCACTTACAATCCTGGTGGGTGGTACGTAACTACTTACTATGTAACAACGTAGGGCTGCCCACATAGAAGTCAGTGGGGAAAAACCCCCAAAGTCTTTTCACATGATACCACTTACTTACTAGGCACTTCAGTATGTTTGAAGCTTACCTATGTCTGTGTCTGAGCCACAATTATATATTTACCAATTATCTTTCTTGTCAAATATAACCGATAATCCCGAGTCCTCCCCTTACTTCGGTAAGAAACCATTGTTCGTGTCACTTACACCGGTTAGCATCTCATCACTGTCCATAATGCTTAACTATACGTTTCACACATATCGTCACGAAGCAGGATAACACAAATACAAAAGCTCCGAACAATGTGTACGAGTTAACATTTTCGGATATCAGAACCCGGCACCGCACGTTCCCTTCTGTATGCTAAAAAAGGCCGATGTGGTATACTTGCCACAATGGCATGCTTCATTCTTCCTTGAAGCAAGGCAATCATCCATCACTTATCAGAGAATTAGAGGAGGTCTTCTTAGTGGATGCTTTCTATCGACAGTTCTCTTGGCCCAATCGTCAGAAGCCAGCCAGCTAGCTACAATTAGCATTGATGCAAGCAAGCATCCATCACAACTTCTCGGCAGGCGGCGGATCAGTATTGACCTTCCCGTGTTCACAGACCGCCAGCACGGGCCCTTCTTCTCGGCCGTCCACTGCCCTCATCTCTCCTCTCAGGGTGCACAGCCTCCGGCCGAGCTGGAGGATCTCACACCGGATGTCGACGGTGGTGCCCACGGGGACAGGCCGCAGGTACGTGACGTTGAGGGTCCTGCTCACGCCGAGGAACTGCCAGTAGCCCGGCTTCGAGACCAGGTGGAGCAGCATAGTCGTGCACCCGTCGAAGATGGTCGAGGTGCAGCCTCCGTGCAGGTTCCCGCCGCCGTTGCAGTGGATGGGCCGCACGGTGAGGCGGAAGGTGATGCTGGGATGCGGCGGCGAGGCCGAGTGCGAGATGATGGTTAGATGGGGGAGGATGGTCGTCATCCATTCCTGATATCACACGTGTCAGTACCTATCCAGCGTACACATGGCATGGCTGATATTCGGATCGGTTTAGATCTAAGTTCGGCAGTGCCCTCCCCCTTCACACTCCGGAGTAGATGGATACCCTCACACATCCGGACCTGGACCGAGAGCGAGTAGACGGTGTCTTGGCGGCCCACCCCGCCAACTTGTTCTCAGACGAACCCTTCAGCATCGTGTTGGTGAAGAACCTAACTAGGTAACTAGGTAGATGCGTTCCGACTCGAAGAAACTATGGCCCTAGCAGCGCCGATATGGCACGGGCCGAAAACGGTACACAAGAGAAGTCGATCTGCTTACATGGTTCTCCGGATTTTTGTAGGACTCTAAACTCCGTTCTAAGAAATTCTCTAGCCTCTTGATGCCTTCTATTTCCCGCAAGCCCCCCAAGGCTCCGTCCTTTCCGCTGCCTTTACTCCGCTGGGGCATCTAAACGTTGGGATGACAGTCATGTACGTGCTTTGGACTCGGCTATAGGTATTGCGACAGAACGTAATTCACCGGCTGATGCTACGCGGTAATTACGAACAAGCAGAATTTGCGGTATGCCTTGTACAGGTATATAAGATACGATGTTCAGAAATAGATCATCCCGCTCAGCCTATAAAGTAGCGATCAGAAATACAAATGCGGAACGAAGTCTCTCCAAGTCGTCGGGATGCCGAGGTTCATCCAACCGCGGACCGCATAGGTATACTCTTCGTATCAGTCCCCGCCCATTCCAGCTGGCACGGTGCACGGCATCTGTCAGCCGCCGCAGGCCAACTTACGGAAGTCTTCAATAATGCAAACACCTCGGTTGTTCAATATAAACGAGATAACGCTTCGATAACAGAATTATAAGTAAGTATCTTTGGCCGATCGAGGCTCAACATCACCGTTGACACAGTAGGTATCAGTCAATATCAGTGTCAGTGTCAGTGTCAGTGCTAGTGTGGTGTTATACATATAATGTCGATTCATACACACACACACACACACACACATATATATATCTACACAGAATTTCCGTTTTCTTCAACTTCCTTCCCTGCTCCCCTCTTTTCACCCGCTATCTCCTCCATCTCCCAACTACCGGTTTCCACCGTAGCTCCTGAATCTGTCTGCCTGCCTGCCTGCCTATGTCAAATCGTACATACCGGCCTAGACCTAGCTATGGAAGGTCCTTTTCCCAGGCTGAATAGATCCAACGATGCGATAGACATATAACGATGTCGTGATAATAGTCGCGCGAGCCCTGGTCGCAATGCTCTCTTCATTACCTTCCCTAGCGTTCTCATTATTTTTGCTTTTAAATATTTATACACACGAGTCCCTCTCCTCCCACCCTCTCTCGTTCCCCTCAGACCCTTATATAGATAAAATACCTAGCTAGCTGCTTGCCTGACTGCTGACCATTCACGCATGCATTTTTCGGTTCCCTTCCCGTCATATGCCAACCTTTTGCAAAAATTAATGTGGCGTGAGGAGAGGAGTTCGACGGTAGGTTTTAGTACGGAAAATGCCCCTTTCTGCTGCTGCAGCTGCTGCAGCAGCAACAGTAAGGGAGTAAGAAATAACAGCCACCCCGGTCTCCCTCACGCCAACTCCTGTTGTGGGGTTTTATATCATTACCATTTCAGTGATGAAAAATCTCCTGAGCCTGACTTTAGATGGCAGCCAGATCGGCGTGCGTTATCGTGCAAACACTTTTACGATCCCGTCTCCTCCGCCGCTGACGACCCATCGACCGTCTTGGCTCCAGACCACCGCGCACACCCCTTCTCCCCTCATAATGCGGTGGCTAGTGATCTCCTGCGTGCACGTGCGCTTTTCCAGCGACCAGAAGCGAAGGCTGGCGTCGTGGCCGGCGGACACGAGTTCGCGACCGTCAGGACTGAGAGACAGGGCCGATATCGATGCCGGGTGTGCTAACATGTTGTATGTACATTGACCTTGGACTAATTAGTGACGTGCACGTATATATATATATATATATATTTTATCGTAGTCGAAGTCAACTTACCGCTGTTGGCATCGAAGAACCGAATAAATCGATCTTCGTGCCCGGAGATGATGACGCCCTCGATCCCGCTACCCGACGTTCCGCCGCCCCCGGTAGGACCGCCCGCGTCTTCGTCACGCAAACTGGTGCTAGAACCTTGATCGAGGCCGTTTGTCGTCGCAACAACGGCATTGACGCTCGTGGCCATCGTATTGTCGTATGTCTCCAGGCTCGCCATGGAGCCGGTCTCCTCACCCGTTCTTGTGTCGAATACGATGATAGCGGCGTCCGAGTAGCTGACTACGAATGCCTCCCCGCTGGCTGACAACGGAGTGATGCATGTCGGCGAGGCGCGCGAGCCATTAGAGCGGCGGATATCGTGAACAAGAGTGTGATGGAATGGTGAATTAGAAGCCATATTGGGTTGCGGTGAGCTTGGGAATTGCGATCCCGAACTCATCGAGTTGCCCCTAACCCGGCCACTACCCGTGTTACGTCTTGCTGGTCCGGGTTGAGGCGATGTAAGTTGCGGCGGCTGGCTAACCGCCCAGATTTTGATGGCACCATCAGCGGCACCAGAAACAAATAAGATGCGATCTGGGGTGCCGTATTGGTTCGACTGGCCAAAGATGGCACCAAGCGTTGCAGGAAGTACACAGATGGCCCAGACAGCATCCGAATGACCATCTAACGTGGCCTTAGGGTCTACTCTTCCGCGTTCCCATACTCTAATTGTCGCGTCTTGTCCACCGGAAAAGATCCAGCCGTCCCCTTGTGCACGGCCTCCTGTAGAAAAATTAGGAGATGGCGACCACGAGGTCAGACATAGCACAGCGCCCGTGTGTCCGCGATGAGTAAAATCGGCGGGTACATCGAGATCAGATGAGGTATTACCGAGGTGGGTTGGATTTTCGCGGGGAATGTGAAAACGTTTGATCAGGCCATCATCACCAGCTGTGCAGATCTCTGGTTCGCCAGGGCTCCCTCCGCCGGAAAATATCACCGTGCGGACAGCATTTAGGTGGCCACGCAGCCCATACCGTAGCTTAAAACTGCCGCTTTCAGCTTTCTGCGCTGCGGCATGTAGGGAAAGCTCTTGCTCTGCGCTCCTTCTGCGAGATAATGAACTCCTCCGTCTACTGTGGGTGTTGGGGCCACGATTCGGGGATTTTGGGAGATTCTCGGCGTTAGGAAAGACGTCAGTATCTGGACGATGCGACAGAGGTTGTAATGGTTGCGAGGATACCGGATCCGGGAAGGATCCTTCACCAAAATCCCAACCCTCCGAATCAGGCGGGGCTCGCCTCTCTGTTGGACCCTCAGGAAACTCAGGTCGCGCGAATTCGTTTGTGTGGTTAACTCTCGAGTTCACATCCTCCTGAGCTCGAACGGCCGTGGGCGCAGTAGGAGGCCAATCGCCAGCGTGCGGGTACATTGGGGCAGAATTCTCTCCAGAACGAACCATAGGAGAAGACTGCAGATCAGCATTCCTGGGTGGCATGTTCGGTGCAGGCGGTTGCGACAAGGGCGGTATGTAGTGATTATTAACATTCGACATGGGCCGGGCAGAAGGATCTTTCACATGGTTCTGGTTCTGGTTCTGGTTGAGCCTTAAACCTTGAAAAGCCGCGTCGAGAGGTTGATGGTTCATAGGCAACCCGAAGTCTCCCTCTCTCAAGTCGTCGATCATAGGCAGCGGTGGGGATTCTCGAGGGGGCATGGGATTTGCTGGAGTGATCATGAGGTAGGTGAACTCAGCCTGGCACTGATCGAGGAAGTTCTTGAGGCTCTCGCGCTCTTCGTCTTCCTGCACGCGTTCGCCCAGAAAACTCTCGAGCCCAGGTATAGATTCGCTCGGTTTCTCACTCGATGCTGCCGAAACGGTTAATATCACCCTCCAGACCAGGCACTGCCTAAGGGTGCACTGTACTTACATTTTAGTTTCTCCTGAATCAAGGCGGCCCTGTCAAATTTGGGAGGTTGCTTCACGGAGTGGTCCGTATTGTTAGGGGTCGAGGAGGCAACTTTCAGGTGTTCAGCCTGATCCTTGACCTTCTTCTCGAGGATGGTGACGTATCTCTTGAGGGCCTTTTGCGTAGCGTCTGCTCTTCTAGCCGAGCCTTCGAGAGCAGCGATCCTGCCCTTCATCTCCTGGCGTTCGATCTCCCAAGCGTTTCTATCTCGTTCGTGTCGATGCCATTCGGTTTGAAGAAACCGCATGACCCCTGCCGTACAGTTGCAAGTTAGCTCAGCCAAGCCTAAGTTGATACTATACTCAGATCGTACCCTGTAATGTATATTCGGTAGCATGTGGTTGGTTTGACGAGTTCATAGGTCCCCCCCCTCCAGGATTCTCCTGGCCGGTGCCGCCACCTATCATGCCATTCCCTCCCGCCCCCATAGCCGAAACCTGTTGCCAGCTCATGGGTACGTGTTATGAGTTATCAGTTCGTGACGGTATACAGCCCTCACTACCGTCTTCACCGTTGGGATCGGGAGCGAGTATTGGACATGCGCATCTGGGTTGTAGTAGCACCTCGACCAGATACGATCATATACCCTCGGAAGGCGCGACGGCGGGGGAAAATCGATTGTATGAACGTGTCGGTTATGTAGTAAGTCAGGTGTTGCAAGAAGGCTGAAGTCGCGATAGCTTAGGGGATTCTCTCTCTCTCTCTCTGTCGCTCTAGTTGGTACGTAATTAGAAGGGGAAAAAAAGTGACTAGCCGGGGAGGGAAAATAAAGGGGACAAATAATGAGCGAAGAGGAAGAGAAGGCAGTCCAGATGCAGATGAAGGCAGTACGATGCCGTCTTCGAAATGTGATGCAATAGGATGCGATGCGATGCGATGCGATACCTAGAGTTGGTCTATGTGGCAGAAGTTGATCAGAGTTGATCGGAAACGCCCTAATGAAATTGACAAAGCTGGCAGCGACGCACTTGCCGTCACGGCGTTGTATGTATGTACATACACACGTATAGTACATATTGTACAGTCACACTCATGGTAGGTACATAAGTATCTAGGTACATACCTATACGTACTGTTTCAACAGTCCAACAGCTGTGCTTTAGCTCCCAAGCACCAAGTTGGTCGCCCTTGCCGCCCATAAAACAGTTTCAGCCAATCAAAAGCTTCATCTATACGTGTACAAGGCTATGTATGTACATTGCATGTATGTACATGTATACAGATATGTACATAGCTACTTTGTATACTAGCCGGCTTCGAGGTGTCAATTTTAAGTTCCCCTTAACTTTGATATGCTTGGGCTACCTAATCAATCCCTATCTGAGCTTGGGCCACTTCTGCAACAGCAGAGCGGTTTATCAACTTATGTAATTGACAATTAATATTAAACAGCCAAACACCCCTACCCGACCTCTCCTCCGCGTGCAACGGCTCTTGATACATGTAGATTTTCTCCGTACGAAGGCATTGCGACCGCCATGTTGCAATGCTGTCTGGCCAAGGTTATCCGCGTGGTCGATCGAATCCGGCCAGCGTAGGTGTACCTATTAACTCGGCATTCCTAGCGCCTCCAGACTCCGGAGTTCAATCCCATGTCGTTAAATGTCACCGCCGTCTTCGAGACAGGTATATTCTTATCCGTTGGGATCAGGAACTGATGTTTCGAACGCCCTTTAAGTTTGAGCATCTCAGCCCGTTCATCACAGAAGGGGCAGTCCCCGGCTTGTAAGTGAGTTGGCACCACTCGCCCTACATAAATATACATAGGTATCTGGTTATCCATTAAGTTGTTGCGGATGACTTGAATGTGCGAGATCGTAGGGGTCTCGGTATCAACACCCTCACTATAGTTGACGGTTGTACTTTGATTCATGGGATCGTAACTCATGACCGGACCAGACATCTCGAAGGCTGAATTCTCATTCACGCATTCCGGTCATCTCACTGCGCAGATGCAATACGCCCTGAGATCACTAAAGCCGTACATCCCGTTATGTATCAGTCATGTTCAAGGGATAAAAAGTCAAACGCGCGCCGTAAAGGAGCTCAAATGAGAGTGCCAACGGGAATAGTTAGAGCACCATCATGTGTCTGTATGTTAGATCTATGGGATATCTTATATCGTGTAGTAATTTAGATGGACGGACGCGCTGCATAACCACCCTTAAGAGAAGTCTGAGAAAGGCTGGACATAGCCATGGTCCCCTTTCCCCTGACGTTGAATATTACACCAACCAATGGACTAACATAATTAACAGATCAGGGTTCATAACTAGAGTCAAGGATAATCGATGCATTCATTAATGGCAATAGTATTCATCTCTTTATGTTCGACGTTAGCTCACTAAACCAGGCAGATGTGGCAGAGCAGAGTAGAAGCTTCAGTTGACAGCCTTTTAACTATCCTATCTCGTAAACTATCCTCTGATGCTAACAGTCACCCATCGTCTTCAGCACTTAGCGGCGCCTTGTAATCGCGAGAATATTTGATGCACTATCTCCTTTCCGCATTATATGTTCCACCCCCCTCGATCAGCTTCCCGGTATCAGCCTGTATAAGTAGTTTTGGGGCATTTATGTTTCTCATGGTTTGTGTCGATCCATTCTAGGGAAGAAAAGTCAGACTTTTAGGGAGCCTGTTGAATGAAGCCCCCGAGGATCTGCTATCTAGACTAGGATACCGATTATAAGAAGCAACCATATCCGTTGATATCGTCACCTCGAGGACTCTGGAAGCCCCGCTCGTGTAAGTCAATTTAAACCAGACAATATCCCAACTTTATTAAGTTTTCCCAAAAAATGTCCTGGGGATTTTGAAACTATCGATGAAGCAAGCTCCTCATTTACCGTAGCGTTTATCGCCTCCTGATATAAACTGATCATAGACTCATCTTAAGTATAGCCACCGATAACTTCTTGATCATAAGAATATTAACATATTTTAATCTCAGACCTTAGGAACGAACGATAAGCGAAATTGAGTAAAGTTACTTATCGACGTAGAAAGGGTTCTCTATTCATGGAGGTTCTCTTTGGGCTCTTCCAGCATCAGGAAACTCACCATCCGTCATCAATCACGTAAATCTTGCCACTTTCTCTCTCAGTCTTCTAGCATGTCTGCAATTGACCATTAACCGAGTAAGGACTGCAAATATTAAAACCAAAGCTCACTGAACACCCTTCAAACACGTCCTTGAACGACACTTAATGCTCTCCATAGAAGATGACAATAAAATATATAAATTGCTACCGATCAAGGAGACAGCACTTGGAAGGAGAAGGTATTTGCGGACCTTGAGCATTAACTACTTAAGAAAATAAATGCATGGACTCGTAGTATATTGCATTGAAAATGTCATGCGCGTTATGGGGGAAAAGCTTATTAGTAAATGGGCCGTGATTTCGATACCATGGCTGCAAGAGACTATAAAGAAACCAGCGTGTTGTCATCCGGTTATCCTCGATATCCCAGGTTGTTGCTGACGCTCATCCCTATAGCAAGTGATTATCAAGGCTAATACCATGCAAGTATTAATTACGACTGAAATGAAATTATAGATGTCTACATAGTAGGTGGCGCAGACTCGGGAGGCTGTCTGAACCGCCCTCATAGCCATTTATATCGCAGAACTCTCAGTAATATGCACCGTTTCTTGGATCGTTCCTCGCTGCTTGGACCAAATCGATTGGCAGATATTTGGTCGCTGTGCCCTCGCAGAATGGATCCATGCTTGTCGTGTGGCTCTCAGCTGAGGTAGCCTGTGCTGATGCTGACGTTAGAATAAGCAAGTCCCCACGACCTCATTGCCCGTAACCACGCTCCATCAGCCTTGAATCCGGTCAGCCCTCGACCCAGCCCAGTGTGTGTGCCAAGGCTTATGCTCGTATCGACCATCGCGATTGGCGTACTCTGTCATGACCTCAGAAAGTTACGTCTCATTCCCGGAATACATATATAAGTGGATGTGTCTCGCAGCTGTTAAGCCCTCAAATCTAGGGAAGCAAGACATCCACACAAACCTAAATACAAAGCTTTTACTATGTTTTATCGCATCTTCTTCGCTCTGGGTCTTGCAGCCGTCGCTGCCGCGCATCCTGCCGCTGAGTCTGGCTGTCCAACAATTTGCATAGACGGAGTTAACCCCTGTGGTGAGTCACGGGCACTTCTATTTATCAAGATTATTTTCATCGGCCGCTAACTTGAGCTTTGCAATAGGTACACGCTTTGGGGGGTGCTATCCTGCCTGTAGTACCCAGCTGAAACCGACGCCGCCGCCTTGCACAGCGTCGACTACATCATCAACCACATCATCGACGGCGAGTTGCACCTTGACGGGAACCGTGTGCGAGGATCACTTGAAAACCTGTGGATCACCCGTGCCGACTGCGACTTTGACTTATGGAGGGTATGGAACTGCAAAACAATCTGTTGACTTCCGGAAAAGAAGCGGCTGACCACCCTATAGATGCCACCCAGCGTGCGAGAAACCCACGTTCATAACACCAACTTGTCCGACCCCTACCCCTGAGATAACAATATCCTGAATCACCTTGCCCCACTAAGTAGGGGATCGCTCGATGATGGCTGCTATATCCAAGGAGAGCTCATAATCAAAAAAAAAGGGGGGGGGGGGGGGGGTGTTATAGACGGGAAGGAAAACTTAGTTTTGTTTAATCGAGTATATTCACCTTTACCTTAACTTGCCTTACATACTGTAATAGGTACTCGAGACCCGAAAGACCTAGTCAGCCTAGAAGGCCAAGAACGCCCAACAACCGTGTCGTGAATCAAAGTTAACATATAGGAAGAACGTGTGACGATTATACTACTGAATCTTGACTGGGCATGGCTTAAATCCCCAGAAAGCGTCGTTATAAGTACTTTTAAAAACGAAGCATGCAGAATTGTGAGTTTTGAAAATACGATATGAAAATTGGACATGATGTTTCTATTATTATTTTCTCTTATATCTGTATATATATGCTACTGTCTTTGGGGCAGACTATGAAACAAGTATCCTACTTCAAACCTATGATAAGTCTAGGGTTACTTTGACTTAATAACACATATATGTACAACGGGAGCTTTGCGTATAGGACCTGTATCTCGTGGCCCTGAGATTTCTTGATATATCTTACATGACTATATCACCGTCCATATAAGGAACTCAAAATATCATCCTCAGGAGCACGGTGGTCTTATGCATATGCAACGGCGATCTCATCCCTGTTAGATGTACTAGTAGTAGTCTTGACTGTATATTGTAGATCCGCTATTGGAATCCAATCAAGTTAGTCCCGACCCCAACGGCCCCCCCCAGATTATTGCTTGGGTCCGCCCCCTCTGCGTAGCCGCCGAACTTGTAGCCGAGTAGTCTGGGGCTGCGGATAGCGGCACGCGATTGGACGGTCCGTTCATCGACCCTGTGCGGGCTGGTCTAATCACGTACAGCATCCTAACTGAAAGCATCACCACGTCCACATGGATGGCTTCATTTCGCCGGTCCCGCCCCCCAATGCAAGAGGCCATCACATAACTCCAGTTCTAGAAGACGACTCTACTGGCGGTGAGCTAGACAGGCAGCTGGAGCAGGTAGTAAGTAGTAGGTATTGGGGTCGGATTTAATTGTGATTGTGATTGTGATGACATGCGATGCAGACCGCGAGGTAGACGGAGACGACGGGATCGGCATAGGATGTATATAAATGATGATGAGAACGTCAGGATGCGCCACCGACTCTTGCTTTGCTGATGAGCTCGTTGAGATCCTCATTCAAGTCGCAACTCAGTCAACCCAGAGCGATCGCGCCTAGAATCAATCATTCCGGGGCTAGACCGAATTCGAGTGTTTCTCCTTAGCTGCTTGCCGTGACTTATCATCCCCCCAATCCCTCATCTCTATATATTAGGCAAGGCCAGGCAAGATGCACCTCAACCAGCTCCTCTATGCCCTCATCATCACACCCAGCGCTGCCCTCAGCCTGCCTACCAGCGCAGCAGCAGCAGCAGCAGCAGCAGCAGACGCGCGCAGCCCCGCCGTGTCTTCCTCCGCCGACGACGCGGCGCCGCAAGCCTGCGAACTAGTAGCGCTGGGCACGACGCCGATCAACCCGCCCGCGTGCTGGGCGTGGTACGCGTCGACGTCATCGCCATCGGACTACTGCGGCGCGAGCAGTTTCTCCCTAATCTCCTCCCCCTCCTCCTCCTCCTCCTCCTCCTCCTCCTCCTCTTCCACCACTACTACAAAAAGAGCCGCCACCTGGCTCGACGCCTGCGCCTCCCTCTTGCAGACGCAGCAGTCGGCCCAGCGCGACTTCTTCCTCGCCGACTACGCGACGGACCGCTTCAACACGCTGCTGTCGACGCCCGGGTGCGCCTTCGAGGTGCTACCCGCCACGGCGCCGAGCAGCGACCAGATCTACGTCGGCGGCACGGACGTCGTGGACGTTTTGGGCACGGCGATCGCCAAAGCGCGGGACGCCGCGAACCCCGCGGGGATCGAGGGCGATATGGTTTGTTCCCCGGGCGGGGTGCGGTGGAGGATTGTGCAGGCGTGAGGGGGAAGGAGTGTGGATAGGGAGGGGGGGGGGGAATGCATAGATGCTTGGAATATAGCGGTAAGAGTTTTATTGGATGAGTACAAGATGATGGGGGTGAGGTTCTTGGAGTGGATGGAGATGGTTAGGTTCATTAGGATGGGGTGCAAAGGGGTGTTTGGAGTTGGTTGGAGGCTGAGATGGTGTTGAGCTTAGCCTTACTGTTTATACATAAATTATACCCGTGTTTATTATGGACTATTTACTATTGTCCCCTGACTTCGAAGGTTATGTGATGGGGTTGGGTAAAGATGTGCATATTGGTGGCAGTGCAGTGTAAGAACTGCAATTCATTCTTCTGTCTGGTCAGCATCTTTCATTTATTTATTTTTTCTTTATATTTTTCATTTATTTTTGGTCAACAGGTCCAAAACCTCTACATACTTAAGCAGGCAGCTAATGTAACACCTATCTTAGCTCTCTAGCAAGTAACCATGAGGCTGTACCTTTTCTATGCCTTATGTCTAAGGTATTCGGGTCCTTTATTACATCCAACGACATCATCGTTCTCTCTCCACTTGACAATAATACGGCGGTGTTTTTGGCCTTATAGTCTAATACCAAGTACTGATCTTATCAACGACAACAATTAATCGTCTGCTCAGTGGTTAGAGGAAGGGATCATCCTAAAGTTGCCCTCTCCAACAATGCTTCCTCTTGATGATGATATTAGGATGCCTCGCATGTAGCCTATATCTAGGTGGCGCTGCATCCTGAAGTAGGTGCCTACTATAGGGAAGAGGCTCAACGGCCGGCCTTCATCGCGGCTCGTCGTCTCATCTTCTCAGCCACACCCTTGAGGGCCTGTTTAACGTCGTTTTGCCCTTCCCACGACTCAAGGTCGTAGTAGGTTGGTGCGAGTTCCTACGCCCAATCTAGTTAGCTTGTATGTCACTCGAAAATACTTCATGAAATCAAAGGGAAAATTAATCTCACTCACCAAGAGCCACTCGGGTCTGATTCCCGTGACCGTGCGGATATATTGCTTCGTTGTCAACACGAACTCGTTGTAAACAACCCAGTCGTACTCTGTCTGGAGCACCGTGCTCGGATGAAGCATCACCTGCGAGTTGTTGTCCTTGAGGGTGCGGTAGATCTTGTTATTCTCCCGCTTAGCCACCTGCATGAAGAAGCCTGTAACGAGAGCGCGGCGGATGTTGGTGTAATAGTTCTTGTCGTTGAAATCCGTGCTGATAAGATCTAAGTTATGCGTTTCCATGATGCGCTTGAGCTGGGCACGAACATTGTCTGCGCTCGAGAGATGTCGGAACGAGACGTAATGTTCGTGACACCACTGCTTCCCGTCACCACCTCGGCCTAGCACGCCCTTGAACGCGTGGTAGACGTTCAGCATGGTTAGATGGTCACCATCGGGATGCTTGAAGAGGGCCTTCATCTCGTCGGCCTCTCGTCTCTTCTGGGCTGGACGAACGAAAATCTGAGGTACGGAGAGGAGCGCAGTGATAGAAAGCATCTCGTTCGAGCAGTAGAACTCGGGACTAGAGATCAGCATGACCGCTAGGGTGGGGTCCAATGGGAATTCGGAAGCCAGGCCACCGAGGGCGGTCAATTCCCCGTCGTCATCGAGACATGAAAGATAGTTGAGTTCTTCCAAGGCACGCATCATGGTCTCTGGGGCAGGAGGGTCCATGAGATCAAAATGCACAAGATCGTCTACGCCGAGTTTCTTCAGTTCCAGCACGGTGTTCGCTAGGTTGGATCTGAGGATTTCGGGATAGGTCTGTTCGATTAGCTCCTCTTTGAAAGCCTTCTCGGTGTAGAGACGAAAGCACTTCCCGGGCTTCGTTCGACCGGCACGACCCGCCCGCTGTTGCGCCGAAGCCTTCGAAATGGCGGACACCAGTAAGGACTCGACTCTTAATCGGGGATTGTAGATTTTCTGCTTGCTGAAACCGGGATCAACCACATACACAATGCCGTCAATCGTCAAACTCGTCTCGGCGATATTAGTCGAAATGATACATTTTCGGCCGGGTCTGCCTCCCTTTTTAATAGGTGGCGGAGCCTGTTCGAAGATCTTCTGCTGCTGATGCGGAGGCAGAGTGCCGTAGAGGGGATATACTTTCAAGGGACCAGAGTCTGTCTCTCGTGCGAGCTCGTCCGCCTCAAGAGAGATCTTCCTACAAGTGTCTTCGATCTCTTCCTCGCCCGTAAGGAACAGGAGGATGTCACCTTCGTCCTCCCCAGCATGGATTTGGAGAACAGTACGTATTGCACCTTCCACGTAATCCTTCTCGGGCTCAGGCGTATAGAAGATCTCAACGGGGAACGTTCTACCAGGGACGGCAAGCAGGGGAGCGTCGAAGAAATAGCGTTGGAATTTCTCGGCGTCGAGGGTGGCAGACATGACGATGAGTTTGAGATCAGGCCTGCGCTTGGTTACTTGCTTGAGAAGTGCCATGAGGATGTCTGTGGCTAGCGTACGCTCGTGAGCTTCGTCGAGGATGATGCAGCTGTACCGCGACATGTCGTGGTCGTGCATGGCCTCTCTCAGAAGCATACCATCGGTCATGTACTTCAACAAGGTCTTGGAACTGGTCTTGTCCTCGAAACGAATGCTGTAACCCACCTCCTCCCCGAGGTTAACATCTAGTTCGTCCGCGACACGCTGTGCCACAGACATGGCAGCCACTCGTCGAGGTTGGGTACAAGCAACCGTCTTGCGGTTTAGGTGAGGGAGTTCGTCGTAGAGGACATATTGCGGAATCTGGGTCGTCTTTCCCGAACCGGTCTCACCTACGAAGACCAGTATTTGCGATTTTTGGTATAGGTCGAGAAACTCCTGCCTGTGATCAAGTAGGACAATGTCAGCACAACAACGGCACTAAGTGAAAGTCGAGTGAAACCGACCTTTGCTTGTGAACCGGGAGGTTGCGTCGCGACTTCAGAATATTGAAGTACTGCTGTGAATGGGGCTCCGAGGTGAAGGGGTTGTTGTCGCCATTCTCAGCATCGAAGGCTTGTTTCGCAGTGGTCTGGCGTCGTGTGAAGTGTTGAAGTGGAGAGCCATTCGCAGGAACACCGTTCTTGGTGCTTTCACCATTACCTACACTCCAGTGTGCTAGGTATTTATTGTAAGTAGGCATCTCGTCTCCATCCCCCTTCTTGACGCGCTTGATGGGACTCTCTGCCTCCGAGTCTGAACCGCTCAGGCGTTTGCGGTCCTTCTTCTCAGCCATGGCGATAATTGTGGTTGCTGTATGCGAGGCTGAAGAGAAAAAGAAGAGGGTCCAAGATTTTTGTCCAATGTCAAGAGAATTTAGGCACGCCCCATAATTATGCGGATACGCACTATCGAAGTAATGAGGCGAAAGGCAACGATAACGATAAGCATCAAAGAGGGGGGGGGGGGGGGGAGGTACCTACTAAGTAAGCCAGTGTTGTTGGGCTAAAAGATGACTAAGCCCACAGTCCATACTAAATACCACTTTCTACTGTATTTTAGTTTGAGATCTTCATCTCTCAATCATATCACATTCGCCACTCACATCCCTTTTTCTTGTCACGGTGTTGCAATCCTTATTACGTTCCGATGTATGGAAACATACCGCCTAGGTATGCTACATGTACCTATTTCCTTGGAAGTATGTAACTAAACCACCCACAACATCATTGATCTTACCTTCCTAGTAAGAAGTGTTCAAAGTGTCCTTTGTTAGGTAGTTGAGGTTCTATGTGCCACGTTTAGTAGTGCCTTTGGGCACATCATGTGAAGGCGGTTGCTTCTAAGTGAAAATATTACTACTGTATGCCCTATCTAGAACGGGTGTATATACCTAGGTACAAACCTCAGAATGAGAACAGAACTATAAACTATTCGTCTCTACCATGTTATCTTTTTACTAGAATCAGAATCACCATAAGAATCATCATATTAACATAATTGATTGACTGTTGCTGGTGCATGACACACCTTGAAGATATTTAAGGGTGGCCTAACCAGCCAACCCAACCATCTAGTATACATCTCAGCTAGAATCCTGCGAAATCACTTTCATTTGCATAAACCCATGAAAAGAGGCATCAACTCCTACGTACCCTTGCGTTTCCACTCCCTAAAAAAAAAAAACAAGCCAGTGCAGGCAACTAGTTCTATGTTGCAAATGTTTCTCTGCCCCAAGCTCCCTTGTACATCGACGCCAAACACCCCGGGTGAGTACCATAGAAGCTTGCTATAGTCACAATATTTTGTACCGCTCATTTCCTCTCGCCCTTGCTGGATCCTAAGCGTTCCTTGCTCATCATCGGTCCGCTTAGCTCTGGTACACGCTGCTGCTGGCTATCTGTGCATTCCTTATGATATTTTCGACTAACTCCATCGATCCTTGCGGTGCGTCCACCAGCTCTTCTCTGGTTACAGCTGGGGGTAGATGCAGAGGCGCCGGTGCTATGGGGTCCGTCTCAGATGTTGTTGATGTGGGTGGTACAGTGTCCGCGCCTGGGCGTCGTATGGCTGGTGCTGGGGGCTGACTTGTGGCGGTTGGTACTGGTGATCGTTCGATCGCCGGCCGATACTGTGTACGTGGCGTGTGTACGGAGACTGCCTGTGATTGGGTTGGATGAGGCTGTTGCTGTTAGGCACTGTCTGCGGAATTTTCTGCCAGAAAGGTCCGCTTACATTACTGGGCTGGAGCCCTGGACTTGGTAGGTGCCTCGAATTGTCATGCCCGTTGGCCAGGAACGGGCTAGATGTAGCTGGGGCCATGGCTGGGCTAGCTGGAGCTGAAGACAGTGACGAGGTTGAGTATTGCAGAGGCTGCTGAACCATCTGTTGTGCCCGTCGGAGTGTCTCCCACGGTCGAGGGGGAGGAATATATGTCTGCTTTGATGGCACACTCGACAGTCTCGTGGTAGACGAAGGCGTCGATACAGGTAGGCTATTGTCTGCAGCAGCTGATACGGTAGTAGTGTTTGTCACGGATCGCGCAAGACTTGGCGATGCGGAGAGAGTAGGCACAGCTGCTAGTCTGACGGGAGGCTGCGAAGGTGTTGGGCTAGCCGATATTGGTGATTGGCTCGGCGCTCCTTGTTTTGCCTGAGTGTCTAGGAGCTGTTTCTGCACCTCAATGTTCCTCTGCTGTAGCATTGCCGCATAGTGGGCTCGAATTGCTGGATGCAACTGTTCTCTGGAGCCCCGATCCGTATCCCAAAGGTTAGAGGGATTGGTTGATACCCGATGTGAGATCGGCTGGTCGTGCGATGCCGAAGGCGGTGTCGACGAAGGCGTTGTTTGGACTACATACGGGCTGGGAGAGTTATAGGCTTGCGGTGCATTTGCGTGGCGTAGTGCGCAAGAACTATTAGTATGTGGTATTGAACCGGTCGTGTCTTTCGTTGGGGTGCCATTGACGAATGGATTTCGAGCTGCCGAAGACACTCCAGAAGCACCGCCACTTAAGCCAATCGATTGCCTTCTGACCTCGAACAAGGCATCTGGTGTTCTCATCAAGTGAGCCCGAAGATTTCCCTCATACCCGTTGGTAAAGCCACCCCAATGAGCATACGGTGTTCTGTACTTCGTAGAATCCCTGGGAGACGGTCAGCGCAAAAATAGATGTTAATAAGAGGTTGGCTTAACGTACCTGTTGTGATGAACTTGGAAGAATGCATATTTTTGAACAATGCTAGGTCGCGCTTGTCTACTAACATTTTGAAGTGCAACTGTTGCTGTCTGGGACGGCCCGACTAATTTCTGGGAGGATGCGGAAGGTGGGCGGATGGCCGAGGAAGTCATTGGCGTGTCGAATGATCTGTTCGACGCAAGTGAATTCGATCTGGCCCTCGCTTGAGCCTGGAATAGCTGACCATTTTGTGGCGACGGGGAAGGCCCCAGACCCGGGGGTTGCATAAAGCCATGACTAAAGGGCGATTTAGCGTTCGCGTCAAATCGACCGGATCCATACGAGAATGGTGGCGTTCTAAACCGCGGATCGGAACCGAACGCCAGTCCTTGCTCATTCTGGCCGCTGAGTGACGATTGGTTTCGCCTATGTCCACTCTGTAGAGGCACAGGTTTGGACACAGATGCTGGCTTTAGTACGGACTGTTGAGAGGTCTGTTGTGATACGTGGGAGGGCTTTGGGACGGGAGCGGGCTTTTGTCCAGCTTGCTGCGCAGGTTGTTGGGGACGCTGCTGTAAAGGTTTATGTATGGGCTGCTGAGGAGGTTTCTGGGAGGTCTGCGTTGGAGTGTAGGGTGATAGCGTCGGGATAAACTGTTGTACGGTGAACGGAGAAGGCTTTGGGGTAAATTGTTGGGCGGTATACGAAGAATGAATATAGGAAGGTATGACAGGATTCCTGGGTTTATACTGATAGGGCTTCTCGGGCTTCGAGGCTGTCGCGGTATGAGTTTGGATGGAGAATGCGGATCCATAAACTTGTTTACGGGGTTGCGCGGTAGGAGGTGGAGCTGGCCGCGGGATAGTGTCCAAGAAATTACTCCTGGCATTGTGCCTGGCTTTCTTCGGATCCTCCGTATACTGTGCGCGAGCTTCCGTAGAAGTCTTCCCAAGGTAATACCAGACTTGGTTCTCCTTGGAAAAGTCTACCTTGGCCTGCGCTGTATTAGTACAACCGTAGGTATTAAACTCTGCCCATGTGAACCCGTCAACGAAGGGCGCATCGGCACGAGGGAGTTCCTCTGATTGCCTCTTCGTAGCGTTAATACGGTCTTTGGCCTTGCGTGAGGTCGGCATGGGAATAGCGTTCGGCGAGGCTTTCGGGAGATGGAAGTCGGCTGGATCTGGGAGAAGCAGCCATTTCCATTCAACTTCAACCCGGTCCCTAGGCTTAGTTAGCAAATATGATCTTCTATTGGTAGGTTGATTGCATGTTTCGTACCCATTGGGAATGATGTCGAGCAGGAATGCTTGCTCGTCATGTCGGTTTTCAACGATGACGCCTGCAAATATATCGCCACGGTAGTATTGCAGTTGGCATATGTCACCCTTCTTGAGCGCAGCCGCAGTCTGGCGAGTCTTCTTACACTCATCCAATGCGTCTCCATCAAGCTTCCTATCTCGTTTGGCCCTATGGAAGCGGCAACTAAATTCGAAGGCCTGCTCTTTATACTCAGTGCCGTCCTCACCAAAGACTGGGACTTCGGCTTCTTCGACCAAAACTCCCGCGGCCGCGGCGCAGGTTGCATGGTACGATCGAGCGCATTTCTTCTGTGAGCACTGAAAGCATGCACCTCGTTTAGAGCGACAATACAAACACTTAAGATCGAGGCGTGCTTTGCTGACGTTTTCAGCATTCGCGACAACTTCCTTGCCATCGACCGTTTCAATCCATGTTTCTGGCCCGTAGAGTGCGCATATGCGATGCGCCTTGCGGCCATCATCTGTAGGGAGCACTTGAGCACCAGGAATATCATGAGGACAGAGACAACAGGGCAGCTCAACATGGTGCTTAACCCGCAGTCGTATCTTCTTGGCCTTCTTCTCCCCTTTGTCATTGGCTGCCCGCTTGCGCTTCCGTCCAGCTTGCTTGAATTTGATGGCATGGGAAGATCGCGGCGTTGGGAGACCAGTGTCGACGTCCTCCTCGTCCTCGTCCTCGTCTTCGTCTTCGTCTTCGGTCTCTTCGTACTCCGTTTCTTCTCCTCTCAGCTTACGCTCGATCTCGTACACGTCGACCCAAACGCTATCTTGAGCTTGGGCGCATTCGCACTTCTTGGCGATTTTCCCCATCGACAGCCACGAGTCCAAGGCAAAGTTGACGGCTTCGGCGCAGTTATAGCCCAGATTGTAACCAGAGTGGTACCCGTAAGGATATGTAACGACGAATTCTCCCGGATACGAGACACACTTGTTAACCTTGATATTGAAGTATTGTTGCAGATGGTTAGGCGAGATAAGAAAAGCTTTGTGGCGTAGGAATTGGTCACAGGCTTTGGCTTCCGTTGGCCAGATGCTCTTCATGGCAGCCTCGAATCGACGCGCATCGCCCTGAGAGATGCTATACCATTGCTTTGGGGCGCCAAAGTGAAGATAATTGATGCTGTACAGATCGACATCTTCGAGATGCCACGCAAAAGTTGCCTTCCACATCCCTAGGTAGAGATATGCCGTGTTAACTCCTGGTACCTTGGTGCCGAGGACGTCAAGAAGGTTCGGAAGCTTATTGAGATTCCAACATTCCGTCCCATCGTCGAACAGCGTACCCGGAAGATCCGCACCGTATAGTGGTGGTGCGTATGTCAGAGTCTTCCAGTATATGCGCTCGAGCTCCTCGCATCTCTCCGGGGTATAGTCGGAGATGTCCATACGATATTCGAATTCCTTGAATGCTTCCTCATCGATCCTAGCTGATGCCTCCCGCCTTGCATACTTCCGCCGGGCAGACGTAGATTGTGTCTTGGGCTTGGCCTGTCTAGAACCAGCCACACGACCGACGACAGGCGGGTCATCGTCGTCATCTACATCTGCCCCGGGGTCGTCTTGCTCGAAGGATTCAATCACTTCTTCGTTTGGCTTTGGCGAGACGGGTGTCATTGGACGCTCTTCTTGTTCCGCGGTGCTAACTTTGGCAACACCTCTCCTGGCCCTGCCCCTGGTAGTTCGCCCGCCACGTCTCCTAGAACCCGTAGTAGTTGAGGTTGAGGCTGGCCTGGGCTTAGGCGGAGCCTGTGCGCGCCGCTCCCCGCGTCTGGCGGGTGGCTGGTGCTCGCTCTGATCACAGAGGGCTCGCCACTGGGGAACATTGTAGGATCGCTGGTGGAGGATATTGACTTGTCGATAGGTGCCGTTGGACCCCATGATGTCCTGCTTAATAGGCTCTTTGACCCTGATTTGTTTAATCAGATCATCTACGGGCTGGAGCCGTTCCTTCCACTCCTCTGGAGGGATTATCTTGATGATGCCGGACTTCATGCCGTAGGGATCAACCTTGGTCATCTGTGAAGGGCGAACGAGTTAGCGAGGATGTAATGAAACAGGGAAGACAAGGGCGTTGCGGCGACCTACGAATTTCTTAAAATCCTTGAACTGGTTTATGTCTGGCTTGAAGACGGGAACGGTACCAGACCAATGGTCGGGAAGCACCTCGCCAATGTCTTCTTCATCCTCCTCCTTTTCCTCCTTCTCGACTATGTTGTTGTCGAGTTCGGATTGGGGTTGAGGTCGTGGGGAGGGCGGGTTCGGGTTAAGGCTAATGTTGAGGGTGTCATCGATGATAGACGGATCCTCCAAATCGCTGAGTTCGGAATCGTCGCTGCCGTCCAGCTTCATTGCGCTGTTACTATCGGGCGGCGAGTGGAGACCGGTGGGCTGCTTGTTGTTACGGTTATTGGTATTTGTGTCATTGTTGCATGGGTCACTTGCGACCTCGATCTCAGCCTCAGCGTCGGCGTCGGTAGAGAGGTGGTTGTGGTCAAGCTCGGGCGCAGACGCCGTGACGGCGGTCGCTTCGGCAGACATGGTGGACGCCTTGGGGGACTACATGCGGTCAATTTGTAAAATAACAATTGTTTCTTCTCATCGATACTCTCGAGCGATTATCATCGAAGCCGACCGTTGCTGACGATGTCGACGGGTGAAAAGGGGAGGAAAATAAAGACAAAAGAAAAAAAAAGTGATTGATATGATGGGTGATGTAGGACAACGACGACGACACCTCGCAGCTCTGGGATTGAATCGACTGGATCAGTGGACTTGGGCTGGATTGGACTGGAGGTGGCACTGTGGAGGAGGCAGAGGTGAGGTGCAACTGGTCTGCTGGTGCATCCAGTAGCCAGCAGCATGGAAGTCAAACTTTCCTGGTTAGCTCCGCCCGCTTAGCCTCCTCTTCCTGCCCAGAGGTTGCTGCCGGCTATTCCGCGGCGAAATCGATTATGGTACGTTTATGGTATGTTTTTGTGATTTACAGTGGAAGAGTGCATAACCCTTGGGGGAATTTCCACTTGGGGAGGGAGGGGGGATAACAAAGATGGGAAGTAGCATCAGCATTATCGAACCCACTGACCGCCCGATACATACAAGAGGTACCTAGGTATTTCTTATCTGTAAAGTGTATCACCATTACCGCCTCAAAAGTCTAAACACCCATTGCTGATGTAATAGTAAGAAAAACAACAAGAAGAAAAAAGAATAAAGATCAAGATAATAGAAAAAACACGCGCTAAAATTAATCTATGTAGGGCTTCTCTACCTGATAAAATCCACCATATCATACGTACTTACATAAAGGTAGCTTAATTCCTCAGGTGCTAGTTGATATCTATCTGTAAGATTTGATAAGCGCCTATTCGTATGTACATCTATACATGTACGGATCCAAGTACTACAGATGCACGCACCTCTATTACGAGCCTAACGAGCCTTGGAAGTATCTCGCCGGTCGGTGAGGTTTCTTTAACGTTATCTGATGATGCAACACAGGCCAATAGGGCACTCTATTGGTGCATCTGCTCGATGTCGGTGCTCGGAGATTTGCAACTTCGATGATCGCTTTCTTCTATTCTGTAGCCCTGGCAGCCCTGGCTAGGGCTGCAAGTTACTTGTCCCTAGCCTAATGTGTATATGTATGTACTATGTATGTATGTACATCCATAGGTATGTACAGCTCCTACTTAGGAAAATGGTAAGTAAGTACCCGACTTAAGGTACTCCATACATCAATGTGCATTGTTCCCAATTTCATTCCTATCTCCTATCTCAATGCCGAAAACTTGCATACATTTGCTATCTATATAAGGTACCTATCGCTACCATTTCTTGTGATCTTGATTTCGTATACATACAATGATCAAGTATATTGCTGCTATGGATTTACAACGAGACCTTCCCTTAAGTACATAATGTGGGTCGGTCACGTGGCTCTGCCATATAAATAGTTTCTTCTTATACTATAGTATACCTAGGTAGTCATTGAACTACCACGCTATCTCTTAAATGCCAAACATCCGTTCTAATTTCCTATAGATGTGCAGCTCACCTCACAATGATAAAGACGATATCGAATGACCCTAGTAGGACCACATTGGAGAAACGACTTGCAGTACGGAGTATCTTGCAGCCTATGCAATAAGTTAAGGAATTCCTCGAATTGACTCAACTTAGGGGCGTTTTCAAGCCTTAATGCAAGTTCAGGTTTCTGGTATCATTGCTATAACCAATATATATTAGCGAACTATAGTGGCAATTTCTTGGTGTTTTTTAGTGGTTAACCTCAGTTATATTAACTAAGTACTTAATGCTTTTTGCTACTACTTTTATTAAGAGGTATTTATTAAGCATTATTACGTTAATAATTACTTTATTAATTATTTAACTTATTTATTTTTTAAACGTTAATATTATCCTTTTAATAGGTTATTAAAAAACTAATAAAGGAAAAAAATAAATAAATAAATTTTTAAATAAAAATTTTAAAAACAGCTATAAATTAAGGAGTAAATTTAAAAGCAGCTAAGTTTAAAAATATATAATGCTTAATATATTAAATTAAAATATATAAGTTCCGGTTAAAATAAAAAGCTAATTTATTAATTTAACTTAATATATATACTACTATTTTAAATATATAAATGGTTTTAATATTTTCCGTAATTTATTAATAAAGTTTTAAAGCCTTAAAAAGCTTATATAAACTTATTATTACATGGTCCTAGGACTTTAGCTAAGGCAGAGGAGTCCTAGGGGTTAATATAGTCCGGGGAGTCCTATAAAATCCCTAAAGTACACTATAGTTTATAATACTTTAAGGAATAAAGTATAGTACAGATAACTATAATATAATAACAGTAAAGCTATAGAATATTAAATAGTATTAATATAGTAAAATAGAATAATTAAAAATATCCCCTATCTCTAAAAAGTATAAGGGACTAAAGGATTTATATACGGCCTTTAAGCTTTAGTCCTAATAATTAAGCAGAGCTACATAACACTTATTTTTAACATCCGCTAAGCATTTAAATTATTATCTTTATTTTAACCTTAACAGTTAAAACCTTTCTTCTGTCACTGAAATATTTTATATGCTATAAATGCTATGCTATATAAGGGATTAGTATTACTGAAATACCCATTAACTAAGGTATATATAATGTGGCATAACGTATTTGGGTAAATATAGAGACAAACTTTAAATATGGTATATGAACAGTCGGAACGAGAACTCAATCAAAATAAATTTCATAAAATGTCGCAAAACTCCAGCATTTCTCGATCAACGCCTTAGGTGATCTCTCAATACATATAAGAAGTTTATATTGCCACATATTCTTCGTAGCAGTCATTATGCCTAGATTTGCATCTTGAAAAAAACGCAGTTAGTTTTCTCCCCTCCCTTTATTCACGTAAACCACCTGAAGCATTTACCTAAAGGGCACAACATTTGCTTCATATGTTGTTATTGGATATCGAATGAATAATTACGGCCTCATATCCAGAGCAACCACGAGCCAGTGATGAAAGGCAAATCACTGGCTTAGGAAGGCTTCCTGGATTCCGAACCGAGTTTTCTGGTTCCCTGGGCATACTATTATATTAAGAAACAGTTCAGCCCAACGCCCTGGGGCGAGCCAGGCTCAAAGACCAGCCAACAACAAACAAGTCTCGGTCGAAGAGAACGATACTATGCCTAGGATACCATTTCATAGTACCGTAGAGTAAGTGTTGATTGATGGAATAATGAATAATGATAAATCCAACCCCCTCTATCCCGCCTCCTTTTTTTTTTTCTTTTTCTTTTTTTTTTCTTTTTTTCTCTCCCATATAGAACTTGGCTCGGTTGCGAAGCAAGAAATCCCTAGAAATACCGTCTCAATATTCGTAGTAATTTATCAAGGGCTAGCCTACTATTTCAGCAGCAGTTTCCCTAGAGATAGACCTGAAAGCTGTGAAACTTTACTATTTCTATGTAGGTCCATTAACGCAGATCTATTCTCGGCTGACGCAGCCTATATCATCGCTCTCGGGGTAACTGATCATTATAGAAATTTAAGTTCGAGTTACGGCGTACCTAGTTCTATTCTTATGAAGAAACTCATCGTTCTTTTTCTCTCTGAAAGTCTGACTCACTCCTAGCGCAACTTACAAGAACCATGGCACAGGATAGCCCAGCCATCACCACCCTTGCAAGCATTGCAGAATGGTGATCTCCTATTAATCTGCAGTTTCACGCTGACAGCATTCTACATCTCGATTTTCGCTGGAGATGATTCCATCCATCTTGGCCTATTCCGAAAGCTGAGCTTTCCCAAGTTGGAGAGCCTCGTACTGGATGTAGGTATCTGATGACAACGACAAGACATCGCTGAAGCCGTATCTCCAGGTCAGCCTCAAGCGTCTGGTTTTCCACTGACGCCCAATTTCGGACGCATTCCTTCGCTAGATGGGTTACAGCTTCTTGATATTATATATTGCCTATAAGCTGCTACTGAATTGATCAGCGCTAGAGTTCTTGTCCGCAATTCGAAGAACTTCTCATCGGTAATCCCCGAGATCAGATTTCGCCAGAAGGATTTCTTCGGTTCCACGAAAATGCAAAATCCTTAAAGCGCCTATCAATCATTTCTAGCCTAGAGTAGGTTGTCACTGACTCCGTCCTCATTGCTCTTGCGACTAGGCCTAATCTTGAATCGCTTGCATTCCGAATGTCGATAACCACGTGCCTTTTTTTGGGAGGGAAGGGGGGCCGTCGACGAACGGACCCAGCCCAGCGATGAGCGCCCTCTTCCTACAACTCAGCAAGTTAGTCTGCCCCGGATAGTTCGACGGGCTCATCGCACTGTTGCCACATTTGTTCCAGTTCATCCATCTAGAAGCGGCTATCACACGTGGGAGTGTGCTTTGGACCGATGTGCCTGTCATCGTTCCCGACATAAGCACGTATCGTCCTAACCCACGTATTGCATGTAATCTTGGCGTACACAGGCGCAGAAGACGTCCACGTCTCCGAGGCGCTTGTCGAGCTCGCGCAAGGGTATAGCTAAGTAGGTAGAACACCCAGAAATTTCAAGTGAGCAAATTGCAGCTGAAAGATTTGGGACTACCCACATTGCCGGATTGGTCGGGTTTTACCGTGCCTGAAGATGTTATGGTTGGCATATAAGTGCAAACTAATAGAAGAGGCATTGGTGGAGGCCGGCCAAGTTTGTGGGATGACGCTTGTCGAGTGTGAACTCAGGGGATCGTATGACCTCCTGGAGCTGGGGGAGAGGCACGCCGTCTTCCCTCAACTGCAGCCGCTTGGATTTGAGAAGGTAGCGTCACCTTCTTCTGCAATAGGTGTGGAGATCACTATGGCAGCGGCTACTACCCGGCTTCTGAAGAGAATTTCACCCAAATTGGAACATTTCAATGTGATTTCTGGTGACTCATTTGTTGACGTGATCAAGGGGAACCGGAAGGAAAAGGCATAAGGTGCAAGTTAAAGATTATCTCCCTATCGTGGTTCGAGATGAAGATAGACATGTTCGTACTGTTGCTATGCGTGTCACCCTGAATGACTAGGCTCCTTCATGAAGCTTCCCCGTTTGCATTGCCTCACAAAGATCTCTAGCCCCTTTAGTCGAAACCTAATTCCAACCCCTTTCTCTAACTCATTTAATCAGGATGCTTCGATTAAATCCTCATATTCCATCTGGTCGTCGAGTCCTAAACTCGATTTGCAAGTTAGAAAGCTGTTGGTTTCAGTGAAGCTTTTCATGAACATGGCTAATAGCAACATAATAGTCATACCTAGTTTGTATTGTGTTGTGAATCAACTCTACATATAACTATGTGCAGCATTGGTATCATTAACCTTTATAATATTGTGGTTGATTTCCCTATATCACTGGTTCAGATTCATAGATATGATTTGTTAGGGTCTTCTCCTTGTCCCTCTAACATTGCACTTCGATTCGCACACGATATACTCATCCTGCCTGTTGGGGCACATAGATATCTCATAAAGACTATTAAGCTGTTAAGCCACATATGCCTTGTACGATAGGTAAGTAGAGTCCTTAGTCAACTCCCGGACTTCCCGTAGGCAGTTGAGTTTCAGGTTTCCGTGAGCCAATACGGGTTGGATCCAGAACCCGTTTACGAACCGAAGCAGCATCAAGTAATGCTCCTTATACCCATTGCCATCTCCACTTTGTATTTCGTAGACTAATGGTTACTAACGGCCATACCTACTTCTACGAGGAGGCAGGCTATGTTTTTCGACTCCGTTTCCAGTAGGTATGCAACCTATCTAAGTATGTTTTATCATATAGGCAATGAAGAGGAGATGTTCAGGTCAGTCAGGCCCATATAGCTAAGCATGTATGTACTATTTTAGGTTTAAGGGTAAATGTGTCTTTAGTCCCGATGGTGATGGCTGTGAAAGGTCAGCATGAGTGATTGGCTACTAACTGAAGTTACTGACTTGATAATTATTATCCTCCTAGATGCCAACGTCTCAGTAAACAGTATCATCCTTCAGACTCACTTCGTAACTCCAACGCACAGAATACTCAAAACTCAAAAAGCCAGAAGTACGCAACGTGAGGGGAAAGTCAATGACCTGATATCTCTGTTATAATCCCTCGCGGTGAAGACTTCGATAAAGAATACCTAGTATGAAATATGCTGAAATACCCTCCAATATACTTAAATGATAAACACGCTAAAACACCTTCGAATTTGCATAGGGTAAATCTCGATCTTGTGCTAATGATATAATTTAGGTAGTCGATCAGATGACTAGTTTCCGCCAGTTTCCTTATGGAGAGCACTTGCATATTTGTTTTTTAACAAGAAGGCCCTGAAGTAGTCGATTTTGGATATCTAGGAGCGAAAGGGCGGCGACGCACCAGATTTTACACTGTCACTAGTGGAAGCAGTCACAACTAGAGAGTTGAAGCCATGAATAATGTCCTATGGCTCCCGACGCACGCCCGGATTTCGGAAGCTTCCTCCCTTGTGCTCAGGACATCATACACGTAGGAGATATTACCAGCTTTCTGTCGCCGTCTCTATGTGAAAGCGTAGCCCTAGAAAGCTGTATGTACAGCGTTACGTACTATCGAAACTTTATCACGAGTATGTTTCATCAGTCGTGTAGAATGCTCCCATGCTCTTAACCCTACAAACTATCCTTCGCTCACGGCTATGCCTTAGATGACAGGTCTCCCACGAGAGGGTTTATGTTAGTTCCCAAGCGAACGCAATGCGTGACTTAGGGCACATAGATGTTTGTGCTTCTTGTTAGTTGTTAGTATAATAGCATTTACGTCATTTAGGTAATTTTCATCGCGCTCTCGAGGTCTGGTATGCATGCCGAGGAAAGAGAGTACAATGAAGAGTTATACAGTGTTGATGATCTTTACATGTATCTTTTATTATAAAGTTGATTAAGCTCATTTTCACCAAGAGAGAACGGATATCCTAGTATTTCAAGTAACATATTCATTATTTGCGATTACAGGCGTGTATATACTCGTAATACTCAATTGGTTACCCGTACGTTATTTTCAATTTGCTCGAAATGAAGGCCTGCCCCGCTAGGCTGTTGGTGCATATTATGATGATATTATATTTCATCTAGACGGATGCCTTGTCTCAACACGGGCATCCAGGCAGAAGCCTCAACCTGAATTCTTGAGAGATCTATCTTAGGGAGCTCCAGACTATATGATTATGGGAACAAAGATAATGGCGTGCATGATCTCCGGTCTTCTTCGTGTTTACTAACCGGAACTCTATAGTCTGGGTCTATTTGCTTAGGGAAAGACGACAACAGCTGCTACGGAGGCTTGAGTACGCACTACCTACGGCGAAATAATAAGCAGTGAATAACTCTACAATGGCCAGCATCGGAACTTTTATTCCCGGCTTAGGATTGATTAGACGGCAAGGAACAATGCTCCGAGCCCTCAGTAAATCGACATGCCGCACGATTCGGGACCCGGGAGAGTAGAGCGCACCCGGCCGGCCGGCGGGCCCAGCCCAGGCCAGCCCCTTTTGGGTAGAAGGCGTTGGAAATCGAAGAAGAGAAGTCTCACGCTGTTTGGCTGCAGGTCTCTATGTACATCCGTATCACGTCATCCGTACCTGCATATGAATATTGGATAATGATCTTGCGTCAGCCACATCCCGACCGACACGTACGTATGTGTCAGTGGCAGGGAGGGTCGTATTTTCACCGCTCAAACCACGTTGGTGCTTGCGCCGGGCTTGGCAACAAACGCGGTAAAGGTAAAGCCCCAGTTGGGCACAAGATCGCGCCCACTTGAATAAACGCGTGTCATATCCACAAGCTGTTACTTACCTAGATATGTAGATGGAGCTGGGGAAGCTGACTCACTGACAGTTCGCGGCTCCTGGTGCGTAGCGATGTCCTCTAAAAGGAACGAGCGAACGATTGAACGAAAGGACGCTTCAGAAGTGTGGGATTTTTTTCATTTCGACACACCTTAACGTTCGCAGAATAGCTACTCAGTTGTTAGGCTGAGCTGTATGCAGCATCTGGTGAATTACCCAACCCCGCTCGTTCGTTTAGTCGAATGATCGAATGAAGCGATTCATTTCGTCCGCCCGCCCGTCCGCGAACGTCTGTCGGTCGACCTAATGGTTGGCTGTGCCCTCCGAGCGATGGGTAAACAATCGATGGGGAAAAGAGTCTAGATCTGGCGGCTGACGTTGAGAATGGGCGACAACTCCCAACTCGAGCCTGTTGAGAAGGGGGCAAGAAAGATGGCGGCGTCTTTCTCGTCAGTGGCCGACTGAATTCACGAGGGGGCAAGCGGGCGCCAGTCGGATACATGTCTCCGCCATAGGTTGTCCGATAGGCACGCAAAAAGGAAGGCTGGCGTATGCGCCGCAGCAGCAGCAGCAGCAGCAGCAGCAGCAACAACAGTCAGCCATCACATGAAATTAAATGCGGCTTTTATCCATCCCAAATCGCCCATGCCAGCATGCCTCTTTCTCATTAAGGCTTATTATCTACCCACGTACGTAGGACTTTGCGCGCGTTAAAACCCAGGGTTAGTGTCGTGTGTGCGTACCTTGCAGCTGGACTAAGCATCGCTGCGTGCCGTCGCGTTCCCGCCCATCCATCCCATCGCATCCATCGCATCCTATGGATCCCATCATCCCCGCTACTCTAACCTAACACGCTAATTCAATTCAGGATCGCAGGGCGTGGGGGGGAGGGAAATTGACTTTGGCAGTGCTGACACGATTCTGGTGGCGCCAACTTTCTTTCTTTGCCTGGGTGTGTGTGGGGGGGTCTCTGAAGTGTGATGGATTTGGGGGGAAAAGGGGGGGGGGGTTCAATGTGACTGAGAGTTCTTTTTTTCGCCTCTAAGAATAAAATGATAGATTGGACCAATCACGACGTGATCGCAAAGACGAATTGGATGTTGCCACACAAACACTATCTTCCAGCCTAGGCACAGGCAGCAAGTTTCTCACATATTAGGGCTAGTAGTGAAGCAGTAGTAATTGCTAACACAGGTTCCTTTTCCTTTGCCTCGGACAAAAAACCAGTCGGGAGAAGAGATACACCTTCGAAATAGGCCATGTAGTGGAAGGAAAGCGTAAGCGATGTAAGACACGTTCGTCATCAGCTTGGCAAGAGTTAGATGGTAGAGATGATTCGCGAGAGAATACCGAGGAGTTGTTGCGCAACGTGTCCCTCCTCGCGTGGACATGAAGAATTTTGCGACTTAGTGCTTGGTGGCACGTCAACACTCTACAACCCAACGTTCCTCCTAGCACCCAGTTACCCAACTAGTTTGCTGTAGCCTCCTGTGTGCATCGGCGAGCAAACCCAAGAGTCTGGGTAGCAGCTTTTGGTTGGTGGCCCTACAGACACGTTCAAAAAGGGGGGCGGTGGGATACTAGGTACTACGTGGTATGTACATAGTTATGCTGCTTCTTGGTACGTGTTATGTACATTTCTTTATATCTGAGTAGATTCCACTCATCTGCATATAACCAAGACGCAAGGTAAAATGGGAAGACATTAAAAAAAAAAAAGACATGTCCATTGAATTATGAGTGGTGCAATCGGGAGGATTCCCGTTCCTCCCAAATCCCCCATGCACCATGTGCTGACCATGAGACTGGGATTGGTCCGTAGCATATCCGACTGGATGGTCAACAATGACAGGTTACCTAGGCTAGATTGACCACATGTGTATGTGGGAAGATTAGGTTCAACTTGCCTCTAAAATTGGCCAAATGGCGCCGCTGATGTGACGGACGGCAAGCAGAAACAGCCCTGCTGTTGGAGCCCGGCCGTGTCCTCGTCACACGATTCGCGCAGGTTTTGAAATATTAGGTCCTACGAACTGCAGGTGGCTCTAGGTGACCAGCCAATCGCAAACCGCGTTGAGATCCCTCGATATCGTGATGAGGCGTTGAGGCTTTCTCCTGGCCTCACTTAGCTCTCCGTGGGGAGGATATCCTTGGGGACGGAATGATCCGGACGATACAAAACTAGATGGTTACGACTAAGGCAGACATCCGATGGTCTCTATAGATGGAGGGGGAAAAAAGCCATAAAATCCTTTCATTTCCGTTTCGTACCGATGATACGAGAAGCATAGATAGATAGAAATACTCACGCGTGATTTCGGACCGGACACATCACGTTACGGCCGATTGAGCTTTGTTGCCCAAGTCAGAGTAGCGTTCATTCTTTGGCATGAAGATGGCAACACGGGCTGCATATCGCCTACATTTCACGTAATTATTGTCCGAAGATGACGATTTTATATATCAGGGCACTCATAAGGCACCGGCGCCTTAATAACCGTGTCTACTCGCAGAAACGAAGCTAGCTGGGGTCGGATGAAGTTCCCAGCCACCACCTCTCGGACCTCTGATGAAATGCAGTGTCCGCTCGGCAGATACTTCAAAATTACCGTTATTACACAGGTAGGTAGCATTATATTCGGGGTACCGTGGTACATATGGTACTGGGACCACTTAGACGGAGGATCTGGACTCTGTCACAGTGGAGAGCACATGTGAAAAGAGGAATTGGGTAAGAAATGCGAGAGAGGTTTTTACATACGTATCCATTGATGGAAAGACCCTACACGCACATATGTTAGATACTATATGCATAGATTTCCTGCATACTTCCATGTATGTATTCCGGATTGATGGCGTTACTGCTATCCAATTGGAAAAATCCCCCATTCGGTAGACTCGGCCATCTATCAAAGGCTTGGCTAATATAAATATCTATCGATATCGACAACATTCGTAAACTAACATCATTGTTGCATGACTGTCTTTTGCATAGTTGTAACCGCAGTGGTATACGAGCTGTCGCGGCATCGTGGGTTTATCCTAGATCCTGATCCTGCGAACACATTACACCACCCTTGAGAGTAGGCATTGTTGATATAACCTATCTAGGTAAGCTTACGGGCTTGGTAGGCAGTAGGCAGTAATAGGCAGTAGGTTCTTGAGCTGACGAATTACTGTACATATGTAGTAGTTGTTATTTGTGCGCGATCGTGATCGTGAAAACCGAAGAGACAGATTGGGCCGGGATCATGATGGCCCTGACTGGCTGATCGCTCTAGAGCACTCCACTAGATCCTAGTCCATAGAAAGAAAGAAAAAAAAGAGAGAAAAAAATTTTTTTTTTTTTTAAGAAGTTTCCCAACCGAAATCAGCCTCGGACCTCGTTGCTTAACGAGGTGACTCTTGCTATCTCGTTAGAACTTCTCCTTTGCCAACTGATGACGGTGTACGAAGAAGAACTCTACGAGCGGAAACCGGCCATACATATGTAGTAACGAGGGCCGTCGATGGGGTGAGGTCATTGTAGCATGTCATCTATAAAACCAGCATCTTGTTTCACTCATATGCAGATATGCTCATTCACAACTACGCGGTAGACATATGTTTTAGCTATTTGCCCGAACTGCCCGCCTAATGCAAGGTACGCAGAGCTGAGTGAACTATCTCGGAGAAAAAACCGTTCATTGCGAGGACAGCTGACAAGGGATTAACCTTAGGTTAGACTTGATTATTCCCCAGGTAGAACCTTGTAGACACGATCATGATACCAACATTCCACATCGTTCGAGCTATTGAAAATGAGAAGCTAACATCGACGGCTAGGCTCCCGCGAGGTCTGGACTATTTGTCTACCTACACTGTATAGTACTCTACGCAACACCTCGTTCGAAAGACCTTGCAACTATGTATGTATGTAGCCAGCTAGTGTCTTATCTAGAGATAGAAATTTTCGGGTTACGTGAAAGTAGTTAGGTACTATGCACATGTAGTCGGGATGTGATCTTTGAAGATGACAGGCGGTCGGATCTTTCAAATTACCATAACTACTGTACTATAATAGCATTCCCTGTTAACTCTTATTAGAGTTCGCTTAAGTATTGTTAAGAGAATATACTGTACGGGTTAGCTCCTAAGTGCAAGCCTTGGCTGTGGTAATTTAGTAGACCCGACCGCCTGGATGATCAGGGCTTTACGTAGGTTGGTGGAGAATGCAACGTCCATGGTCCAACTCAATTCATACAGCACATACATACACACGGAGTATACATCTGTAACCTAGTGTTAATAATCATCCGCGACGGCGGATCTTATCGCGTCCTTTTGTTGCTTCGAAATCACTAGATTGCCGACGTGATCTTGATAGAGGTGCCTACAGTATAAGCGTAGCTATACGTAATGGAAACCGAGCGGGTATGATGGGAAATGATGAATAAGACGTTATTGTCATCACGACAGAACATTGGACCAATCTACGTACATACATAGTAGCGAATCTGGCCTTCATCTGCTAGCTAGGTACGGTAACGACTCTTACACGTAGATGTCTGATGAGGCTAAAAAGTCTACTAAACGTTGCTAGATCGAAAGTAGAACTAATTTTTCCACCAGACGGATACCACATCACGAGTCGTGTCACTTCCATGCTGGTCTGACCACAAATGCTTCGATACCCCAGATTTTCTCAAGCAACGGGTCCATGCTATGATAACTGGCATGAATGTGTATTCCGTACATACGTAGTACGGGTCTATCCCATCATGAACTCGGCCGGGGTCTAGGCGGTTGCACATTGTACATATGTACTACGTATATAGGACCCCTCAAGTCTTAACAGACCGTTAAACACGACCGACATGGCACAAAGTTCGCTAATCGCAACGTCGAGAGTACGGCGACAACGGACATACGGTATGCGGTGCACATTCCCGTACTACCTACGGTTCGTACTTTGAATCTCGTGTTCCAGCCATGTTGCTTTGCTCTCCAGATCCTTGCTGTAATAAGGGAGTTTATGAGAGTTTCAGACGCACACTTGCACACACACTTTCTAAGCATTCAGCTTACCTAATATGGCAGCGAGCTTAGCAGCTTAGGATACAAAAGTCAATGGATCTTGGGGAGACTCTGCAAGGTTAGATGTGACAAGTGACTGGTCAGTTCCAAAGTCTAGTGGGCTTGCGCCATCTGAATAAGCAAGCCCGGCATCGTTCCCAGTCGCCAGTGACACGGTACATATTACATAGAAGATGGTGGGGTTAGAGGTTGACACGACATGCGGGGATGCGAGAGTACGAAACATGCAGGAACAGAGAAGAACCCGTCATGGCTGGGGTTTGACGGGAGTTCTGAGTGACTAGGCGACGGAAGGGTGTCGACAGTTTATAGGACGGGACGGGACGGGACGTTGACGGACGAAGAAGGGCAGCCGATGGAAACTGATGGAGAGATTAGATATGTGCTCGATTGAACGAGGGAAATCGCATGACGGCGTCAAGAAAGAATGATTTCTGTGATAATGTGGTAAAATGAGGTGGTGGTTGAGGGGGAAGGGGAGTTCGAATGCATAGGGGAGTTCACCATCCAGCCGTCTATTGTATATAAGCTATACTTAGGAGGATGACGTAGAAAATGATGATCTCGAGAGAGTATTTATTAGGTTAGGTGGGTGCTCGATGTCATTATTCAGTATCGATCAAAAGCTATAATTATTATTAGCTTTACATACTTACTCGCTAACTCGCTGTCCGAATGGCAGATCGCCTCTATCCATAGGGCCAACCATAGAGCATAGCGCATAGGACTTTGGGGTTTCACCGATTATTTCCATGTCGCTGACGACTGCGGAGGAAGTATGTGCGTGTCTCAAAGACTACTGGTGGCTGTCGTTCTCCATGTCCGGGGTTCACGCTTCGTGGAGGAGAACGACGCGAGGCCCTTTTCCAATCAAAGGCGTTCTACAGGAACATCCTGCCACCGACGGCGGGCGATCTAGTAACACAGCTACCAATCAATGCGATCTATGTACTACGTAAGCAGAATCGCGGTGCCGGCAATGGTCTTCAAATGATATGTTGTTTTTCTCAAGGGTCCTCCGACTTGACTGAGTTTCCTGACTCTTGCAAATGTCTGGTACACATGCCGCGACCGGACGCCTGGTCTGAGAATCGAAGAGATCTATTCTATCCACGTATGTACTAACATAGGGTACGTATCGTCTGAGCGTCTCCTTTCTTGCTTTCTTGGGCATTGTACGTACGTACGCACGTACATTTGCGTAGGCACATAGGTACCTCCCGTCGCGTACGGCTCTCCTCGCGATCTGACCATGATGGTATTACTACACGAGGATATCTGGGCTGCTTTGAATGAACAAGTATGCAGCTGTGTGTCGTGGTATGCATCAAACAAACGCCGCGGCCCTCGGCCATCATCAGCTGGGCTTATCCTGATGGAACATCTCGCAGGGTTCGGTTCTCAAGTGATCAGATTTTTCCAACGTGGCCGGTGGTCTTTCGTCTTCTTTTTTAGAATGCAATGACTCGGTCGAGCTGACCCACACAGGATGATACCACGACGAGGACGATGGGCCACAAGATACTCGAACAGAGTGTCGGGAATTGTGCATATACTGGGGTACCTACACTACACCGCACATGATGAAGTTGGGTTGGGTCTCAACGCCGGGCTCGTTTTCCACGAGAGCCGGATGTACGTATGAATGATACATACTTATTACTTACATAAATACGTCCATACACCGTGCGTACTTAGCCAAGAAGCACTATCTCTCATGCCATTTACGCAGTGCATACAGGGATATACATACACTACAGAAATACAGTATGGAGAACGGACCACGATCCGGGTTCTCGAAATCGTTGGTTGATAACTGCGCCATCACTGTTTTCTTCTTCTTCTTCTTCTTCTTCCCTTCTCTCGGTTCCCAGTACATACGTTTCCGGCACTAGGCTGCCAGGACCTCCTACTACATATGTGCACTGCGTGGTACTGCCACGCTTTGAGCCCAATTCGACCAGTTCGACGGGGCACCCAGCTGCCCAGGGATTTGTAAATCCAAGAGGATCGACGAGGTCGGTTGTTGGTTGTTAAGCTACACCCCTGTCCTGACGACTATGAACTGGCATGGTCGGCCATCAGGAATCAAAGCCGGAGCGGTAGCATCCACAAAGGGGATAGTCGGAAGACACATATTACCAAACATGTGCTTTTCAACTATGATGCAAACGGTCTAGTTCCTTTGCGTTGTAATGATTAGGTGCTGTACAATTCACGATCCCCTCAACAGGCAATGCATATGGACATACGTACTGAAGTACATGATGTATTACATAGCATGCATATATAGGTTGTGCATATCTTGAATTGTGTACCTAATGTGTAATGTGTTATGTGTAATGTGTAATGCGTATATCGTAGATAGATAGGTAGGTAGGTAGGCCTTCTGGCTAGATTTTTTCCATCTACATGTATACGAAGCTACTCAGCCAGCAGCCCACTCCTGTGCTTTCTACTGTACAGATACATAGTACTTATGCAATCGATTATGTATGCTATGTACTACGTAGATAGTAGGTTAGGTAGATATATACATAGGTAGGTAAGGTATGTATTCTGCTAGTAGTATGTAGCTCGGCATTGGGCTGTACCTTGTCGGCTCTATGTACATATGTACATATATACATACTAGCAGTACTAGTAGCTACACTAGTGGGGGGTTACTGAAGGAGGCAGGGTTCCGAATGTCACTGATGCTAGTGACTCAGTGTGCTATACGCCAAAGGTGTGCTCTAGTGTACTCTACGTTATGTACATACATACATGCATACATATGTACATAGATGCAGTTGCTTATGTAGATACTGTACCAGGTACACGTAGAGCTCGCTAGGTGCTAGCAACCGTGCAGCCCGTGCGGTGAAGGCTTTGCTAGCGGTCTGCTACTGCCTAACCTGCAAACCTAACAGAAGGCTTGGGAGGAGTCCCCTGTTGCTCACTGACCCAGAGCCCCAAGGAGCCCAAGGCCAACCCAGTTTGTCGGGCTTACCAAGACACCTCGGCCGCAAGGATCAGAGAAGCCCACGAAGCTGGAAACCCACCATTCAGCCATTCCACCAGGTGCCAGGGCCATCCTTATTCTTGGGGCCAGTGGATCCGCCCACAGCACTAAGTACTGTAGTGTAGACCCAAGCAGAACGGAACGAGCCCACCTGGTAGTGAAGCCACCCGCTCACATCCCGTCCGCTGATTTTTATTTTTTATTTTACATACATATCATTATTAAAGCTTTTTTTTTTTTTTTTTTTCTTTTCCGCCTTGCCAGTTCAGGCTCTTGACCGTCCCTACCACTACTGCTACTATCATCAAGTCGGGTCCTTTTCTCACCTCTCAGCTCTCACCTCTCATATATGCATCTGTCATCCCCCATCCCCATCCCCATCCCCCCAAATCCTCACCCACCTACCCAGCCACCCTGCCACCTTCACGCATTTGAGAGTTACCAATAGACAGCAAGCGTCTCGTTCGACCTGAGATCCCGGGGAGCGTAATACCTAAACCTACTCCAACTTGGACATACAATATATTGCTGCAACCGCCGTGGTCACTCTGGGACACCTGAGACCTATTGGCTTATGCTGTGCTGTCGTAGCAGAAGCCATCACTTCCAAGGCGCCGAAGAGACACGACCTGTGCAGGGCCCGGAGACACTGTCAGAATTGGGATTGGAATTTGAATAATTCGATCTAGTTGATTGGCGTGACGATATTATCTTGGGTCTAAGAGATAGCAACAGCAACATCACAGCAACAGTACAGCAAAGCACAGCACAGCGCCGCACAGCAGCCCGATTACAACCCCCTACCTGAACCTACATAGCCCAGAACACGTGGACCAGTGCAACATCCCGCACATCGAGAAGTCAAAAGTCCAGTGGTACACGTATATACCACAAGACAACTGGTTCTGGGAATTGAGTTTGGCCAGAGGGAAGGGTTACGGCATAGGCATGCCCACCAAATAACTTTATTATCAAGGTTGTTCCGTCTATAAGAAGATGTTCAGGTAGTGTGGCCCAGAAGGTAGAACATTGAAATCGACGGAAGAAAGTCAGCCTGGACGACAATCTATTTCCCGATACAGCGAGACAACGCGAGCTTCCTGCCGGCGTATCCTGGACGTATTAAACCTGACGTACCATCCGCCCACCCCACCAGTACATATACCACCTGCCACCGCGACCAACGGCAACACAACAATAACAACAACACCATAGGCTACTCGACGCCGTCCGGACATCTCTACTTAGTTGGATAACGACGTGCCCAGCGGATTCGCGCTGCCCTGCGCGACATGTCTGCCAAGCTGCGGCCTCTTCGCTTGCCATTATTGATAGAAGAGAGGAGAAAGAAGGAGGAACAAGAGGAGGTAGTGAAGGCGAAGGCCAAGGCCAAGGTGAGCGCGCCGGCGCACGGTGAAGCAGAGGTTGAGGTACCGTACAACTTCTACACGACCGATTCCTACTCGTCCGACACGACGTCCCCAGTAACACCAACCTTCTCAACACGAGGTCACCTGCGCGGCTCCAGCTCCCTGTCGTCTTTCGAGTTGGGAACACCAGCAAGCTCCGTCGACAACAGCCCTTCGTCACCCTCGCGAACGGCACAAAACTCTGGTAAACGCATACTGCATGACGTGGAAGAGGAGCCCGTTGAATGTGAAGATTCGGACCCCGAAGAAGACGACCCTTTCGATCTATATGACTGTCTATGTATGTTTCTCTACCGTCCCAAGTTGATTGCTGGCGATTCTAACGATATTTGTGGTAGGTGATGAACCGTGCGCCCACAGGGATGCCGATCTAGTTCGGAGCGCATCAAATTTCTACTCACAAGGCCGTGACGCCGATTACGAGATTGCCTCTCTCAGCGATGGTGACTTCAGCTGGAGTCCTCGCTTACCCAAAAAGCGAAGTGGCTCCGAGTCACATTTCATGGGCGGCTTCACGCATCACTTCGGTTCCCGGTTGCCATTTTGGACCAAGTGGAAGTCGTCCAAACCATCCAGTATTATCAGCTCGCCGGTGTCTGACTTTGGCTTCGAACAGCGGCCGGTCTTGTCTCGGGCAGCTTCGAGTAGCTCTTCTTCACTCTCGGCCTCTGGTCGTCGTCCGTCGGATCGCGCATATGAGCCTCTAGGGCCACCAACGCCTGCACTCTCTTTTTTCGGGAGCAGCGAAAGCATCATCACACAGCCCAGGTCGCTCGACGTTGACAGAGCTAATGATCTACTCTCATCAGTTGCATCAATTGAGCAGCACAGGAAGCAGGCGACCACACCACTGCTGCCACCCATGATGACTTGCGCTTCAACCGACCAAGACTCATTGCAATCTTCTCCGTTAGAATCACCTACTGTCGTCTCACCCTTTGGGGCTGCTCCTCACTCGCCAGCAGTCTTGTCGCCACCCCTTAGTGCGCAGCCATCACACTCCTCTTTACGCCCGGTGCACACCTCGGTGGAGCTGCCTCAACTTCCCGCACCTGATGCTTGGTCTGACCGACTGGGACATGCAAACTACACAATAGTCCCAAAGCCGTATAAACCAGAGACAGCCGATTTGGCCTCTCTCCGTCGGCTCCGGGCAGATTGGGAAACTGCGCGAGTTAATTACACAAAACACCTAGCGAGGACGGGTGAACACTACGGCCAAACGTCTAAGACATATGCCCTCACGGAAGCCAAATGGGCCGAGACTCAGCAGACCTGGCGTTACCTGCATGATGAGATGGTTGAGCTGGTCGTCGCTAGCGGTGAAGCGATCGTCTGCGAGAAATTTGACGAGAGCGGGTTCACCACCGTTCCGCGGATGGATGCCGAGGGCAAGTTCCCCGAACGTGGCGACGAGGATATTGTTGGTCCAATGGTGCGCCAGGCGACAATGTCATCCATCGAGAGCATGAACCCGAGGCGGCCCAGTTTCTGGCGCAGTCTAACTGGTCGAATAAGTTCGAGAAAATAGACTTTTGTCTTGGGACCTAGCGAGTTCTAATTTCCTGCGCCTCACGACATTTAATGACTATTACGACTTTGACGTCAATTACGCTCATTTCAAATCATTCGATTCTGTCAGCATAAAGATACCATACCGTCAGCCAAGCAACAATACAAGGCTTGATGGTATTATGAGTTTTTGTTTCTTTTATTTTGCCAGCGAGCAAAATTCACTCTATCAAGCGGTAACTATTCAATGTCTATTATTTTTGGATTAAAATCCACGCGAGGCTTGACCCGGGAAGAGACCCAAAGCCTCGCTGCACATATTCTGCTACATTTCCTAGCGCGTTGCCCGTATCCTAGTGCTTCGATGGAAATATCGGCGTACTACATATGCATGCATCTACACATACATTCACGGCCAAGATCGGCAGGAACACCAGGCCGCTGGCCATTACACAGATTTCGGAATACACCCTATCCGTCTTCTAAGGATACGTTCCATCAAAGCCACCGGTGTCGTGTCTCGACACGTTCGGGATCGGGCAGCATGTGAAATGAGAAGGGGGGATCGGGTCGGATCTGACCATGTTTCAATTTGCAACCCCTTCGTGTTTATCATCAAATCATGGTACCTAGTAGTACTCCATACGTATCGGCGCTTGGGAAAAGTTTTTATTTATTTATCAAAAAGATAGGGAAATGGGTATCAGGGAAACCCGTGGCGCAAGCGTTATGTGCTATACCTCACTGTACAGGTTGTACGACTTACACATCGAAGAGGGAGAAAGGGAAGTGCAAGGAAACTGAATATAGCGGGTCAAATGTGTTGGGCGGCGGATGAAGGGGACGATAGAAGCTTGCTGGGTCGCACTTAAGTGCTGTTGACTGCAGCCTCCGGTCCCCGGACTTCGGACTTGCGTGGCCTGTCCTGTCTTGGGGGATGTCGAGGAGATCTGAGATGATTAGTGTACATGAAACTCGATCAACTGGATCATTTTGATCTAGGTTGACTGAATAAAAACAACTGTCGAAGCATACATACTTTGGTGTTGTTCACGGCTTCATTGCGCTGTGGTAGAGCTCTGAGTCTCCTCGCCGACGAATAGAGGCTTGGGAAACAGCCATACGTAAGGGGAGTTGTGAGTGGCTTGTTTTAGGTAAAGGTGACACGCAAAATTCCCAATGCTACACGGCAGTGATCTGTATCTATTACTGACTTGAAGTATCTGTACGACCCCTTTAGCCATGAACACATTGCAAAGGAGACCGCCAGCGCTGCAAATGTAGACATAAAAACTAACGAATCCACATATCTATATATATTGAAGATGGTATTATTTATTCGCTTGTGTTATTTTAGGTAAACTACATTAACTCTTGCTACACTTGAAGCACATGTGGTCTAGTCAATTAGTCAAACCCGATTCGTCAAATAACAGCGCATACGATGCTAGTGGAGGGCGGCTTGCTACCAACCTGGGTTGCGATGTTGTTCTTTGAGAAGGCGATTAAGGAATTCTTGCTTAGTATAACAGATATTCGGTGGATGTTAATTAATAGGCTTCCCAGTCACTCACTCACTCACTCATTCGCTCACTCTGTGCGCGTTGAGACCGGCTCCGGTATGGGTGACTGTCGGTCATATTATTTCACGGCTATATTAACCCTAACAAGATAGCCTTATACTGCTAGTAAGTATATCCTAAGAAATGACCCCCGTTCTTCGTAGTCTTCAGCTTCATCTCACTCACTGGGTTGATTAGTAGTACTATTCTTATCAAATCCATTCTCAGGCGGGGGCTAAGATCTTCGGTAGGTAATGGATGAATCTCTCTAATTCTGTTCTCTGTAGTGGAGTGCTGCGAACTGGAGAATCCTGCCTCTGCATATGGTATAAGGTGGTGATCGTAGTATTAGGTAGTGTGATTATAGACGACGAAGGAGGGATCAGAGTCTAGCATCGTCAGTAGCACTTGTACTAAGCGGCGGTGATTATATAATTCATGGTATATCTGCATAGATAGGACGACGGAGTAGGTGATAGGAATAAAATTCATCGTAGGACATACCTAACGGCCCTGAAGTGCATAATATGAGATCAAACTAAATACATCGCAGAACGGCATCGATCGACCTTGTGACCAGATAGATGAGAGTTCCCGAAAGGACAACGCAAATGATATCAAAGCTCCCTCAAGAATTAGCGTAGTGTAGTGTTGCTGAAGGTAGAGGATTCTTCAGTGGACGCATGACCTTGGTCTAGGAGAGAAGTTAGGGGAAGCTTCTCGTCATGACTGTCTCCGTGTCGCAGCTTCAGAATAACTCAACCATCGCCTTCGTCGCCTTATTCGCCACCGTAATCATCTCGTCCATTGACACTAGCCATTGAGTCGATATCAGACTCATCCCCCTTGTTGTTCTTTTGGTATTCGTTATGTCTGTGGCCACTATCCCTTTTCGTCATCTTCATATAATGTCTATTTATATTATATTCGTCAATGAAGCGAGATGGCCACTTGCCCTTTGCCATGCTAAGAGTCGCTCTAATGGACACATGCTGCCTCTACTCTAAACAACGCAACAATTGTTATTATTATGCCAAGGGTGCATTGGACTCCGATCAAGTACTTACAACACCTTCAAATATCCCGTTGAGTTGCCGATTAAAGTGTAACACACATCCACATAGCGGACTTGCAGGAACACCCCACCGCTATTATTGAAGAAGTAGAGCGGGGAACCTTTGGACTCTACCGTGTCTTGACAGATCTTGCAAGACCGCACTGGTTTCTTGACTACATCATGACTGGCCTGTCGATAATTCCAAGTTTTGACGGAAAGGGTCGTTTTATTCCGGTCAAAGTAGGGATGGCTATAGAGCCTCATGCGCGCTTTCTGGGCGAATTCGCGCAGCTTTTCCCAGGACTCCTGATGACGGGGTATTGATGCGACGATTCTGTTGGCTTGCCGGTTGACTTGCGCGAATCGGGCAACAGCCCGGACGTCGCAACAATCCCTGAGCACCATCGTCATGATCTCCAGAGGGAAGACCTTGAGGGCACCGAGGTCCGCTGTCTCTCGAGGTGTGTTGCTGCTGGCGGTCGCTGCCATCTTGGCTGTTTGGATGATAGTAGGAAAAAGTCTTTAGCGAGTGTATAGGCGGAAGTCGATTGCTTGTTGGTGACAGGATCTGTTGAGTTTCTTGAGATGAGTTTCTTGAGATGATGTTGTTATGGTCGTGGTGTTGGTAGAAGAGTAAGGTTGCGAAGTAGTAGGTGTGATAGAAATGGCTCCTCAACTACATCAAAGGGAAGGTAGACTCGTTCACGCGCATAGAAAGCTCCTTCTAATTTTGCCAGATCTTGTCTTCAGCTGTTGATGTTAGAGATGCAGTCGTAAGGCCTTCCTAGATAGAAGTCAATATCAGGGCATATGCCCTCCCAGCCATCCAGCTTTTGCTGTCCATAGGGTTCCGAAACGCGGCTTCTTCTACTAATGCGGCATATAAGTGACATAGCCAGACCTCGACTACTTAACTCCTCTAAGGCATGGGGGCTGATGACGGCTCGGCTGCAGGCAATGATAACTCTTCAAGAAATCTCTATGGCTTCGACTGGTTTGTGAATAGGACGTAAGTTAGAGCATAGTGTGACTGCCAATTCGGTGACTGCTTAATGCCCTACACCTGTAGCTATAGCACTCTAGGGCAATTGTCGTGTAATACTATATACTCGTACATACTCATATATATATATATATATATATGTGTGTGTGTGTGTGTGTATTTGTATTACGTGTAGGACACCGTCTTCTAAGAACACTTCTCTTACGATCACTGACTACTATAATATTGATAAACTACTTTTACTTTAACAATTCAAGCCCTCCACCCTCGTTCTTATCGTTACTTACATTGTAAGTTCTTAAAGACGCTTTCTCAAATTTGGGTGTATTAAGCTCCTGTAATATGGCTATGCTAGGGGAGTGGTCTGAGCCTTCAGTAGATATTGAGTTTGGGCAGATACCGAGTATGGACGACGATAATGCCTACGTCAGCTCCTACACGGGAATGGGTGCGGCAGCCAGACGTAGGCAAGTGCGTTAACTGATATCTCATCTGACACACCACAGCTGACAGGCTTGTTTAAGTTTGGGCGTGAGTTTAAGTCGCTTTAACTAGAAGCTTACCCGCGGAGCGTTGCCGCGCCCGAGTTTTGCCGGATCCATAATGCTCTTCTGTAACATTACCTTTGACTCATATTTGGCTTCCGATAGTCGGGGGATAGATCTCGATTGGCTGGCTGGACGTAGCTCCGAGGAGATAGGAAAATTCAATAGTTAGGTAACGCTTTCGGAACGTCGTTGGCTGACTTGGACCGCGGGGGGCTTTTTCTCTTAGAAGTTAGTGTACACACAAATATTCATAGGTATATAAACTCTCTCCTGCTCATGCTTGGAGATCTACTAGCAGCCCGTATACTGAAACCACCTCGCAGATAGAAGATTCCCCGTCAGCCACTATGCCTGACACAAGTGTCATTGATAAGGCCCTGGCCTCCATAGTAGCTACTCCTACGACTCTCCAGCTTCTTCGGCACTTGCACTTTCAGGCCTTAAACGAGCCTCCATATGTCAGCACGGATGACCAGGACACCTCTGTTGCCATAGACAGATTTGTGGCCTTGGACCCGGACAAATGCGCCCTGGTCTACTTGCTTCTACGATCCAGCAGAGCAAGATTTGTAGTCGAGGCCGGAACCTCGTTCGGCGTCAGCACCATCTACCTTGCACTGGCCGTGGGGCAAAATGCCACTTCGCAAAATGCCGAAGGGAAAGTCATCGCCACAGAAAACGAGACTGCCAAGGCCGCCAGAGCTCGACAGCATTGGAGAAGCGCCGGTGATGAGGTGACAAAGTGGATCGAGCTTCGGGAGGGGGACTTGCGGGAAACGTTGAAGACCGGCCTCCCGGAACAGGTCGATTTCTTGCTACTGGACAGTGAGCAACATTCCCATATAGACTCCTGTTAGCTTCTATGCTAATGGGGCTAATTTTGAGCGCATAGTTTGGTCTCCCTTGTCCCTACCGACACTCCGGCTCGTGCAGCCGCACTTGAGATCCGGCTCGCTTGTTGTTGTGGACAATATCATTGCTGGCAGTGCCGGATACCAAGATCTAGTGGCATATCTAAACGACCCCCTGAATGGATTTAAGGGCACGACGGTTCCGTATGCTGGCGGTTTGCACGTTGTTGTTTACATAGGCCAGGAAGGGGTTTGAACGGCCTTATTCAAAGCCTCGCAACAACAAAAGGAGTGCTTGTATATAAGTCGATAATTGTTACGGTCCCGGGAGTGGGAGTGTCCCGGGACCCCGGGATCCGTGGTACCGCTCCCTGAAAAGACAGAAGATGATACTGCTGTGTCATGACAAGTACAGATCCGAAGAATTCAACTTCAAGGTTCATTCTACTATAGTTATAATACAGAAAGCTTAGAACCCCAAGACGAAAGAATTGTCTGAGTAATCTTCTCACTGTTTGGGTACGGGAACCCATGCCCTCCTGGTAGGTACTCAACCTGCAAATGACCGGGTGGCAACAACTTCAGGATGTCCTCAGTCGTCTCCTCTCCAACCACAACATCATCGTCTCGGCCAAAGAAGACGAGCAACTTGGATTTATGTAGGGCAGTATCGGGTCGTGTGCGACCGGCAATAATATCGCAAACCTTTCCCCACAAATCCTCGCTCTTCTGTAGCGGGCCATACCGGACGGTATCCTGGAACGAATGGATGTGGCCTTGATGATGATCAAACTGCCACTGGAGGATTCCTCCCATGTCAAAGCTCTTCTCCACGCGAGACGGCGCGATATCTGACGGGATCACTCGCTTCTGGTCCAGTCGGATGTTCAAAGCTGGGCCGGAAGGAGCCACTCCCAGGATCTGTCGGACTTTATCACGAAGAGATTCCTGTGATGGGGCAAGTTCGGGCTGATGCATGAGTTGGTCTTCGTAGCCACTCGGTAGCTTGCGGAGAAGACCTGCTGGACCGAGGAGCACCAACGATCGAATCGACGCAGGGAAAGCACCAGCAAATGCCAAGGAGATCGGACCGCCCAGGGAGAACGCGACGATGGAGAAGCTGTTGCCGTTTCCCATCCAAGAGAGCGGCGATGACATGAGGGCCAAAAGTATTTGGGATGCAAACAGACGGACGTCGTGCCTACAATCGAGTGGTGTATCGCTATATCCTCGACCCCAGAGATCTAGTGATGAGTCGATGGGTCAGTTACACCTGATCTTCATTGCCGGAGTGAACATAGCCGTAGTTTTGACTAGGCTGCTTACCGAAAAGCATGACTCGGTACCCAGCATCCACCAGCCCTTGGGAAATCTTGGAGAAGACCAAGCAAGGAGTGGCATCTCCGTGAACAAACAAGACTTTCTCCCCACCCGCTGGCCCCCATTCATAGACTCGCATAGCGCCATAAAAGGTTTCCACATTGCGAGCACCCGGGAGGGCATTCGGCGGGTACGCCATCATGGCGGCCTCTTCGGCCGATATGAAGGGTATCAGTGTCGTTTGGGGAGATTTGATCTTATTGGATGGAGCCATTGTGTGATGATATTCGTCGTGGGAAAGGCAGTTGTTGGACGGCAATATGGGTGAGAGTGAAGCTTTGTCAGCCCGAACAGCCCGAACAAAACAGGGTCGGCGTAAAATACAACTGCACCGAATTATATAATTGCTTACTGAAGTGGTGTTACATGATGTGGTCAGGGTTATTAAGTATCAGTGATTTCGGAATCGCCTCTGCCTTACATGAGCTAAAAGGGCTCTGTTTTAATATAATATTAAGGCAAGCTGAATGAAGAGTAGGATGTGTATAGTACCTAGGGAGAACAAGTGGGTGAGATGCTTATGCTAATGGATGAGTCTAGGTTAAGACACTCTGATGGGAACTAATGAAAGATAAACTATGCATTCGTCCATATCCAAGACTACGATCACCCCTTAGGATAATAGTCATGCTGATTTAACTCTATCAGACGTGGTATTAGTGGGAGCCCCTTGAAATCTCCCTAATGATCAGACGCCTACTTTGGTATATCCTGCCTAAGTATTGTTTTCCAATTGATCCTGATCCCTTTTTTTCTCCATTATATCATGAACTTCGATCGAACAAGACCTGATGGACTGCAAACTACTAGGTCGCGTTTGGCCACATCTTAGGTATAGATGAAATCAACGCCGTCTATCCGAGGCTGGATGAACCTGATTCGTAGCTGCGACCTATTCCACGTAGAACACATGCCGAACTCACTGTCAAAGTCCAAATTCTGCCCGTCGACATCTTCTAAGTCGAACGCCCATAGTATTTTAGCTAGGAATGGCCAAGGTTCGGCCACATAGGCTAGTCGTGAGCAACTACGTATAATAGCTCTACAATAAATACGCATACGAGCTTAAACAGTACTCACTGCAAAGCACGGTATGTAACCTCTTGTGGCAGCATCTATTTAGAGCCTTGGGTACCAGTGTCAGATAGTCCTTCCGAGCTTGATAAAATTATCGACAAATAAGGGAAGAGGAGTGCCAAGAACGTTGGAATACAATAAACGATGACCCATGGCCTAAGGTAGGGAGGGACTAACATAGCATGGACTATAATATGTGATAGCGCATATGATGAGGCGAGAATTCACCGATTCAACTAAACAGTGTATCTACCATACGTCCACTCGTCCCTTCAACCTATAAAATATACCTGAAACCTTGTGCATCTGACTCAAAGGCTTCTCGTTCAGCCAATTTCTTGTTCTGCCTCTGCAGGACGAACCGCGTCATGATCGCTAGCACTCCTACGAAGACCGCGACGCCAGCCGTGGCACTCCCGCCAGGTAGATAACGGGGCCCGTCGGAAGATGGGTACCTTCGCCGCAGTCATTATTTAGTCTCCATTAGAATACAGGGAAAAAGGGGCGAGAATATAATATTGGAACATGTACATACATGTAACTGCCATAGATGTTGGCAGTATTACCTATCATATTCGCAAAAGAGATGCAGGCACTGCGCTTCACAAGGGGTCGTGGAAAGCTGTTGGCAACCCAAGCAAGGATGATCTGGTAGGAAGGAAGGGCACCCATGGGCATGAGGAAGAGACCGACGAAGCGAGCCGCGGTGTTAAGCGAGGAGACGGCGATAATATTTCCTGCAGCGGCCACCAATGTCAGAGCCACGATATGAATGCTGCGGTCGTTAAAGCGCCCCGATGTGGCCGTAACGACGAGCGAAGTGAGAAAGGTGGCGACCCAGACGGGGACTGTCAGAAGCAGGGACTGGATGTTGCCGTAGCCAAGGGTCTCAACTATGGTTGGGAAAAAGTATTGAAACGCCTGAGTGAGCAATGAGGAGTGTTGGAGCAGAGTGAATAGGTAGAGCCGAGGGTCCTTGAGTGCCATCATCACGCCGTCTTTGATGGACGAAGCACCAGCCAGATCTTCCTCCCCTATGTCATTGACAAGTCGCCATTGGGCGTAGGAACGCTCCTCGGGAGAAAGCCATCTTGTCGTTGCGGGATAGTTTGGTAAGACGAACGTGGAGGATATTGCAACAGCAACAGTAATGCAGCCCTCGATTATGAAAAGCCAACGCCTGTGTCTGGTTAGAACTGAGCAGACCGGTCAGGCTGCCATGGTGTCGCTTCAATAATCTGCAGACATCATGGTAAGCACTCACCAACCCGCAATGCCATGAGTGCCGCTCATATTTCCGAGGACACCGGCGCCTATTAGACCACCAAATGCATTTGCTAACGAATGGCCAAAATAAAACCATGCAATTCTATGAGCTAGCTCGGCTCGGGTGTACCAACTTGACATAAGAAATATTGCTCCGGGGAAGTATGGTGCTTCAGCTAGATATTTGTTAGCATCCGAAATTAGCAGAATGTAAAGTACCCAACTTCGTTTTAGGACGAATGAAGGAGGGAAGCAAAGAGGCCTGCAATATGCTTGAAACATGGCCTTTATAGAAAGAAAGCCCCGGGTTATGACGCGAACGAGAGACACGAAAGGAATGTTGCCTTCGGGTAGGACACGCCAACACATACCCAACCCAAGAAAGAATCTACACGCGACTAAGGCGCCGAACGTGTGAGTCGCTGCTTGAGCAGCCGAGATGGCGCCCCAGATAGTCATAGCCACACCCAAGTACACTGCGGGCTGCACGCGGGTAATAAGGAGGTTAGATGGAAGCTGCATGAGAAGATAGCCGACAAAGAGGATACTTGTCGCGAGGTTGAAGTCTGTCCCTGTCATCTTTAAGTCTGCCTCTAGAGTATCTAGTCGAGCTTGCGAAAGGTTGCTTTTGCGCTTGTTAGATGAGAATACCTAACACAGACGTGCCGTGAGAGATTTGGGCTCACTTTCGATCAAGGAAGTTGAGGAGATACATCAGGATCAGCATTGGAAGCAGGTGAAGGTCAACCTTCTTCATCAGCCGCTTCGTCATACCATGATGCCAGTCAGGGTCGGCCGAGATAAACTGTCGAAACAAGGCGATTTCCTCCTCATCTATGCCACGTTTCTTTGCCACCTCGGTGATCAACTCCTCTTTTTTATGCTCAATCTCCTGGCCGATTAATACTTTGATGCCCTCTCGGGGTTCCTCGGCCGGGGGGTTGGCCATGCCGTTCACTGACTCTTAAGACGATGGCCCTCGAGGTGTTTTCAGGTTGCTATATTTGAGCAAGCTGCTTTCACTTATATTCGTCCTTAGCTCAACCTGATTGGCAAGCCGAACATGTTTCTGGCTCTCACTTGCCTATTTGGGGCATGATAGTCTCGGCATCGTCCCTCGGCAAAGCATTATCACGATCGCAGGGTCCGTTATGCAGAACTCCACAGATCCATCATAGTGAGAGCGGGGGATGTGGAGGAAAGTTTGGAGTAAAGGTTACTTCGTGGGCAATATAGGTATTGGGTATCAAGTTATGTGGACTTGTTCATCCGGTAGATGGGTAGCTTCGGTGTTTCGCATGACTTTGATCTGCTCTAATAGATATAATTCGCTCGCATTGATGGACGTAATTTCGACGGAGATCTCTGGATCTCCTAGAGGCTAGTGATCTGATGAAGGGGGTAAGTATGCTACGCTGCAAGAGAAAGAATCCTACCCTATGATCTATCGGGAATGCCTCACATTATTATTCTGGAACGATCTAGACTTTGAAGATTCAAAACATCTGCCGAGAAACCCTATCTATATCAAAGACGTGAGAAGTAAATACTGATAATCAGCTCATACGGCTTATACTGCCGGCGAGTTATATTGACGTGGTGAGAAAATCTTGTTAGTCCTCAAAATTTCTCTCAATATGTCTAAAAACTTGGTAAAACGGTTATCCACTCAGTTTCCTCTCAGCTCCCAATCTTATTGAGGGATCGCCCATCTGATTCTTGCACTACCTACTGCGATGGGGTCCTCCGCCGACCCCCCTACTTTCGCTTCCGGCATCTTCGCGCCCGTAATCTTCTCGAGTGTTCGCAGTAGACATGAGATCCTAGTTTCAGCAAAGCGCTCTTTGGCAGGTCACAACATTGGCCTAACAGGAGAGATATAGTGCTTTCTATCCACGACTGGGGCTGACAAGCGGGTTCCCTTTGTAGATTTTAGGTACCAGACGGGAATCCCTAGGTGGAGTTGAAAAGAGAAATAAGATATAAATGGCTTGTTATGTATTATAAGAAGATATGTAAACCTTATTAAGATTCTATGTTGGTGAGATTGTCGCTTGAAAATTGAGACTATATGATTCTGTGGAAAGCAGGGATGAAATGTTACGTTAATAAAACGTGTATCCGTAAGTACTTAATACTTAGGTACTTGTTACATGTAGGGAACTTACTTCGGCGAGATACGCAGATCTCGTGATTTCGCGATTTCCTAGACCGTGCCCCGCGTCGTCGTCGCGGCTACTTTTCCGCAATCTGACGTCGATTCGTGGCACCTCCTTTGCTACGTAAGTGCTAAAATTACCTAATGAAAGTTACCAGATGACATAACTTACAATAAATGCTCAAGTACATATGTATGTTTACATACATCGATGCATGTGTGTGCATCTCTACCCAATAAATTATCTTCCCATCATGTCTCCGCCATCGCAATCCAGCAAACGGAAGGCCATAGAGAAATCCATCTCGCCTCCGCCCTTGAAGCGCAAAGCTCAGAGCAGCATATCAAGTACGGGGTTCTAACAAACGACCAGACGTCAATGCACGCGAGACCGATGCTGACTGTTGCCAAGAGAGCGCCGTGACTAATTTCTTCACCCCGACGTCCCAGAAGCCCAAAGACCGGACAATCTGGAGCGAGCGCGCCCCCGACGATGATACACCTGCTACGTTACTCGTCGGCCGATACGAGCCCGAGGAAATGGGCGATGCGGACCGGAGGAAGAGAAGGAAGATAGCTGCGTTCGATCTGGTATGCATGTACTACTATATCCATGTACGCCTCCTTCTCTCCACGTCTATGTCGCTGAAGATTTGACCGTCTAGGATTCGACATTGGTCATATCCGCGTCCGGCAAGAAATTCAGCGACGACCCCAATGATTGGAAATGGTGGGATTCGAGTGTGCCGACTCGCTTGCGACAGCTCTATATGGAAGAAGAGTACGATTCACTCACACACGCACACACCTATAGTTTCCGTTGCCCGCTGACAAATCCTACACTACACAGCTACCGTGTCGTAATTCTCAGCAACCAAGGCGGGCTCACCCTGCACCCGGACCCGAAGTCCAAGGCTCCCAAGCCAAGCAAGCACCGCGTGCCCAACTTCAAGCAGAAGTGCGCCGCGATCCTGGCCCAGCTCGACATCCCAACCACGCTGTACGCCGCGACGGGCCGGGACACGTTCCGCAAGCCGCGAACGGGCATGTGGGCTGAACTGTGCGCAGACTGCGGGCTTGCGGCCTCTGAGGTCGACCTGGCGCACAGCCTTTTTGTAGGCGACGCGGGCGGGCGGACGGCGCAGCTGCGGGACGGATATGGGGGCGGCGGCACCGTGCCCAAGGACTTCAGCTGCTCGGACCGTAACTTCGCCCACAACGTCGGCGTCGCGTACCAGACCCCCGAGGAATTCTTCCTCGGCGCGCCGCCGCGCGAGTTCAGTCGGGACTTCGACCTGGCCGCGTACCCGTACTCCGAGAGCGAGGGCGAGGGCAAGGGCGAGGGCGAAGTCGTGTTCGCGCGCACCAACGCGAAAGATGTCGTCCTTTTCTGCGGCCCGCCCGGTGCCGGAAAGAGCTCGTTCTTCTGGAGACATCTCAAGCCGCTGGGCTACGAGCGCGTGAACCAGGACACACTGAAGACGCGGGCGAAGTGTTTCAAGGCGGCGGCGGAGTTTCTCGATTCGGGGAACTCGGTGGTCATTGGTGGGTGTTATTTCTCTCGCTCTCTAACCCGCCCGCCGGTCCCCCCCCCCCCCTTTCTTTTTTTTTCACCCTCTCCCCTTTGGCGGTTGATTGACTACCTATTGGGACGACATAACTAGATGTTAACTATGAGCTTGCGTATATTCACAGACAACACCAACCCCGACGTCGACGGTAGAAAAGAATGGGTCGAGCTTGCGAAGAAGCACAATGTGCCGATCCGCTGTGTCTGGTTTAATATCCCTAAGGCTCTCTGCGAGCACAATGACGTGGTGAGGGCGTTGAATAAGCCGGTATGTGCGACTGTCCTTTCTTCTTGCCTACCCTAACCTACCCGTCCCGTCTAACTAATTTGTTTCCCTTCCTTTCTCCGTCTTCCGCACATACACACACAACCACACGTTCATATCGCCGCATCATCACGAACAGTAGTCCCGCACTAACGTAATGGTTTCGATATCATATCATAGCTGAACCCCGAAGCCCGCGCCGCCCTGCCTGCGCTCGCCTTTACCGGGTACTTCTCGCGGTTCCGGACACCGCAGGTGAAGGAGGGGTTCCAGGACGTGGTGGAGGTCGAGTTCCGGTTCAGCGGCACCAGGGAAGAGTACGCGATCTGGGGCCGTTATTGGAATTGAATTGAATAGATAGATATACAGATACCTAGGTAACCTACCACATAGACAGACAGACAGACAGATACATACATACATACCCCGGCCTTATAAGTAAGTTGTCCATGTAAGAGAGAGGGAGGAAAACATGCTGGTAGACCGACCCCTGCGTTTATTTATCTAATACCTGTCTGTTTATATATATATATATATATATATATATATATATATGAGGAAGAGGGTGAGTGAGTGAGTGAGTGAGTAACTTGCTGCCGTAGATAGATCCGTGCTACTACGTACGCCTGTGATAATGGATGCAATTGCGGAATATCCGGCGAACGACTTAGGATGTCTGGAGTTTCGATGTTGACACTCTCTTGTTGTCGTAGATATGTTAAACATAGAAATACCATACCATACCTAGGTAGATAAGTCTACCACCTATCGAGAATTGTTCGACATCGCCTGTAGGCTTTAGCCCGGCAGGTGGTGGGATTATACTTCGATACATAGCCGGGATCTCGTAGTTTGATTGCTTCTAGAATAGAGAAAAGACAAAAGATGAAAAATAGTTCATCACTTAACCCGATAGCGCACGAAGCACATCGGTTTACGGGACCATTGCAATAGGCATCATAACATTTTAGCTTATTTATTTACATTTCGACTACAGCATCGTACATGGGACAAAAAGCAAGTCTGCAGGCGGTTTTCCACGCCCACTGACCACAAGATAATCTGCTGTAAAGCGCAACGTCTTCTGACGAATGCACAGACCAAATTGTGTGCATAAGCAGAAGCGCTTAACTCATGCTCTGTAAACCCCAGTGGCCATGAAACGGGTCTTTTTATACCGTCCATGCTAGGATCAAAACGCACAAACTTGTTGTCATGATCCATCCTCCTACAACTCATAAATATGTTAGGTTGTCGGCTGGGTGTGGTGTTTAAGGTGAGGCTCGGTGTAATTAACGCACCAAAGGCGGGTCGTTTCCCCGGCGTCTTGATGTAATCACCGCGCCACACCGTGTGGATATTCGTCACCAGTTACTCCCTCCTCACTTAGTTCATCAACAGTTAATCGTACCCGTGGCATATCGAGCGTGTTGTCCTCCTTCGTGTGTAACCGTTGTACACCGGTTTACACTTACTCAACCCCCCAGTTCGCCCGCACGAACTCAACCGAACAGTGTCGCACCGCCCGTCTCGATGGCCTCGATCTCGGCAGGGCTGAGTGGGGTCCGGTGGAAGCGGGCGGGTAGCTCGTTCCGGTCGAAGTAGACGCCCTTAGGGGGTTGGACAGGGCCCAGCTGGGAGGCGGGAACGGCACCAATGCTCTTGCGCAAAGGGCCATGCTGTTGTGCGCTGTCCCGGTACGAGGAGAAAGAGGGGTGAGAATTTCCGTTGGTGCGCTTGAAGGAAGATGGTAGACTGCCGGTCGGGCTGGCGGGGTGCGGGTGGGGTGTGTGATCTACATTCTCTGCAAGGCGAAAACACAGGTTAGTACATACTCGGGGAGTAACGACGAGGGAGGCAATTGAGACGTAATGATATGTTACGATGTAGAGAGTTGAGGAGTGGTGTAGAGAGGGAAGAAGAGAAGACAATTGACGCACCAGGGACTGATCGCCTGCCGAGGAAGCGGATGGTGGGTGTTCTCTGCTCAGCAGCGTGGGTTGCTGCCTGGCGTAGTGCTCGAGTTGCGAACATTTTGTGTGTGAGCGATTATAGAAGTGAAGGTAGGAAGTGGGATGGATATTGGTTATTGCACGGTGTTGAGCAAGGCAGAGAGTTCTGATTCTCTCTGGGGAAATTGAAGAATTGATAATGGGTCGGGTAAGCTCGGGCCTTTTCGGTTGAAGACGATGGGTGTGTATTAGCGCTAGACTATTTCTAGTTGCAGCCTCAGTATTAAATGAAGTAGTTGTTTAGTTTAAGAGGAGAGCAGGGGGTTAGGCAGAGCGGACTTCTTGTTAAAAAGATCAGGTGTGTGAGGGAAGAGAGAAGAGGAAAGAGGGAGGAGACAGGGGAAGAGAAGACAGAGCGGCCTTTCGGGGGTTAACGGAGATGTTAGGTAGTTATAGTCTTTGTAGGTTGCGTTTTCGCTCTGGGCAATAAGTTTAAATTGTGGGATCGAGAAGAGCAAGCTCCGATTATGAATCCAACCGCTGGCTTAGGTAGCTGATTGACTATACGTTGGTGGGGCGGTTGGGGGGTGATAAGAGCACGGACGGAGCCAAACTTTGGGTATGTATGTACCTACCAGCCTACCTAGCTTGCAGTTGCAGAGTCCCAATGCAGGGCGGCGCTTTCATATGCAGGGTGGTCTCGTGGCTCCAACTCGTGGGACCTAGATACCTAGTCTTGGTAGTGAGGTCCTTAGGTAGGTCGTAAGTTTTTGCCTATGTAAATTAGGTACATCTGTGACTGCTTAGTTGCTTCTATCTGGGTACCCTCGGGTGGGGGAGTTCCGTTCAAAGGAGCTATGCTTCTCCACTAAGAAGCTGCGATTCTCGGACTTTTGGTTTCTGTATGTTAGGTAAAGCACACAGCACATGAATGAACATTGATTGAACCCTTTGAACCTTGGGTAACAAGGACCGAGACCCGTTCTATGCATGTGCTACACCCACTCTCTGTCTCTCTCTCTTTACATACACGTATACACACACACACTCTCTCTCTCTCTCTCTCTTGGCTTTTCAGTCTCAACGCCTTAACTATTGATTGATTACATGACATCCATATGCATGTGTCATCCAATAGGTACTTCATACATTACAATTCAACATTATCCTGGGCTCAACATTTGAATTTCCAGCATCGCACAAACAACGTCACTGTACATATCATCAACGCCCCCCAAAAATCCTGCACCAGTATCTCCAGGAAACTTGGTAATTCCAAGATGGCACAGAGATTTCGTAATTCGTAATTCAGTTGTATGACGCGGCTCAGTGTCTTCAGAGCAGACACAATGTCGTCAACTTGGGTTGTCTTGATGTTCAAATGTCTCAGCCTGACAAGCCGAGGCTCAACAACAGCTTCAACAACAGCTTTAACAAGTGCGTGCGGAGTAGAGCTTGTTGACACCGTCTGATGGTCACTCGGTGTACTGTTTTGACTTTCAGCCTCCTGCATATATGGGCGCATACATCTGGATATATATGTACAAACGCACGTACGGAGTATACGTACATATATAAGCGCAGTTTACGGATTACAAGCTTTGTAACTCCGGGGGGCGAGCAGGCGGGCTGGCGGGGTTACCAGTGGGATTCTTGCAAGGTACCTCCCTGGCTGTCTGGGCACTACAATACTGTAGTACACTAGTGTAGGTGCCTACGTAATATGTATAGGCCATTCTAGCTGTGTTAAGCCTGAATCACAAGCGACCCCTGGCCTGTCAACCCCGCGGGGAAAAGCTATCTAGGTTTAAAATACATACATACGGCAAGTACACGTATGCAGATGCAGATATTCAGATTTGATCATGGGAATTGTAATAGGAATTGCGCCAGACGCGAATCCCTTCCTACATAGTATACAATCCCTGCACGCCGTCTCCATGTCGAACCACCGTTGCGTGTTGCATCATGCGATGTCGGGAGCTACAGTACATAGTGTAGGGTACATGCATAGGTAAACCGAGATACGGATCCATAGTAGAATCTATTATGACTATCGGGTCTGGCCGAATCTGGTATAATGTTACATAGCTCTACTGCGAAGCTTTCGTATGTCACACGTATGTACATACCTGTGTCACTGTCGGTTGATGAAGGTTTCGAATATCTTCAATCGTCGTCATCGTCATAAAGCTTGGTACCCCATACCTACTACATAGAGCTGTCCGAGCTCGATCTGGCCACGCCGATCGTGGGATCGGACCATTCATTCCTATCACCGACCGATCGTCTCGGAGTTATTAAAGTGGAAGCATGTCGCAAAGTCACAGGGCTGATTGATGAGGTTCGAAGCTCTTTACGGTGAATGGACTCAATGGAGGATAAGCTTACTTTTACGCCGCTGTGCGGCATTCTCAAACGGAATTGCGTGATTAAATGGGCTCATTCTCCCGTCATTCCCTCAGATATTGGCATTTGGGAAACTATTCCCCGAGGTCGTTAGTTGAGTTGTTAGTCGAGCTACCTATGTGGTCGTGTTGGGTACCTATGCTGATTAAAGCACCCTGTACGAAGTAACCGTACGGATTATTATATATCTAGCCATACCTAATGAACCGTCTTCATCTTCTTCCATCGGCTCTTCAAGATTTGCAACAAGAATATTAATACCAATAGAGCCAAACTTAAATCTAAGGAGCCTACTTATACTATCTCTAACTGGTTTATCACGGAGCTGTTTGAGAGGGAACACAGGGTAGTGACTACAACACGGGTTACGATATTCAGACGGGCTCTAAGGTCACTAACCTGGATGGATAAGTGTCACAGCCAGACATATAAATTTCATACAGCTGTCTCAAGACATGAAGATTCTTTCCAGGGAATTTCATTCTTTGTTGTGCTTCTTGGTTGCTTGGTAGTAACGTTCTCTCAACCAATCTTGTGAGGTATGCATGCCTCTGCTGATGGCTTCGACTCGGGGACATTGATCACGAAGCCGAAGAAGGGACCACGAATGGAGGGGCGGGACTTGAAGCACATTGAATATATAAATATATATATAAAGTCTTAATCGGTTGCTCTTTACGGACTACTAGCAGGGTTGAAAATTTAGTTCTTAGTATTTGAGTTAGTTTAGTTAGTTTTTTAGTTAGTTAGTTTTAGTTAGCACTTTCAGAAACTATAGTTAGTATTAGTTAGCATTTTTAAAAACTATAGTTAGTTTAGTTAGTTAGCTTAATAACTAAATTACTAAAGAATATATATATATATTATAAAGCTATATATATTAGCTATATATTAGCTATATACCAGCTATACACTAGCTATATACTAACCACATACTAGCTATATATTAACTATATATTAGCTATATATATAATAAAGCTATATATATTTTCGGAAAATCTAATAGCCGTTTAGTTTTAGTAACTAACTAAACTAACTATAGTTAGTTTTAGTTAGCACTTATAAAAACTATAGTTTAGTTAGTTTCTAACTATAAAAACTATAGTTAGTTTTAGTTAGCACCCTAACTAAACTAACTAACTAAATTTTCAACCCTGACTACTAGCTATGGCTATTTCGCCCCTTACGCCCTAAAGGGCGTTGCGCTTCAATTAGTAAAGGTCCCTAGTAAGCCGTAACACTAGTAGATACATCTACTTACTAGTAATTTGCTAACAAATCCAGGTAGCTTATGGTTAATGAATATCCTCACTGTGATAAGTTACAGGCCTGTCTTCAACCGGCTTAACTCCTTAACCTCTAACCTCCTGGACCTCCTTAAAACCTCTTCAACCTTACTAGCCTCGCTTTTGCAATACTTCGGGGATAGTAATAAGGCTATCTACAAAGTGTGATCTACTTCTACTTGTGTGTAATTTGTACTGAAAACTAAGTATTGTGGATACCACAACTTACTAGGGACTCTGACCAAGTTAAAGCGCAACGCCCTTTAGGGTGTGAAGAGCAAAATAGCCATAGCTAGTAAATATGATTATGTAGTAGTATTTCCATGGTAGTTGCTGGGGTATGACAAGACTCATTTAAGCCATCCCTATCGCTGAGCACTTGGGTAATCAAACTATCCTGCTCAATCCTCACACGCGTAGCCGGATGAATGAAGGGCGCAGGACAAACCGCAATATTTGCTTCGACTAGGCTTTGTATAGCCACATATCTCTAGGCAGGTTGATGCCTTCAACCCCCTATTCCCATAGTTTCCTCGTGCCTATCATGACACTGCGAGATTCTCGCTCGCAAGATGCTCCTCGTCGCCCGCCAAAAGCCGAAGATTGTGTTTGTGGGCCCAAGACCAGGTGACGGCTCGGCCCTTTCGGTCCTGTACAACTACACACGATGTCAAGGCTGTTAGCCATGTCTCCTCGAGCGATAGCTGGGCATTTAGAGGTGTAAAAAAATATTCAAGGAAGGCTGAGGAACTAACCTAATCTAGCGTACCGGCGGACCATGTCCTTCGTGTCCTTAAAGGGCACGCGGCATCTCTTCAAGTGTTTTGCCGCTCTCTGGCGGCGCAGCGGATGCTTGGTGAATACGGGGTTGTCACAGCTGCTTGACGGGCATCTCATGGTGAACAGGGCACTGTGGGGCCGGTTGTCCGAGTGGATGATGTAGTCGAAGATCCAGTAGTTGCCTTTGGTCACTTGGGTGGTTTTGATTGGATCTAGCTGCATAAAACCTAACAAAGCTGGACCGGAAGTGGAGATTTTGGTTTCTGTCGACAACGGTCTGGAGCGGAGGACTCTTGGTGATGGTGATAGGGGAGGTTTGGACAAATATTTCCTCGATCCCTGAGGTACGTTTTCTGTAGAGCGCTGGGCTCCCGTCTCTGCTGGTGTCTGTTTTTTTATTTGGGAATCCTACATAACCATCAATATTAGAGATTGTTCCCGTGTTGAGCAGTATATTCAAGTGGGCGTAAGGCTATTCAATGGACTTACCTGTTCACTCGAGAGGTAAGGGCGTGGCGGAAGATTAGCTATATCTGTATTGCCAGAGGCTTTGCATGATCTTGTGGGTTGGAAGGAAAAGAGAATCCCTCGCTTGTCAAAGATGCCGCTGGTAGGATCCGGTATTTCGTACTTGGAATACGCCTGTAGGACAGAGTCTGCTTGCGGAAAGTCATTTAAAACACGCTTGGTAATTTCCATTTGTGACTTCATCTCCCGAGACCGCTGCTGAAACCGCTCAATCAACTCAATTTCGTCCTGGACGAACTCATTCTTTACCTGGACCCAAGCCTGCTTCTCGTTGATGAGTCCCGTCAAGGCCTCGCGCAGGGCTGGCTCTTCCATGGGCTAGGTGGATCTCTTATTCTTCTATCCTTCGGGTTTTCTGCTCTTTTGTTGTCATCTGGAAAACCGACGTAGAGACGTGTAGGTATTTTTAAAGTTTTAAGGAGAATGTAGGATGGATTGTTGGCGTTTGTAGGACTGCCGTTGGGACTATGTAATGAAATGGTGGAAGCTGAATCACTCAGGCAACTCGTACTGCTTTGCATGATGTGGGATACGTCAATGTTACTAGTTTAGGGAGGGTATGATGACTTGTTCATCTTAGACAGGTAACCTTGTCGAGATATGACTTATCTGGTAAACTATATGTAAATGGTTAGTCGTGTTTTGTATACGCAGTACTGAAAAAAATTTTCAGCTAGCAGTAATTTCGCAGAAGAGCCCTCGTTCGTTTGAAACCCATGCATGGGTGACGTGGTAGGCAACAGGGCGATCACATCACCGCCCCTTACAAGAGCCCTACACATTTCTAAAGTGTTGTCAAGACGACTGTCGATTCTCAGGTCGAAACTTATGTAGCCCTGCTGCTGTGCCCCTGCCGCATAATTTCGCTTCATGGCGAGCCATGGATCGCAGCAGAACAGGCGCGAGCCTTAGTTGCCTGTTAGCCAAGGCTTACCTATTGGTTCGCGGCTTTCCGCGTCTAGGTACCAATGCTTCCCGATGTTGTATGCAGAGCAAACTGGATATGCTGTTTTGATATCTATTACACCGTGTTATTCAGAAGAATCTTGAACTTATATAACCCTCCTGTAGTGTATGATGCTCTTGATACGGCATGACTTTCCTGCAGTTTGCACAAGCACATTCATTCTTTATCACTCCAAATTGATTACAGGCATCTACCATGAGATCGATGGAAAATAGAATCGAAGACACAGATACGTAAGTCACTGTCAACGAATTGAGGTTGGCCCGCGCAAACGATCTTATCCTGACTTGTATCATTTAGTTTGGGAATCGACTGGGGAAGTAGTGCCGTGCGAGCATTCTTCTGGTCTAGAGCGCTCAGACAGGGAACGGTTGTCCAGAACAAAGATCGGACGATCGGCTCTGGTCGATTTGAGATTGGCGATTTCTCATCTAGGATCTATCCCTTCGATGCCGACAAGCCTGTCTATCTAGGAGAGAAAGTCGATCCGGAACGCGAATGGACTTCGTCGAAGTTCGTGCTCTATAGTATGGCGGATGCGACTGACGAATTATTAGAGGAATACCACCTGGTGAAGAAGCTGTTGAGCATGAAAAACGACCTGGCCTTACAAGATCGCCTACTTCAAGGCCTCAAAGCGTTATTCCTAAGACTAAAGCGCCGTGTTGACGCCGTATGCCGGACGCGCCAACTTCGCATAGGCACGATAGGACTGTCCATTCCTTCCCAATGGACGACTGATTTTGAAAAGCTATACAGAATGCTCATTGCCGACGTTTTCGAGTTCCCGGCCGACAATATTTATTTTATATACGAGACCGAAGCGCTGGCTCATTACCTCTGTCGTGATCACCTTTCGCTCCTGATTAAGCAGCGAGATATTGTCCACCACGATGTTATATCCTTTTTCGACTTTGGGGGCCACAATATGGTACGTTGTTGGATTGCCTTGACCTTTCCATGCTGTTGACACCGATTCGGTCTCTTAAGAACACTTGTACGGTTAATGTGGCGTACGGGAGAGACAATGCGCCATGTTTCTACATGATAGGGCGTGCTAAAGGTACATATCTTACACTACTACTTCACCGCCTCTTGCCGATTCTTTTCTAATTATTCTGTCCGGTTGCAAAGGTGCTGGCGGAGGCAGCGAGCATTGGGAATACCACATCGGCATGGAGGCTTTGCGATTCATCCAACTATCCTACCGCCAGATTCTATCGCCCATGGAGAAACAACGAATACTTGACCAATTCAATAGTCAGAAGTGCGATCTCGGACCGGGCCAGATGGACGACTTTTATTTCAAGGGACAGAGAGACCACGGAGAACTCCTCAACGTGAATCTCAGCGCAGAGACACTCACCGAATGTTTCAACGATGCTCTCAAAGGGCCTCTGGAGCTAGCTGCTGAAAAGATCCGGGAGCTCAGTAGTATGAAAGATGTCAACCCGAGAGTCGTCGTCTCCGGCGGCACTTCTCGGCACGAAGGATTAAAATCTCGATTGCAGGAGATGTGCAGAGATAACGACCTTCCACCTCCCGTATTTACTGATGATCTTGAAATTCTGTACGAGTAAGCTTTCCTTGGCCTGATAATCTTACAGATATCTTCATCTAATTATTAAGGCGATAGCTCAGTGAAAATCGCTCAAGGTACCGCTTACGCAGTCGCAGAGTATCTTAAGGTAGAAGAGTTCCTAGATCGTGGAGCAGCAATCGGTCTCCAGAGGTTGCAGCATGGAACCCGTCACGACCCCAACCCGGAACGCCTATGGGACAACGAGGCAGCGTTCCTACTGAGCAAGGTGTGTCTTCGAACGAAATAACATACTATAAAATGTCATTACTGCTGCTCAATCTAATACTGTTGAGGATGAATCAGAATCGTCAGAAAGACTTCTTAGGGTACCTCAACGGGCGAGACCAGTTCAAGCTCATATGCGATCCTTTCTTTGAAGTTCAGAGCCCCGAGTCCAATAGCCTCTATTATAACAGGTGCTACGACATTTTAGATCTCGGAAAACCCAATAGAGGCTGGTGGTGTTTCTCCTTATCTCTGACTGGTAGCGGGGATGACATGTCGTTGGTCCTGGAACGATCCATGCACTACCTTGACAAGACGAAGCTGGGCCTCTTTGACAGGATGGCGTATTCCATATATTATTGTAGGAGTGGTAATTGCATTCACCTCGGCTCTGACGGCAGGGATAACGAATGCCTTCTTGTGAGTAGCATCCTGAGTTGTTTGTTGCCTCCTTTGTCGCCAATTCTTAATGCTCGAGCGATCGCCAAATTACCAAGAGTCAACACTGATTTCGGGCGCTGTAGTCCAAAGTCAAGGAATACCCTCAGTCAAAGAAAAAGACTAAGCTAGTCGAACCCAATAATGAAGACCCACCGGCAATAGAGAATGGATCGTCAGAGACGGAGAGAATGAATATACAAGAAAACGAGACACATGTTGTGACATTGGAAGACGAGGATGAGTATGGAAACGAGGATGACGATGAGAGCGAGTATGAAGGGGATGAGGACTATCGAGAAGGTTTTCAGTTTTGCTTCAACACGAACGACCTGGAATCAAAAGCTAAACTGGCTTTCAAGTTGATGGGTGGATCAATTCCACGCTCGGCTTCTTCGCCGCAAATCCCCGAAAAGAGTCCAAGGCGAATTTCGTCTCGGTGTACCAAGGGTGTACATAGGGGGCGAAGCAACCTCTAACTTCGCTTTAGACAGAATAAGCCATTATGTTCCTCATGACCTAGTCCCATACCACCATTGTAACCCCAAGGTCTATCGGTTGATTGGTTGCTGTAGAACGAGGCCAGTTGGTTATGATCATTGCGACTTGACCACACAATCTCATGCCGCTTCCAAGCTTTAACAATCTTAATAAGGCCGCAATTCACAACTCGAACGGCCCCTTTCAAGGTAGAGCTACCAGTTCAGCAGCAGCCATGCCGAAAGTAAGCCCGCCATCCTTTTGCGTCTGATTATGTACGGGCATGCCTGTTTAGTAACCAGACGTTTCGCGGCGACTACAAGTATCTAATCGTAAAGCTCGTTGACGAGGGCAATTTTGACTACCCTTTATTAGCCCAGAGTGACCCATCATCAGCACCGGCGCTAGTAATGTCGTGCGCGCAGTCTGGGAGAACCTAAAGTTTGGCCCTGCAGGTCCAAGTTTCTACCTACAATGGATCTCGCTTTTGCTCATCGTATGCACATGCATGGGCACGACTTCAAAGAGCTTTCCGCAGGGCCGGGGGAGTGAGATGGGACGATAGTGTTAGTGAAATGAATTCTGTACCGATTTTCTGACAGCGGATTCTCCTTTCCATTTTAAATGGTCAGACCTAAAGACAGAATTCCTGGGCCCGGCTATTACCAGAAAAACTACGTTTATCCTAAAGGCTATTAGAAAGTCCGCCTTGGGCGTTGGATGGGTGGTTATTATTAGCTTCCTCGTCTTAATTCCATCCGCTATAGAGTTTTAAAATTCTAATAAAGTTTTCGGCAAATCTTATTAGAATTTTAATCCGTATAAAAATCACCTTATAGGTAATAAACAGATCTTATATAAGGTACCAGAAACCGCCGTAAAGCGGTTGGCATAGAAATCCGTTAAGAATGAGAAGCCCAACTTAAACTGTATTATAATATATCCGCCCCTTATCTCTAATCCGTTCGTACGCTATCTCGACTCGCTCTTGTTTAGGGTAATTTGGAAAGCGAGATCCTCCTCTATATTGGCGTCAATTGTTGGGTCGACGTGCGCGAGGTGGCGTTCGTATACGTTGTAGCGTTAATAGCGTAGATGCTAGATGGACGCGTTTCTTTTGCACGGTAGGTAACTTTTTAAGAACTTCCTCGGACTGAAGAATAAGCTTCCCTCGGAAAAGGTAAAGGGTAGTGACTACTCTTTCGTGATTCCTAGCTATGATACTGTAGATATTGAGAAGAGCACTATTGATATTATTAAGAGTCATCTGGCCGCCAGTACTTAGACAGCGTGGGTAAGAAGCTGACAACCTGGCAGAACAGGATCTCAATTATCTACCTATGCGGCACAGAGGGCAACAACTTTAAAGTAGAATTGTATAATAAGAGCCCGTGAGAACCTAAAAATTTCCGTTTAGAAATTTCTTAACTAATACATATATATTAGCCTGATTAAGTCACGTCTTATCTCACTAGGACTATAGGTCAAATTCCAAATCTAGTAATTACTGTTCGCTAATTTCAAACACTCTCCGCAGTATTACGAACCCCTACACGTCGAAATTTATTAGTATACATACTCAGATAATTAATGCGCCCATCTCCCTTTTGACACTTAGGTACAATAACAAGAACAATCTCGGGAGATGACGTGTTTAATACTTACGTCTCGCCGTGTTAGTTCACAATCGATCTGACTATACAATACGATGAGTAAACCGACAATAACGATAAGTGTCGTCCTTATGTCTGTAACAGGTATATAGGATTTTCAACATCCTCTTACCAAGTACGCAACCTATATCAAGATGTGAATACGGGACAAAGTTATGAGGGGCGTAGTTATATAGTGGTAGGTATGCACAGCAGAATAAAGGAGTAATAACTGGGGTATCTGAAGGAGTCATATAATTGGCTGGCCTCCATTTTCCTCTTAGGAAGATATCTCCAATAATGATAAACACTTTCACCTCGTATTCGGTCTCTCCAGCCTTCGGATATCCCTCAAAAGAATACCTCATCCTTAAACCTAATCTTTTTATTGGAATATCTGGTGGCTGGTATGTGAATATACAGGTGGCTGGACGACCCACACCTGTGGCTATATATGGAGGACTCCCTCCTACCTGTGATACCTCCTCTACTACTACTATCATCAATATAACTGATGTACACACTCATAACCTGCGTATCTATTTCAACACTTTTGATATGACGAATTCGATGACGAGTCTCAGACCTCTCATAATAGTGCTTAGTGTATGCAGTATTGAGTGCAGGTGAGGCAAGAGGAGGCAGAGCCTCTTTTATTTATCGGTGATGGCCATATGCAGGGCCGTTATATAGTAGTGGCTCTCAGCCCTACAGCCCTACGTCAGCACAAGGATAATGAAAAGAGACTGCGATGATAATGGTGTGGCCGGTCTGATAAATGATTGTGATTAGAAATTTGATGCAGAAGCTTCTTATCAGTTAAAGAACGCGGGCTGACAGTCGATATTGATCCTGAGCACTAACTGAAGCAGTCAACTAGGTACCGCGGCTTCATTGACCCCAACTGATACCGTGATCACTTCGCCGTCCAGCTCAAGCGTCTTGACTACCGCCCAGACTAACAACGCTGCTAGCACTGAGTTCACAAGCTCAGACTATGGGAGATGTGCCAACGGCCACGGCTAAAGCCGGTGCGCTTTATTGCCGGTGGCCTGGTAGTCGGGCATCTGGCTATCTCGATGTATGGGCGGCCTTGCCAATGTTTTATGTAATAAATACATGGCGTCTTGAGTCATGACTCAAGCGTGTACGGATCTGTGCAACTGAGTATTGCCTAATTCATTTGAGCACAACATTTGTGACAATGGCTGAACGGTTATTACGGCGGCGGCAAGTTCCTTAGCCCCTATCGTTAGGCATCGTAAATCTAATTATAATAGTCGGGAATTTAGTCAACTAAGTTCTTGGGGACTCCATATATATATACCTGCTGAACGTACTAAAACTCCTACAATGGAATCTCCCACCGTTTGTGTGGTGCGGCAATTGCCAGGCTTTACGTCAATCTTCTGATGAGTACGGGGCTACGAGTCTATGACTAGACTCTATAACTATATTTGGACAACATATGTGGATTCTGGTCGTCAAAATAATCCATTGGTTACCCACATAGACTTGTAGGATCCCTAGTACTGCACATCACCACTAAAAAGAGATAGCACGGAAAAATTAGGTTGCGTTAGACTTATGCTTAATATATTGAGAGACTTCGAATATCAATTCCCTTTGTGTTTATAAGAGTCTCCAGTCCCCATCGTCAAGATGATTTTCCCCCTTTAATCAGACACTCTGCTTCAGAAATATTTTGTAATCATCTATACATCTATATCTAAAATTCAAATCCCATCGCTTTGCAGAGCCAACATGGTTTCTCTCTCCGCCGTCCTGACCCTCCTGTCATTAGCCTACTCCGCCAGTGCTGGTGGGTTGAAATGCGAGACGACAAGCGGCAGCCCAAAATTTCAAGATTGTAAACATCTTACCCATAAGGTGCTCAAAGAAGGATCTGGAGTATGCTATGATCTGAACCCTCACGGGAGTGGGTGTCAGAAGTTGAAGGAACATGGGTCTTGCGCGGTTACGGCTTGTGTCGACGCTTATGGGCCACCGCCGGGCACGAGATACTTATTAGAGGGGTCGGCCGTTAAGAAAGGAGCCGAAGATCTATTGGGCGGGTGCAAAAACACATTTAACGACGAGCTCAAAGTTGGTGGTAAGTTTTCGTGTACCGTACGATGTAAAAGGGATTCTTGACTCATCCAATGAACACAGGATATTATCGATTCGACGACATCAAACCCCTGCAAAAGAGCTGCAAGGATGGGGATAAGGACCGCGATAATTACGTACATATTGAGTTTACCAAAGCCTAAGTGAATAATTAGAAGGTCTTCATGGGGACAAATTCGCTGCCGTCATCGGGACGACATTCAGGGTTGCAATCAGTTCGGCGTTGGTCCACTATTGATGAATATTTATCTATTAATAAATTTGATGAGCCCGTAGCATCCCTATCCCTTATTAGCCTTACCTTAAGGGCCTCGTAGACCGACCGAATTTAACCAATCGGCTGTAGAGTAACAGGTCTACTGTTAGTGATGTTTCGTAATTAATTGATGTTTATTAATAATACGCAAGTGGCTTTTCTAGCTACAACGTAGGTATTATTAAGTGGTTCTATAGGCCATTTAAGTCCCAGTATAAAAGGACGCTGACAGCCGCTAGGCCATTATTTCAAAACCTCTCCTTTTCATCATCCGACCTCATCTATCGGCCCTAAGGCAGCTCACCTTGCCCAATACACGTTATAAACCCATTACCTCCTTGAGACTTTAATGTGCACTATAGAATGTAGCATTGAAATTAAGGACCCTAATAATAAGTCTAACTCTCACAGTAAGTGCCAACAGCTTAACATTCAATATCTAGCTAACAGCAAGGCAAAATGAGGATTAATCTGAACTCGGGCGGTAACAGGGGTAAGTTTTGAGGTAATCTGGTATGCGATACAGCGAGATCATTACATAGCTCTAATCAATTCAACAGAAAGCCGTAAATTAATTGACGTGATTACTGGCCTGTCATTGGTATTCGTCCAGAGCTGTCATGATGACTCTGGCTCGATTTGCGTCTTGGCAATGCCTTCAGTTATTGAACCTGACCAAGTGTATAAGCAACATCTCGAGGCATTTGTGCATATCAGTCTTCGCAGAAAACACTCAATAGCTCTTAAATGAAAAGTGTGATAATAGCCAGAGTCTACGCTCGACCGGGGTCCGAGGAACAATCACGTCGCCTTTCTTCCCAGCGTATCTGTAGATTCCGTCTATGTGCTCTTGGTTACTCAACTTGTTATCTATTAGGGGAGCCCAATAAGACCGGATATCTTTTCTCCCTGGGACAAAGTGCCATCTCCTATTTTGTACCGAATCATACATTTTTGCCTTTGAGACACGGAAACTTGGGATGAATATGAAAAGATTCAAAGTCAGCTCTTGCTATGCTTGGTTTCTAGAAACTGAGATGTCCTCTTTCTGTACTACGAGACATTCGAGAATGCCGAGTGGGAGCCCGAGCCCTTCCGTGTTCCCCATACCCGTGGTAGCACCGGTCTCCCGACACGAATTGTGCCTAGTGATACAGATATGTGAACTTGACGTTCTCGGCCTACGATTCCGTCCCCGGCCGCTCCCGAAATTCTTTCAATCACCCTCTCTGTTGAATCTGTCGAAATACTGAGTTAGTGGAAATTCTGCTAACTCCAATCCTTTTCATTTTAGCAGAACCAACTCATGCAGAGGGATCATTGCTATTGGGGACGCTTGGCAAGACGTCAGGAGTCCGTAGGAATACTCATCGGGTCCCTGTGTGGATGGAGAAATCCGAACGACACTTCATCCCGGTAAGATGGGGTTAATATCAGTAACACCATACCTCCTAGGTACCGTTCAACATTTCTATGGCGACAGCATCCGCAAGATAGATAGCTTTAAGAACTTGTAATAATAACCAAGTCCCTCCGAATTGGACATAGCAAAGGGGTCCACGCGACACGACATGCAGAATCATTCACTTGATTTACTGCATAGCGAGCTGGAATTACAAGTACCTGTGCTCAACGTGATCTTATTCAAGCCTAGTGTCTTTGTAAGCGCCTGGAAGGGATTTACCCTCATTGATCAAGACATATTACATAGGATCTACCTATAGGAGTACATATTTCCAAAGATTCCTTACCAGCGACAACGTTGGTGAATCAATTAAATCAACTGCGTAATATATTCAAATATCACCTAATCGTACAACATTAAGGGCTACTACTAAACTCTAGCTCTTCAACCTCCTCCTACGCCTGGTTTTCCTCCTTTCCCCTCTTTGTCATCAAGTCCTTTTACGATACCTTTGGCGACTGAAGTAATTCAGTGCTCCTATAATGCTGTATGTAATGAAATTATTAGGCCCTGCAAATCTTGGGTCCTGAGCAGCACAGCTTGGCTATCGTTTCTGCTCTGGATCATGGAACCGGGTATAAAGCTGAAGCCTGTTGACCGTCTCAATATATGGACTTAGCAGCCAAGATCCGGTTTCTCCGCCCTAGTTAGGGACGCAGATTGGGCATTCCTATAAACTACGTCAATTCACTGCCGTGGTGCAATGCTGGCTTTCTTCCCCGATCTTCTGAGGATTGAATTCCCATTAGGCAGATCGAGACGTCGTCCAACATGGCACTGCGATATCCCATACAGTGATTTTCCCTGTAGAAGACAGCATGTTAGCGTGACTCTCCGCAACAACTCGATCGTGTCGACCGGTTGCACAAAATGATGCAACAAAAGAGAGCAATGGTGAAGATGCCACTTCAGATGTCCTCTAAGGAGGCGCGTATCACCCGGATGACCTACTTGCTAATGGCAATAAGGGGCTTAAGGTATAGCAGAAGTGATGCTTCAAAATTATATTATTTTCCATCTATCTAAGTAGTTGCACCAATACTTAACCTCAGTAGGTAACATATGACCACATACCACATTGTGACACCTTCTCCACGACGGCCTCGATGACCATATCAGCTCATCTACTCCAGAACCTCTGCTTGATGTCAAATAAGAAGAATGCAAAGACCGACATCAGAAGAGAAAAAAAGGTCCCTCGACCAATATCCGCCACAACGTTGTTGAGAAGGATCAGCCGCTTTGCATACAGGCGTACCTCAGCATCCCAAGCGGATTGCGTTTTCCCCCCGCGATATACCTCCTCGAGGGAACTACTATGGAACGCAGCCTGTTCGGAGGCAGCACCCAAGTTTGGGCGGAGGGTCGTGAAGGCATCGCCCACTAACACAACCTTGCCGCCGTAGAAGCTAGCTGTGTCGCAGATCACGTCGTTCACCTTTGTGACAAACGGATTAGGCGTCTTTTCTACCACTTCTCGAAAGAAGTCGCAGATCTGGAGATCCTCTCGTACGCGCTTCCAAACATCCGGGTTGACTAGTCCCCTGGGGACGGTGTTTTGGTGAGGCTTGCCGTGGACATCGATGAATATATCTGTCATCGCAGGCGAACCGTCGGGAACGTTATAGTAGCACACCCAGTTTAAGAGCCGCTCACCACGCTCAAGGCAGCCGTCTTCTGTTGGAATGGGATAACTTGGCATCCCAATTAGATAACGATAGGAGTCCATACGGTGAGTTCAGGATAACATTATGCTCACCAGATGAGATATGCCCGTTTGGAGATGTTGAAGGTCATTCGATCCGAAAAGTACTCCAGTGCCTCTGGAGATACCATTTTCTCGGGCAAGGTTCCTCTCCATGCAATATATCCAGCGTACCGCCGGATATGGGGCGCTCGAACAAGCTGGCGAACCGTTGAATGAATCCCGTCAGCTCCGATAGCCAAGTCAGCGTCGATGGATTCTTGCTTCCCCGTATCGATGTCGGTGTAGTGGATAGTGACGCTTTCGTCTTTGTCTGAATACACCAAGGCTGTTACGCGCTTACCAGCGAGGTAGGTAGATACGCCATCGCCTTCAACGTCGGGAGGAGGTTGAGGACATGCGGCTGAAACTGTACCGTCGAAATTGGCACGGAGAATGCGCTGCATCAATCCCCAGTTCGTAAGCTTATGGGTTGCGGTAGTAGTTAAGAAGTTCGGACGCCTGCAATACGCATATTGTATTGCATTGCACGTAAATACAGGAGTAATGCCCGTTCGGTTATACTTTGAAAGGAAAGCGTCTAGGCAAGACAGGACACCGATGCCAGCATGATGGCTATGTCGCTCGCCGGTTTCTTGCTCCAAGATGGTTACGTTATTGCCTAGGCGTTTATGCTGTAGCCCATGTATGAGCCCTGCGATCGAGCCGCCGACCTGATGGTAAGTAAGACGCGTGTCAATAGCCCTGCCAGTTCTTCAAGCCATGAGATGGAGTCAACGTACAATGACCACCGATTTTGCCATAGCTACCACCCTCTCAAGTTCTAGCGCCAAACAGGAATTACACGGGACAGACCTATGAAAAGGGATGTACAATCAAAGAAATCTTGTGAATAGAAAATATGGGAACCGTTGATAGGGACTTCCTGTCTATGTATGCCTGGTGATAGGACTAGATAATCCCATGATACCTAAGGCCCCTGCGGGCCACATCGCGTAATCCTGCTTCGATATACTCAGTTTAGGAAGTAGGGCTGTTAAGGGAGGACTAGACGTTGAAAATGGCGGTGAGGTCGCATTCAAATTGGGCATATCTCGTATCCCAAAATCTAGATTGTACAGATTCTACCGTGTTGCTAATTAGATAGTTGCAGAGAGATGGAAGTAGGGAGACTAATTCGACCAACCTGGTCCAAAGCACTGGCTATTAGATGTACATCATGCATGCGTTGTACTTCAGATTTCGTATTGCTGCTTCAACGACTAGATGATTGCTCCTGTGGTAGGTGCTATCTTCCTGGTTCTGCCGTCGTAGTTGTATTATCATAGAATGAATAAGTATTATACCCTAACTTACCTCTGTAGATGTGATCTTCGTGAAGATACTATGGGTTTGACTACTCTGATGTCTTTCTTGGATCTTGCTAAGTGATCCTATGAAAAGGGCAGTGTTACCAACAAACCAGGCTAAAGCACACTGCACTAGATAAAATAAGTGATTGGTTTGTTTGTTTGCTGGTAACGTTGCAAGGCTGTGCTCTGCTCTGAAAGAGTAAACGGAGATTAGGGCGTTATTTCTGCTTCCAGTCGGCGTTGTTCCACCTTAGCGAGAACATAGCTAGCCTATCAGAACTCGAGTTCGCTCTTCTTGTTTGATAGGCGACGTAGGAGGCTTGCATGATGCAGTTGGTATCAATGGTGGAAAACCGTGACGCGGCACCCTCGGCAAGATTCACAATGCCAACCACATAGGTGCTTCATGTTTGGTTAACTGGCAGCGACTAGCTGATCTTAATAGGCAATAGGTAGCTTCGTCAAATACGAAAGTTATTATATAGATCTCAGAAATGCCCAGTCGTGAATTGCATGTGAACAGCATTGAAACAGATTGGACCTCCAACTCTGATAACTCCTCTGTCACAAACTTAAGCACATCCACCACAAATGGTAATCCATAGAAGACCGTGTTGAAGCACGCGGCAAGCGTGAGTTCGTCCTTCTAGCCCCAGGCATGGAACTGTACTGACCTCCTGAGCATGCCGGTGCCCAGCCAGCAATCCTTTACTTCGACTTTTGCTACCGCTGCGTCGGCAAGAGAATATTCATAATCTCTCAGAATAAATTGCTCGATCCCGCCCAGAGAGCTTAGGTAGGGTGTCTGGACCGGTGGAAGAACTGGTGGCAGGGGTTGATCCATCGTCTTTTGTTGCGGAACGGCCTCTGCCGGCTCGAAAGAGGCAATATCCCTTCCGCTCCCGTCAGCAGGGTCCCGGAAATTGATGAGATCTTGGGAATACACAACATGAAGCTCGCGTGCGACGGTATCGAAATCCTTAATTAGTCCGCCGCCGCCGCCTTCTTCGGCAGAGACTACGTTTTCGATGCAAATAGGCAAAGACAAGAGGCACGGCCCCAGTGGTCCGATCTCTACTCGTCGATCGTAGACACGGATCACCCGGCGTAGGTTGGCAGCGGCCAAGGATGTATAGGTATGCCTTCGCAAGGGGATGCTGCGGAAACTTCGCCGTGACGCAAACGATGGCGGCATGCAGCAACTACCCAAGCTGTGGTCTCGACGTTCAGTCACACAGCCAGCCTGTCACTAGCACCTGGGAGTGGTTCTTCCGAGCCTTTTTATGTCGGTAGACCGATGCTTGGCATACCTTTCACGAATGTTGCCATGGTTGCATCAGCAGCCGTGTCCAACAACGACGATAATCTCGGCTGCAGGGGTTGGCTGGGGGATTGGGTCGTATCCCGAGGACTCGAGCCCACAGGAGATTCTCCAGGCCGGAGCATTGTACAGACGTCTAGGGGGGGGGGGGGGGGGGGGGGGGCATCAGGTAAGATCTAGGCGCAACACGTCGGCTAGGGCGATCACGAAGCGATGCCCGAGGATGAGCATGCCTACCCCGTCAATGCGACAATGTGAAGAGCAAATCACAAGCTGTGCAACAGACGGGAGCCAGTGGCAGATTGCGAAGGCGTCCGGACCTAGTTGTCTGAACAGCTCATCGGCATCCTCGACATTGTCATGTGTGACAAAAGTCCGCCATGTCCAGACGTCGGCCTCCGTCTCTACGGGGTCAAGGATTAACTGCGGCGGTGTACCATTGTCCGTAGAATCAGTCGTGCTAATGATTGCCCCGAAAGCTGGATGGTGCTGTCTTAGGACGTAGGTACCATACTTAGCATAGATATGGCTCCGAGAGAGTAATGGACGGCGGGAAGTTGAGAGGCAATGTAAGTGAGATGATTCAGTGCTCGCGGTTCAACTGCGTGTCGCTACTCCGGAAGGATTCCTCCGACTTGCCTAGAGGACGAGAAAACCGGCCTGATATGGTTCCTGATGGTGATTTCATGGTTGTTTGGTATTGCTTGAAACGATGAAGATTTCTGCTTCTATCTCACACATGAGATGAAGCCGAGGGAGCGTACTTGAAGATACATACCCTAATGCGGCCTTCACTCGTTGCCGTACCTATTTCAATCTAGGGTGGATGCTCCTTTGTAGACATTTAGCTTGTAAGCCTTGCTGAGAAGACCTGCGATGAGTGACTGTTCTGGTGGTCTATATAGAGCGTGTAACCACTTAAGTAAGTAGTTTGGAGTTGAAGTAAGCGGTCACATCTAGAAGCTCAGAGGGGTCGTGATCTAGAATCGGGGTCACGTAATACAATGATTGCTACTACTGTACCTGACGTACCATGCATCCACAAGAAAGATCTCCGACTCCCGATTTCAGAAGAGAGTTTTGCGGAACTTCGTGCCGACCGACATGTACAAGAGGTACTTGTACTTGTACATGCAGGTACAGGCTTCGGCAGCCCCACCAATCGGATGAAACCTTCGGAACGCTTACAGGCGTCATCTTCCCGTCCCAGGAACTACATGTATTGCATCTTTCCCGCAAGACACAACAATATTAGCAATCAAACCATGCCGCCGCTGCGGCCGCACTCGAAACCGGCGCGCAAGCCCAAGAAAAAACCCCCGGCCCCGAACCCCATCGAGGCCGCCATCCGGTCCTGGTTTTCTTCCAACCCACTACTACCCCCCGCACCACCCGGGTCTTCTCCCCCGGCTCGGCCCGATGAGCCCGGTCTCGACGACCTCCTCGCGCAGGCGCCGCGCAGATGGACCGTGTACGAGCCGCTCGTACTCCTCCCCGCGGGCTCCTTCAGCTCGGCGCAGTGGGCGGCGCTGCTGCGCTCCGTCGGGTCGCAAGCCGAGGCGGCGCTCTGGCGCGGCATCCTGGCCGCGATCGGCGTGCGGACGGGGGCGGGGGCAGGGGCGCGCGCGCCGCTCACGCACCTCGCCGCCAACGAGGGGATCCCGGCCCGCCTGGACACGGATGCAGACAACGTCCTGCGGGCCCCGAGCGGGTTGCGCATGCTGCACGGGGACTTCGGACCGCCGCCGGCGGCGGCGGCGTCGTCGGAGGAAGCGGATTTCGCGCGCGCGTTCTGGGTCGCCACCAGGCAGAACGGCATCGTGCAGACGTGGGCGCCGCGGTGGACGATGTTCAGCCGCGGGAACGTGAAGGAGAAGGCGCGCCTGCTGGGGTTCCATCACGCCTCTCGTCGTGGTCGTGCGCCGCCACCCGGCAACGGTACCCACGATGATGATGATGATGATGATGATGACGACGGGCAGCGGAACAGTAATTATAATAATGATGATAGAGTCAGGCTGTCAGCATTGTCATCACCGCCGGCGTCACTGAGAGACAAGTACGCGGTCGATCTGTACGCCGGCATCGGGTACTTCGTGTTCTCGTACGCGCGTCTGGGCATGCACGTGCTGTGCTGGGAGCTGAATCCGTGGAGTGTCGAGGGACTTCGGCGCGGCGCGAGGGCTAACGGGTGGACGGTGAGGGTGGTCAAGGGGGAGGACGAGCTCCGTTTACCGATGGGAGAGCTGTTGGCCGGCGGGGAGCAGATCGTGGTGTTTCTGGAGGATAATCGGCACGCGGCGCGCAGAATTCGCGAGCTGAGAGGAGAGGGGACGGTGACGAGGGTGGATGTTCTGCATGTCAACTGCGGGTTGTTGCCGACGAGCGATGCCTCTTGGGGGGACGCTTGGGATATCGTTGGGGGCGGCGATGAGTCGTGGCTGCACTTACACGAGAACGTGGGTGTGGCGGATATCAAGCAGCGTAGAGAGGATATCGAACAGTGGTTTTTGAATCTATCGCGTAAGGACGAGCGTGGTAGGGCGGCTCATGTGGAACATGTTGAGCTGGTCAAGACCTTTGCGCCAGGAGTTTGGCACTGCGTGTTCGATCTACACATTACAAAGTCTAGCAGCATAACATGAAGAAATATTTACATGATACGCCGAACATCCCATCCATGAATCATGTGCGTCCCGTAGCAGCCCCAGCTAGGCAATATCCCAACGCCATTATAACCCATCATCCATGTCGCGCTATATCATGTTACGACGCTATGCATTCCGAGCGAAAAACTCAAGGGTATCATGCTCAGGCGCCTCTGCGAAATTTGTTGGGGATATTGTCCTCAACAATAGACATCTTGTTAAGTTTCTCGAGTTTCTCCTCCTCGTCATCCAGCATATCGTGTTTCTTGAAATGCTCGATATCCTCGGGATGCGTCAGGTCCTCGAGCTTGGTGTTCTCATCGTGATACTTCTCCCAGTGATGGATTTCATACTCATACTCGTCGTCGCCGTGGTGGCCCGGCCCGGTACCCATGTCGGGTAGGGTGCGACCGCTGTCGATAAAGGCAACAAACTCTTCGCGAGTAACAAGACCGTCACCGTCTGCGTCGAGGAGTTGCAACAGTTCGCGCTCGATCTCGGAGTGGCGCGACTGCGGCACGTGGTTGTTCGACTCGTCCATCAGGCCGTACGTCCGCAGCATCTCGGCCGACTCCCAGTGGCCATCGGCGTCGTAGTCGTGTAGGGCGAAGAAGGATGAGGCGTCGAAGTCAGTGACGTGGTGCTCCTCTGTACGACAGGCGGCATCAGTGATTAATTGCCTCAATGCTAAAGTGGCAGGCATATATCAATGGCTTACCGGCCATATGCTTCGTCATCCAGTCAGCATTCGTGTTAACCATTGGCTTTTGCGCCCCGCCATGATCACCGTGGCCGGCGGCCCGACAAATGAAGCCGGCTGCAACTAATATCGTGGAACGCATCTTATATGCTGGTTTTTATTTTGATCGAGTTCAGCGTCGGTGATTGAACGCAGAGCCAAAAGAACTGTAATTGTGACGATAAAAGCTTCTTTGACAGAACTGATGTCGATGTTTTGTTTCAAGCAATGGATGACGAAATGAGCAAAAGATAGGATCCGTAGGTATGTGCATACAGTAAACGGGATGGCCGGGCTAATATCCCGGTTGTGGCTGGGGCAGAGTAAGATCGCTGATCCGCGATTCATTCAGGGGTAGCTAGGTAGTCTCCACTATAGCATAAGTTTACGTAACCCTCAAGCACGTGTAGATAACCTTAATACGAATCCTTACAGGGGGCAGAGGGGACCCGTTTAGTGCAGTTTATGCTGCAAGGCACACGGCGCCACTAGCTGCTAGCTGCTCGGGGCACCACCTACCTAAAAGCAATGACCAAGAGATAAACCATCCCAACGTCATTCTCGATTCCCAAACTCACAATCTGAAGCTTCACCAACTAATTGGACGAATTCAGGGACTGGGATTCTCAACACTCACACACTTGACGACGCTGTCCTAAACCTGGCTTGAGAAAAGTTACGCGCCAGTCTCTCTCAAAGAGGCCTGTGACATCCCTGTGACATCCGTGCCCAACTTGCTCAACTTTCCCGGACCATCGTGAAGCTCAACGAATCGCTTCAACATGAGCCGGACTCTAGAACCTACCCTCCTATCTCTCCTACCGTCGTACTCTCAGGACCTCCCCCAGCCTCTTCTTGAGCTCGCCTCTCTGCTGCTCACCCAATCTCACCATAGTGCCAGTGCCCTCAAAGCCGAGGAAGAGGTTGCACGTGCTTATGTCTGCGCTCACATTGCTTGCGAACGCCTGAAGATATCCCTCGATCTCCCTCCTATTCAGGTTCGACCTCCCATACCGCCGCGGATCTACAAAAGGCTGTATAGCCATCTAGACAATGTCCTGCCGGCAAGTCCTACAAAACGGACGAGGACACCGAGCAATAAGCTGCGAGAATCCGGTATATTTGGGAGTGCTCAGCGGATACCCTCTCGCGGAACACCCACCAAGGATGAGTCTCTAGCGAAATTCAGATCCCCTACTACTACAAGGGGCAGCGATAATACACCTACGAAGTCCACTGGCAAGCCGCCACCGCTCCCAACTAAGAAGAAGGCCGGAGGCGCTCTCAGTGCACTGCCTGCTTGGATTCGTCCGACCACCCAGTTCATATGCAAGGAGCTCGATGAAGAGCGTGCAGGACGGACCGTTCTCGCTGGAATGCAGACAATTGTTGCCCCCCATGGCAGACGCACGAAGGATGAATGGGTTAACCAGCACCTGACACCCCTGCTCGCCGCTGTGTATTTTTTTGTCATATCGCAGTTCTACGTGTTGGAGCAGGGCAAGAAGTTGGACAATTCACAATACGTGCGCATTCGCAAGTCTATCTTGAATGTTCTAGGACGAGTGCAGGACAACGTGGCGGTAACGGGAATGGATGAGGATGAACTCTGGATCGGATGGACGGATATCCGGTCGAAAGATGTCGATGGCGCGGTTGCGAAGGTAGTTGGGAGTGGCTGGCAGAAAGACGAGTGGTTCGCAGGCATCAGGCAGATGGCGAAGACGGTTAATCCCGAGGAAGGCGACGACAATGTGGACAAGGAAGATGGCGAGGAGCGAATTAGGGAGCGGCTTCACGTGCAAAGAGGCGACACCATGCTCCAGAGCAGGTGGGATATTACGGATAAGAAAAAGGAAGAGTATAGTTTATGGAAGGAAGGGATTCTGCGCCAAATTGAGGCTATCGAACATGCTCGGGGACCGGGGATGGGGGTCGATGCCGCTGTGTGAACGAACGGACTTCGTGCGATCCTTACGAATAACGAGATAACGTAAGAGCATGGCTACTAGATGTCAATCTTGCCATCTATGTTATAGATATCCATCGTGCCATTAAGAACCAGCTCTTCTCCTTGCAAAGACTGGTTCCCACTTTGTCCTAAACGAACATTCAGTTTCGATCACAACAACGCTATCTTAACACAGTCCAATCTCTCGAGTCACATTATTCCAAGATCATTACCTGCTGCTCGATCACGAATGCAGACATTAGGTCTGTTAGGAGTATCATGTAAGTAAACTGAGAAGCGAGGACTTGTGTGCGCAACGGCCGCGATATGATTCCACTTCAGAGACCCTTTAGCATTCGGAAAAGTGATAACAGGGTTTGTGTATTAACACCTCAGACCACACCAAGCACTCTGTCACATTTTCAATTGCCATGTTTCCAAGCGCTGCCTGTTGTCTCGTTTTTGCAGACTGGAGAAAGGCTTTGTTCTGTCTCGCGCTAATGAGTGGTTCGAGTACTTGGCGATCGTCCCTGCGGCTCTGGCCAAAGGTTCAAAACCTCGCAAATCAAATGCCGTATATTATGGCCTTGCCAAGGCATCGGTGACGACGAAAATGGACTTTCCACCTTTTCCTGCTCCGTAGATCAGGGGTTACTGACAGATAGAGAAGAACTAGCACGCCTCTCATCGGGGCTACGGACATTAGAGAGTGCTGCCCTCTCCTGCACTATGCTCGCAACGACATTTTGTTAGGATGCTCTATCGACGAATTCGAATTCCACGCTATTGAGCTAGCATAGGCATCGTGCTAATGCCTAATTTCGTGCATTTCCGTAGCGTTTCGGAACAGAGCACCCAGGGCAATTAGGTGTCATTCCTTTTGTTACTTCGACTACTCGGCGATGAAGCACGAGACATGATACTTGAAGTACGCGGAAACCTGGTTGCCGTAAACGTTACGCTAGATCATCTGGGGTGGCAGATAGAGGTAAACGGGGACACGTTAAGTTTATTAACCGCAACGCCAGCTGTGTCACCCGTGTGTGAATAAAATAAACGATTTATCTCAAGGCGCGTTACTGGGAATCGGGATTCCAGTCGAAGGTAATTGGTTACGCCGAGGGAGTTTCACTATAGATATCGAGGGGCTTGCTAGGATGAGCCGTACTAGTATCAGTATTCGATTCGTGGATAGGTTTTCATTCTGCTATAGTATATACCAAGGACGAAGTGAAGTGTCACATGAGCAGTACCTGGCCCCTTAACTCGTACAATATCACGTCGCCCATCTCCCCATTGAAATTACCTGGGTGGACAATTGAACGTATCGTTCAAGCCTCGAAACAAATTATCAATTGAGTGGTCGCAGAATACAATGTATAAGGCGCTATTTCTTGTGTGCAACAACAGCGGCGTCGCTATTGCGACATTAGTCTTGTAATCACAATAACGATATAGATATGATACTCCCGTGATGATTCATCCGCCTGAGGCACTAGGGCAAACTTACCTTTTCACCGGACATCAAGCTAGGAGTAGATAGTATCAAAGCTTATGAAAAGCCCATAGAACGAAGGTATTTCATTCGTACGGTAGCTACCTACATCCTCCCCCCTCGAATACTGAAGCTTCTACGTATACGTAAGGCACATCTCAATCGAAGGTCATGACGTGTGGCAAATGCGCTATTTCCAAATTCGCTAGGTACGTAGTTCGTTTGTACGAGGATGGAGCTACTGGATCACGGCGTGCCATTTTTGTATGGACGTTAGTTAATGGTTATCAAGGTCGAGGTGGTGGGTTCTCCGCATAAGTTGGTATTAGATCCGCATCATGATGACGCGACGCAGACGCCTGGCACGGGTTAGAAACCTTAGAGCCAAGGGGGGGGGAACAGGCGCCATACTGTATAATAGGGTTGCTAGCCGCATGCTATGATACAGTTATAGTTGAACCCGGCGTTTCTTCCATTTATCTAGCAGCAGTGTTATTGAAGCATACACCATAAATCAGAACGACCATGTCTACAGGCGGTGCCGGCGGGTATTACGACTACGCGGCCTCCGAAGCACGGCGGAAGAGCCTGGGAGAGCAACAGATCCCCAAGGGAGCAGCAGAAGGCAGTCACGTACGTGAAATCTCGCAGACCCGAGCTCGTCGCTAACACACATATCGAACAACCCAGACCGGTGAGGAGCATAGGGGCATCATGGAGACCCTCAAGGAGGCCCTCCGGCCCGGCGACGCCAGGAAGTTCAAGACGAGACCGGGCGACTCGGCGCCTAATCATAGGCGACGCAGCAGCGTAGATGAGACGATGATGCTCGGACGTCGGGACTCTGGCGAGCGACCGGAGTCGCCGAGTCCGGCGGCGGCGAGCGAGCGAGCCACTGAAGCCCTTGAGTCGGCCACGGACGGCCCGAGACGCCGGGAAAGCTACCACGACGCTAGAACCGCCGGCGGCGAAGGCGGCGAAGCCTTCGACTCCATGCTGCCAGGGCGCAGGCCCTCGCCTCAGAGACGGGGTAGCGGTCTTTTTGGTGCCTTCAGGTCGAGGTCTAGGGAAAAAAGCAGTGATAGGGATAAGGATGCAGACTTTGATTATGGCAAGCTCCGTCCCTGGCTAGGAACTGACGAGTGAAACGAAGAGCCTCGAGTCTCTCGGCGTTTGATTGCGGAGGGAAGTATAAGGTTAGGAATCAGTTATTGATACGTGTATATTGTTATACGTGCTTTTTCTGTGGTATTGGGCTGGACGTTTAAATGTCTTGACTTAGTCCAAAGGCGCCATTGATGCTGGCTTCGTGTACATTAATAGTGTAAAACCTAATGTTGAGATAAATCGAATAAAACGGTCTTTGGGGTAATGTAGCACCAACTAGTCCCGACTCATGCTTTCTGTAATACTTTCTCGTATATAGCATTCATACCTTCAAAGTTAGCCGTTATCGACCTCTTAATAAGGTTTCAAGGTCATCAAACCTCACATCTCGCGTCGGACGATCTAAGTAAGTCATCGTTTAAAAGGTGTAATACATGGTGGAGAGGGGGGCAATATAGAGAAGACTTAATCGGAGGTATCTAGTTTACACATATTAATATATAAGGAAAGTTGGCATGTATAGAGAATATTTCCATGGTTACAAGTGGTTTACCCTTCTCACCTACCTAACATAACAATCAACCCTCACCTCACCTCACTTAATCACAGTAGACAAGAGACCAAGAAACCTTCCTTGGAAGTACGTAGTTTATTCAATCCCATTCCAATTCTCTCGTTACAGAAACATACATAACCATACAGCATCAAGAACAGTGGGATATCCCTCTCTTCTGTACCCTGGTATCGTATGTAGGTACTACACAATACCAGCGCCGCGCGTACATCATCACATCGCACCGTTATCGCATTATAGCAGTCTGTGCTGCTGCTGCTGCTGCTGCTCCATCCGATCCCCCTCTCCCGCCCGGCGCCCACTACCTGTATATAGATACATATCACACACGTATAGCCCATGTGGACGTGCGAAGGCATGTCAGGCATAGATAGGTAAACGGCCGGACATTTAGGAGTGCAATTTGCATTCCGCGCGCCAGGACCATACGTACCATATGTAGAAACCCGTCCGTTGACTCCCCGATTGAAAACGCCGCCCGTACGTGTTCTTCTAGCGAAGCCTCTTGCTCTCTCTCGCGCGACATCCATCCATCCGTTCATCCGTTCATCGGTAGAGCACTTCTCCCTTTGAGTTGAACATGCACGCCTGTATAAAACCCTCTATCACCATCATCGTCCTCGTCATCGCTGCCATGATGTTGATGCTGCTGCGGCTAAGCTCACACCGCGCTGTAACCGCCCCGACTCCCGCTCCCCTGCACCGTGTTCAGCACCCTCCTAGCCCAGTCCTTCATCAGGTACGGGACATCGCGGATCGTATCGCCGTGCGGTACCAGGTCCCAGCCCCGCGCGCCGTAGCGGTTGTAGTTGAGCCAGGACCCGAAGATGAGGTAGGCGGCCGTGCCGAGGAATATTCTGCGGGGCGCATCTATTAGCCCAATGCATTTTGGGTATTTGGCGATCTAGGAATCCACACAGCAGCTCGTGTCCGTGAAAGAGTGGGAGGGGAACACTCACAAGATGACTAGCCATGTGAAGAAGCCCCAGTGCGGGCTGGGCTTCTCGCCGTCCTCATCGTCGTCAGACCTATTCTCGCACGCGTACTTGGAGGACCAAGTCAAGCGTAGCACATCGACGTTCGAATCGCTGTCCATGGGACCGTAACTATTGAATACGAGGCTGGGGTCGTTCTCGATGCCCAACTGGATCTCCTTAGGTACGTTATCATCATCACCGCCCTCATCGCCGCCGCCCTCTCCATTGTCACCGTCTTCCTCAGCGCGGTATAACAGCGGATCGGTGGCGCGCTCGTCAAGAGGCCCGTCGCTACGCTCATACTGGTCCTCCGGATCGTACTCGCCCTCCGTCCCGTTCCGCTTCGGGTCGCAGAGGAACTCGATGATGACACGCTGCGCCCGTTTCTTGCCACTGTCGGTCTTGTCGAAGCCACCCTTCATAACTAGGCGCAGGCCCTCCTTCTGCGAGTCTGAGTGGGAGTCCGAGGTGCTGAGGCGTGTCACTTCGGGGTCAAGGGGCCCGCCGCCGCGGATTTCCAGGTCGCCGGCAAGAGGAAAGGCTTTCGAGAACGTGTCGGTCGGGTTATCGCCTACTGTTATTAGGCGCTGGATCGCACATGCTAGAGCATAAACAACAATCAGTTGGTACTCTTTAACCCCAGCCGAAACCACATATATGACCGCTGAAAAGGTGGACGGCGCCGGGTATTCATACCTCGAGACCCGTTAGGGCATTCCTCGGTCTTGTCCACACCCCCCTTCTTCCTCAGCGGCCGGCAGATGTCGACCGTGTAGGTGTTGTTATGCCAGACTTGGCCCTCCTGGTGGCTCATGACGACGGAATGTGGGCCGCCAATGGCCGAAAGGTCGAACCGTTGCTTGTCTGCCACGACTTCATTGCATCTAAACATGGCCACGGCGGGCATGGGCGCTAGTAGTAGAGACAGGGCTAGTACGGCATCCGCCGACGTTTTTAACGTGGGGAATTGCATCACGTATGTGATCAGATGTGAGGTGATGGAATGGTTGTACAGGAAAGTAGCAGCAGGCTCGTGGACGCGATATTGACTCGGATCTGTCGGGGCGTGTGGAATCAAATCAGGTCAAGCTGCGCAAATGGGAAGCGAGGGCCCAGCTAGATATTCACCGATTATACGCGCACGTACAGAATGTAGATAGAAAGAAATTCGGAAACCGAGTATTAATGAGAGAGGCACAACAAAGAGTCAGTCAGTTGTATAGGATGCGGTGGAAGCTCAGAATGCCGAGGGAATTCGGTATCTCAAACGGCGACTACGCTGCAAGTTAGGAAGAAATATAATAAAAGAGGCAGGAGAGGAGGCTAGATAGATGTCTAAGCATCGGATGGGCGTTTCAGTGATAGGTGGATGGGACAATGCTGAGTCCGTCACGATAATACGACTCACTACATGGATGTGTGTATGTAAGAAGGAGGTAGAGAAGCTCATGTGGCGTTATCCGGCTGAATAGGTTAGGTAATGATGGATGCTGTCAGCCAGTTCGTCATAGCATGCAGGGGTATATGTACCTCTGCACCACCTAGGTACATACATGCAGTACATACCGCATCTACATACCATATCGGCTACATCGGTATTGTAGTAGATTGTGTATTGTATGAGGTTGCATATGCTAAGCGTACTAACAGTGGGTACATAATATATGGGTTGTCATGTGACAGGTAGTCTGCGGATCTGATTAGGTAATACTTCTAAGTGAGAGCAAGCCTGTTCACGTGACACGCACCCCTTTCTTCAACAAAGTACATCAAGCCCCTATTCTTGACTACAGTTAAGTATGTGCTCACCACCTTCGCCAAGAGGACTACAGAGTTGTACAACTTGATCATAGTTGGGCTACAGATGTAAATAAATTATATTGACATCGCAATGTGCTGTTGTACTTTTGGCCTGTCTGCCTAGGAATATACGACTTATTCGTAGACATCGCGGAACATAACCGAATTCATTCGAGGACTCGACAGGGAGTCCATAACAACTCGCATGACTCTTCTAAGTTGTAGTCATGCTGAGGCCTCCCATGTGCTATATAACGCCCATCGTCAATACGGTGCGTTAGGGTGCCCATATCCATTTCATTCGCCATGCAGTATAGGAAAGACACCCGCCGCCGTCCTTCGCCAATACCATAATTCCATGACACCAGGGGAAAACAAGAAAAACAAAAACCAAAAATAAAAGCACATCCATGTGGGTATATGAAAAGCGAATCCGAGCGCCCCTACGCCAGAAACCGGTTAGACCTGTACGCCAGAGATTCCCTAAACTCTAGATCATCTCCTCCTCGCCGACCGTTGTTATTGCCTGCCAACTTCCGTGTCTGGCCGATAATCGAACCGAGTTTTTTCCGGTGACCTAATGCTTTGGAAGGCCGTTCTATAAGTCCTACTGTTGCATCATATGCATCCCATTTGCCTGGCTCTGTGCCTGTGCTATCTGCATCTGTCGCCGCTGCATCATTTCCCGCTGCACCAGATCTTGCGCCCTCTTGAAACAGCTCTGCTTGAATTGGTCGTGCAATTCTGGTGGTATATTGTGCACGCCGCCGAATCGTTCAGCATACGAACCAATGCTGCCCTGGTAAATCATGTTCTGTCTCTGACGAACCATGTTCATAACATTGGCCATGTTTCCACCCTGCTGACCCTGTTGCTGCATCCGCTGCATATGTTGTTGCATGGCCGCCATCTGGGTAGGGTTGAGCCCGTTGGCATTCATGAAATTCTGACTGTTCATTTGTTGACCGGGCATCTGTCCTGGCATATGTTGCTGCTGTTGCATATTGTTCATCTGCTGCTGGAACCGCTGAGCGAGTTGCGCCTGCTGGGCCGCGTTCATCATGCTGGGGTTCTGCATGTTCATATTCATCATCTGCTGGCGCATCAATTGCTGCTGGAGCATTTGGTTTTGCATCGGGCCCTGCATCGAGGGGCTCTGCCCGTTCGGCATGCCACCCTGCTGCATGGCTTGTATTTGTTGCTGCTGAGCGATTCGTTGGCGTTGTTGTTGTGCGGCCATTGAGGCAGCAAGCAATTGGTTCTGAGACATCGGTTGCCCCATATTCTGGTTGCCCATGAGCATAGCCTGACCCATCTGCGAATTTTGTGCCATCAAGGGGGGAGGTGGACTTGCTTGGCTCATGCGGGGCGTGGTCATTGGCCGACTGATCGGAGTGCCGTGCTGCATCTGAGGTGTGGCACTCGGCATACGCGGAGTGGCAGAAGGGTGGCTCTGCTGACTGCCTCGAGCAGACATGCTGACAGCCATGGGCGCAGACATCTGGGAATGGTTTTGAACGACAGACGATGGTCGAGGGGGGCTACCGCCCATGCCCGAGTGCGTCTGTTGCATAGGCACCACCATAGGACTTGACATATTGTGAGGCGTGTTCTGCCGGATGACTGGTGACGAGGCAGGCGGTTGAGAAACCTGCTGCGGGAATCGGTGGGCCGCCTGTGCCGGTGTACCACCGTTGGGCATCCCATTTTGAGAAGGATGGCCATGCGATGACGGTTGCATCTGGTTCATCTGCGTATTCGGAGGTGATTGAGCGGCAGCCGCTTGGACATGGGCCTGTGCTTGGGCCTGCGCATGTGCTTGTGCTTGTTGGTGGGCTATCGCACGGCGCTGAGCTTCGGCCGCCTGCTGTTGCTGGTGTTGTCGTATCTGGGCGGCCTGCTGTGCCTGCTGTGCCTGCTGTGCCTGTTGCGCCTGTTGCGCTTGTGCATGCTGTGACTGCTGTGCTTGTTGTCGCGTGGCTTCTTGATCACGACGCAGTTTCTCCTGTTCGGCCTGCTGGCGTTGCATGAGGGCCTGCTGCTCTGCCTGCTGCTGTTGCCTCTGTAAGGCGAGCTTGCGCTCGTTCTCTGCCTGTCGGATCTTCTCCTGCTCCTTCTTCTCTGCATGCTCCCTCTTAATGTCAGCAAGGACTTTGAAGCGTTCAAAACGAGGCTCAAATGCTGCAGCGCCTGACTGTCGATTGCCATCCCCTCCGTCAGCGCTGCTCTGTGCACCGCCAGCGTAGGTCGAACGGCGCTCGTCGAAAGTAAGCATGTATTTCTCCTGCTCCGCTGCCAATGCCTCGTCGGCTGCTCTCTCGGCCACGGTTCTCTTACGGGCCTTCGGCTTGGGCGATGGGTCAGAGTGTTTTGGATCACGCATATGCTCGAGAAGTGCGATCATCTCCTCCTTATTTTTCGTAGGCTCTAGGTGCAGCGGAGGAGCGGTTGCGAGGAGGATCTGCGCTTCTGCGACATGTATATCGTGTGGATCTAACTCCATCTTTTCACGCTTCTGCTTCTTAGCCGGTGGTGGCATATTCGACGCGGTCGGGGTTGGAGGAACGGCGGACAGCGGCGTAGGGGGGACACCCATAGCATCAGCACCGCCTGCGCCCCGCGGGGTAGAGGCTTTGATCATTAAATCGGCTTGCAAGCTCTGCTGAGTTGGTTGAAGGACAAGGGTGTAGATTTTCACCTTTGCTGGCACCTTACTCTTCTGCTCGTCGACGGTGGCTGACGGTGCTGGCGCATTCTCCTTGTCTGTGGTATCGGCATCTTTCCCCTTCTCGCCGGTACCCGGCAGCCCAGCCTCTGAGCTGTTCATATTCTCCTTGGGGTACGGGACATACGGGGACGGCGTAATGTAAGGGTTGTAGTTATGGATTGAAGAGGGCATAGCCGAGCTGGGTTTAGAGGTCGGTGGCGCAGCTTCCTTAGACTGGGCGACTGATTTGTGGTCATGTATTTGCACGATCAGGCAGCCATCATAGAAAACAACACCGCCGTCGGTGAAGTACTGTACCAAGTCATGCGGTATAGTCCTCGTCTTGCAATGTTCTATAAACACTCTCATCGGCGACTTATAGGGGAAGACGCTATCTTGCTGATCGAATCGAAAATGGTTGGGGTGGAGATGTACGACTAAGGACGGAGGACATTTGCTGTATTTTTTGAGGATATATTTATCGGTAACCACTGTTTTGCTGTGAGTATACGATGCATAACGCATGTTGCCAGGACAAGGAGAATGCATACCGTCTGGCCGCGGCTCGAATGATTGGGGTAACGCGACATCAGGAGCCATAGTAGCAGACCGCAAGGCCGCAGCATTTCTCTGGCGAGCAGCGGCGTCTCGTCTTGAACGAGCTGGGCCAGGGCGGTTTACCGTACCATTTATAACGTTGGCGGGAGTAGAATTTGTCGAGTTTGATGACTGCTGCTGCTGTTGCTGCTGCTGTTGTTTGGCAATAGCGGGTGGTGGCTTTTTGGTGGGTATCGAGGGAGAAGGCGACGATTGAGATGAAGATGGGCCATTTGTCTGGATACCTGAGGGTTGCGGACGTCGGATCTTTTGAACGGGCGGAAGAGGAGGCGGGACAGCAGCCACGACCGGAGCCATGGCTGCGGATCTTTGATTGTCGTCGCGACACGGCTGACTGACTTACGCGACGACTGGGTGGACGATGTTAAACCAGCAGAGGAGGGTAGTCGCTACAGCGCCGGCAGAACTTCCGTGCGGTGTATATGACCATTGATCGCGATGCTTGTTGAAGGGACTTTGGACAATGGATAGACCGTCGATTCGATAGTTCGATAGACCGCGTGCGCATGCAACGGACGATGGCGATCGCCAGTCGGCCAGTTGGTGGCGGCTTCGCTTGGCGAAAAAAAAAAGCGCGGTTTGGCTTTCGAGTTTCTCAATAACAGACGGGCTGAATGAGATATCCTCGTGATATCGAGTAGCAACAAAGATAGGAGCGGAAATCAGATAAAATGTGAGTCCTTGGTTGGTACCTTTGCAGGAGGTAGATAGATTGTCTTTGTGTGGGGTTAAGGAAATGGTAAGGTGACGGAAGTTGAAATACATACAGAAGGTAGATGAACTAAGGTTATGGTGGATTATCAGATTTGGCCGAGCCTCGTCACTAAAACCAGGTAAGTAGGTAGGTACTAAAGGCTTACCTAAGGTATTACTGCACGCGTATTAGGTAAGCAGATTCATCAATTCTCACAGGCCAAAGCTACCGTGGGCGCTCGGACCATTCTGCTCCCCATGATATCCCGAACGGTTGATGAAGGTATAGGTAGGTAACTAAGTACCTACTAACTATGAGTATCAATTAGATCAGGATTGGCGATGCACTTCTAAATATAAAGGTTGGGAAGAGTTTGAAGACGGCAAAACGGGGGACCATTGTACTTAAGGGTCACATGCCCCTATGTACTTAACATAGGTAAATAAAGTTCGGTCAATATAAGACATCTCTTACAACTCCTATGCCTTCTTGTATAATCGGGAAAAGGGGAAGGGAACACTGCTCAGTCTGATGTCGTAAAGTCGAACGAACAAGGTTGTTTTTATAAGACGCATTACTGGATGAGACGACACGCCGAGACCCTTGTAAGAAACAAGATTTAAGAATGGTTTGAAGCGCAATGATAATTCGGGTAGTCTACTGATTTCAACCCTTAGGCACCGATTATCCTGAATCGAATCGCCCTATAATATATTCATTTCCCCTTTTTAAGTAACAGGCGAGCCTAGACTGAACTGAAATGTGGTTTAGGATACGGGCTTGCGCCATATCTCGTAGTAAATGACATTGAACTCAAAAGTTATTCCAATATTTCCCAGATCAGACTCATCATCACTTCATACCAAATCACCACCATAATTCCGGATCTCATCACTCCTTGCCCTGAACGCGGCGAGCCCAATCATCGCCCACCCTCAGACTGTCTACAACAACCACACCTCGTCCGCGACCGACCCGTTCTTCCCGCTGCCACCACAGATCCTGCTTCTTCGGCGGTTCCGTCTCGGAATCACTGTCCGCAAGCCCTCCATGGCCGCCATCAGCCCCCACCACCAGGATCACGTCGTACTTCAGCCATGTTTGTAGTTGGTTAATTACGCTTCCTTCAGTACCAGCGAGAGATTCCTGAAGATAGACCACTTCGGGCTGTAGGTGACGGAGGATATGCACGTGACCACTAGCCGACGTATACGGAAGCACCATCGTTTCTTTCTCCACCAGGCCTAGCGCCTGCGAGTATACCGCATTGAAAGCCGTATTGGCAGAGTTCGATCTTCGGTCATAAATTAGCCAGTTAAATCATATCGGTTGTTGCCGGAATCACTTACAGCAGACTCTTCGTCTCATCTCCTGGTGTTTGTACCTGGTCATGTCCGATGTTTGAGAATGATGAACTCAATGAAGCTGGAGGCAGGTTACTTGCTGGTGTGTCGAGGGCCGAGTCCTTAAGACCCGGTGCATAGATCAAGACAAATAGCTTGATCTTAGAAAAGTCGGTGTTCCGAGGTATGTGGGAGAGGATCGACTACAAAGGAGTCAGCAAACAACATAATATGTATGTCCTACGAACACAAAGAAAAAAAAAGTAGGCAACTTTTGAACCGAGGGGTTGTCATACAGCATGCTCATGGAAACCGTCCGTATCGAGATCGTCCATGTTTGTATCGGCCGATACAACCACGGCAACCGTCCTTCGACGTTTGGTGGTGTCTCTGGGTATAGACGGGGGTGTCTGCTGGTCTCTTCGAGCCTCGGCCTCCTCGGACCATGTTTCATGATCAGCATATGCGGTCTTGTCCTCTTCTCGGATAGCGGCTAGGGCGCTACCAACAGCTGCGCTGACTCCCGTCACACTTGCCGCCACTGCCTTGCCGGCATTGGAGAAGAACTGTTGTGGACTAGGGGTTCGCCGCAGAGCGCCAGACATCTGCGAGCCCCATGGTGCCGAGAGACCACTCGCTTCGGGATGGACATCGCTGACGCCGTAGCTCACGTCCTCGGATCGGATGGAGGGGTCTTTGCCAGTAGTAGTATTCGGATAGGGATCCTTGGAGGCGCCGTACGGGGGGTTTTCGCCATAGTCGGCATTTTCGTAGTCGAGGTCGGCCGGTTCGAGGTCGCTCTCCTCATCCTCGCGGTTGTTTCGTTGACTCCAGGCCCAGGCGGCGACACCGACGGTGGCGACGGTGACGGTAACGACAAGGGGAACCCAATGGCCCCAGGCGCCGCGGCGCGATCTCGACGATTCGTGCGACGACATTTATGCGGGCAGGGTCATCGCAAAGTCGGCCTAAGAAGTAGGCTTTGCGTAAGGGGAGATGATAGAACTAACACTATGTGTACAGGGAGTACTAGGCGGTATTGGGTATGCGTGTAGGTAAGGAGTTCGGCAATCCGCATACATACATACAGACGACACTGCACGTAATTCAGGATCGTGGGGACGTGGTAATGGGTTATTGTATTGAAAATAGCGGGCTGGACAGACTGGGCAGACTGGGCAGACTGGGCTGGGTATGTGTATCATCAGCGGCACCAGCGCAGCAGCATCATCATCAGCTTGGGGTCAAACCAGAATGCGAATCCGCTTTTTGAGGTGGCTGGTCAGGAGTGGTGAATTATTGACCCCAGACAGCTGTGGACCGCTGTGGACCGCTGTGGACCGCTGCAGTACAATTGGCAGTCAACGTAATTTGTTTTCATTGGTTGCCCGGGGAAAGTCGACACCGATCACACCGAGCTACCAATAATGCTCACCTTAAAGGATTACATAAGTACGCATATAGGTACTAGGTATGTACCCATCGCATCCCACTTGGAGTTCTTATCGATAACCTCTTTTGTTAGTTGCTGAAGTGTGACTCTTCATGAATCCAGATAATTGACCAGTTGGAAATTTCCGAGGTATTGAAACCTGCAAAACCAAATAACAAATACCCAACTAACCCTGAGCAATCCATACGTAAGCGGCCACTACTAGCAGACAGTAGACAAGCAGACAGACCAACGGACAACACGGCCGAGCGCAACTCGCAATATTTGGAGCAACTCAACTCATCTTATCTCATCCATCAGCCCCTCCAACCATCACCAACGGGCCTCAGTTGGGCGGGCTTCTCAAGATGCCCCACGCGGTATCTATGCCTGCCACGGGCCTTCAAGCCCTCATCCTCTGCGGGCCTGGATCGTCATTCCCGACCTTCACGTCGAACCCGGATGAGAATCCGAAAGCCTTATTACCTATTGCGAATCGGCCAATGGTCTGGTATCCTATTGACTTCTGCTACCGCACTGGAATTACACGTAAGGATATCTATTCTCTCATTTCTATTTATAGTTTCAAGAATGAGATGGTGTGGGTGAGACTTGAGGCGTTTCGACGGCTTGTAAGAGCTTTTCTGAAAATAACTCTTGCCTCTTGAGCCTCAAATTCCTGATATAACTGCGCTCTTCTGGTACCACGGTGTGTCGTGCATCGACGTTTTCGGGATAACTCAGCCTCGTCGACATCCCTTACACCATATACTCTCTCACTACACGTTGTTCTAGCTCGATCTTTATTTAGACTTGGGATAACTTCGCGCTCCAACTCGTTGCCTCACTATACTTCTCTGCTCCGTTGATCCTAGCACTAACGGTAATTATAGAAATAACCCTTATTTGCCCTCCCTCAGCCGCAGATGCTATCGCCACCGCGCTGAACACAAATCCATTCCTCACAGGTCTACCGCACCCCCGTCCAGACCTTGTGACACCCCGTGATCTAAATCAGAACACCGGTACCGCCGAGATACTTCGGCTTCCTGAAGTCCGGGAGGTCATTACTTCCGACTTCGTCGTTCTTCCTTGCGATCTAGTGTGTGAGCTTGGAGGCGATAAGCTCCTACAGGCATGGATGGTTAGGGCAGCAAGCTTGCCAGACCTCTTGGGCGATGATGAGGTTCCGTATGGCAATGGTGGCTTGGGAGTTTGGTATGAGACGAAAACTGCCAATCCAGTGAAGGGCGAGGAAACGGATTTCATTGCGACCGCACCAATGGCTACGTCGCCAACACCTACGCCAAAAGACTCGCTGTTGCCATACCTCTCCTATTTAACTTATTCCTTGCCGAAAGATTCACTTAATGACCTCACAGACCAGAAAAACGGGTTCCCGATACGCCATGGTTTACTGCGCAGCCATCCCAGGCTTAGAATGTTAACCACACATCGAGACGCGCACATTTATATCTTACCTAAGTGGATCATAGAATTCATCCAAGTGAATCAGCGGTTAGAAACTATTGGTGAAGACGTTATTGGGTCGTGGGCGAAGGCTTACTGGCAGACGGGACTGAGCGAGAAGTTAGGGATGCGGAAGGTCCTGGAGGGCCGCATCGAGAGTTCAGAGGGGAACAAGTCTGCCCGTGACAACGGTACCTCAGTAGAGCGCGGTGGTCTCGGCTCACCCCTGAAATTACACGAAAGCCCGCCTCCCTCAGAATCCCGAAAAACACAAAGCGACGGACTGTTGGCCAAGCCGAAACAATCTACCGTCCCGCCAATACTAGCATACATCCACCCCTCCCGCCCAGACTCCCCACTGCTTCGTCGTGTAGACACAGCACAGCTCCTTCTCACCGTATCGTTACAACTTGCAAAACTACCCTCCATTGAAGAGACGGGTTTAGATGCAGCGTCTCCCTTTGCGCATTCGAGGAAGATCGCATACCCCGAGGGTGTTAAACCGCGTACAACGATTACCAGGCAGGATTGCTTGATTGCCGATAATGTCATGGTGGAAGAGAAAACGTCGATCAAAGAGAGCGTCGTTGGAGCCAACTGCCAAATCAAGGAGGGCGCCAAGCTATTCCAATGTCTCCTGATGGACGGCGTGGTGGTGGGCAAGGGCTGCAAGCTAACCCGGTGCATTCTGGGAAAGAGGAGCGAGGTGGGAGAGGGGTCGACCCTCACAGACTGCGAGGTCCAGGAGAACCTGTTGGTGGAACCAAAGAGTAAGTTCGCAGTTTCTTTCCTCCCAATCTAGCCCAACCCGACCCAACCCAACCCAAGATGACCTAGGCCAACCCGGGATCCCGGCACTCGGGGGTATTTACCATGGGGGCGGTGTTATCCATGCGTGTGCGTTTACAATAATCGCCAACTAACATATTGCCATCCGCAGCTGAGGACAAAGATAGCAAACTTATGAGCTCGTCCGGGATGGAAGCCAGCGAGCAGGAGATGCAGGACGCGCTGCTGGACGAGGAACTTATGGAGGGCGGTGCGGGCGGCAGCGCCTAGAATAGCACGCATATACATACGTATAGTAGGTTGGCAGGTGAAATTAAGACGGGTTCGCGACCCGGCACCTCGGTATCCAATGGTCCATGTGTTGTTGCTCCGGCGGGGATTATCCCGCTACTTTGGCACAATCACCGTTATATACCATGTACCAGCATGTTTGTCGTTTATGATGATCATGTGTGCTTACGTGTAATCGCGCTGCTCAAGGCACAGAGATGAGGTTTGCATAAGCTATGAGGTCGACGTAATTTCGGTTCCCTGGATAGGTTATCCAGTATGGTAGGCTCACGGTACATTTATGCAGGAGTAGTTGGAGTGGCCCCATGTTTTCTTGATATGAGCATTCGGGAAGCCAAACTGGGTCAGCTATGTAGCGACGAACCTGGAAGGACGGAATTGAACCATGGCTCTGGTCTCTGGTGCTGCGCAGTTAGTTCAACGAGAACCACATGAGCTGGGTAAATCATTGAGGTGTTGGAAACCGGGCAGCCGGGGGGGTGCTGACTGCTGCCGCCACGTTATATCTATATTCATTCATTTGTGTTTCTTGTGGATGGGAAAGAGGCTTATAGAGGCTGTTATGACTATCGAGAAGGGTTGATACCTGTTACAAATGAGCGTATATCCTATAAGAAATAGTGCTACACGGTGATAGTGGTGGTGCGTCAATTATTTGTCGTGGGTCACCAGCAGTTACAGCATGGGCGTGATTCACTACGTAGTTTACATATGTAACCCGTATAATGCTTGGTTTTAGCAACAGATTCTGTTCTTCGCGAAATTCACATTAAACTACGAGATTGTCGTGCATGATAACATTCACACGTACTTGAGTACCGTATTACCCAAGTATGTACCGTTCTTATCAGGTAAGTTGTTGTTTGTCAGCTCCATGAATCACTGCACCCCAAATATATGAAAACTGTCGATCCTGTACAAGGTTGTGCATAATCGACATATGTCTAAATTGAGCATCCCCCGGATACGTATTGTTGATCTGGTGTTATAGATTGGCTGAGAATAGGGGTTAAGCACATGTGCCTATCTGGAGGATTGAAGAGAGCAGTATCTATCACATGAGTACTACAAGATGAGTGGGTATGTGTCTGTTAGGAAAACCTAGGGCTTTGCCTATTACTTCAACATGCTTTGGTATGTTGTGACGATGGTGATTCCACCTACGTGTGACCAGGTGTAACCAAGCGGGCAGGTCCGAATTTGGCCCCTTTCTAAGTTACTAGTTTTAGTCTATTGTTTCTGACTCCCTGATTCTGGTCTATTGTTTTCGGCCAGTCCGACTAACAGCATGCTTGGATCGCCAGTGACTACGCTGCATACTGTGTAGCCAAACAGATAGGAGGACTGGCTTTCCATGGCGAGCTTCAGCTAGGCATCCATCTATATTAAAGGATATGCGTGGCCGACGGATGACTATATAGTAACCTCGGTCTGCAAATCTGGATCATTTCCTGTGATTCTAGGGCATCGCCACCGATATGGAGTCGTTCGGCATATAAGCCCGTTGCTGAAGGTCCCCGCGTACGCAGTGGACCGGGGACCACCCTTAAGGCTGCCATGGTCTTGGACCGTGGGCCATGTGGTTGACATACTAGATGAAAGAGGTGACACGACATGATGTAGCGAGTATAATGCCTGCGGAAGTGGTTATGAAGAGGACTCAAATTAAGCTTAGTACCTAGGACGTAGGACCTTCGTCGATCTCTTATGGGACACGGTATATTGTTTGTCACGGAGGCAGGCATATTCATTATGCCCATATCTTCACTCTAATGAGCACCTTGAACAGGTTAAGGCCCGGCTATTATAATAATCGGTTTCGTGGCGGCCCTAGAAAACTGTTCCTGAATATTTGGAAATCTTATTTTAGTTTCTCCTTAATCTTCACGCAAAAAGCTGAACAGTGTTAGTAGTGTACACTGTCTGGTTAGATAAACTTAAGCGCTTGTAAGGGTATTCAACTAACATTATACGTACTGTCACTCCTGTACTACGTAGGTTGCCGCCCAACCACGGATTCGGATGGCTGCACCTCGGAGCCGACTTCGATTCGCTACCCGTGGATTATTTCGGGTTGGTACTAGATCTTGATTCGAGTCTCACCGTGCAACGAAGCACAGCAGACAGCCCCATGCAACGGTTGGATAGGTCTGGGCAACGTCCTATCAACGGCGACGAGAGCCCGTAGGCATCCTAAAAGTTAAAGCGAGAGGTGATTGAATGGCGCCGACGGAAGTCGGAATAGAGAACCCGCGACAGGTCATGAGAGAACCAACAGAGCTTTTGTTGCTGTTATCTGGTCATTTGTTAATTGTTAAGCGGATAACAAACATCTTTACCTAACCATAACGATCCTACTGGATGTTTAATAACTGCAACATGGCAAGCGATTCTCTTAGGAGTTTGGTGTCCATTGAAGAAGCATAGCTACCTACCCCATTCCCAGAATGGAAAATCGTACTGTATAGCCCACATCGGAAGACGAGGCCAGCATCCGACAAAGATATGTGCACTTAAACCTCAAGAAGAGAATCGGAAGGTGGCTGAGAGCGGCTTGTGTGGTGGACATGGGTCTTCCTTCGGCCGTAGGCGACACTTACTAACTCGTGAGAGACAATCCGAGAAGTATTGAATGTAATACTTTTCTTCTGATGTATCTACTGGCTAGCCACCGATCACGCCAAACACTGCAGGATACAAGTGTGTTGGGATGGCATTGACTACACAACATCATAGTATAATTTCTGATGTATTTTACCCGTACATGGTCATTTTACTAGATGCTACTTATCAGACTTCAGGGGCCCTATAATTATTGAATCCACTGAGAGCTCGAGGAGAGGGCATTGGCGACCGTTCCAAGTCTCCTGGTCACTGGTATGCTAGCGCATTGGTGATGGCTGCCTCGGTCACTTGTGTTCCACTTATTAATCAAGCTCATGTATGTACGAAGCAGTGCCCTGGTGTGGTTGGTAGATCTCGCCAGCAGTTGCCACTGCGGAGTATGCAGATAGATCATGCCCTCGAGAAATTTCAGCTTGGCGCCTTCGCCGTGAGTAGCCACTTACAGATCTAGGCGTTGCCATGACTCTGGCCACGCGTGGAGAATAGCTTATTTGTATAAGCGCCACATAACGACCTATCATATGTGCGGAGGACCATCCGCTCATGGCTCTTAATGCTGAAATCATAGAATCTTCACCCATGAGGAGCTTGTCCATGTTCATGTTTGTAACGTCCACACAGGGGAGCCTCTTCAATAACACTATCTATTTAAGCATTCAAGCTTCATCACAAACGTAGAACGATGGAATGATAAGTCGTTGGATTCTTAATAGTGGTGTAGAATAAGAGGATGAATCTAGGCTTTCTCAGGGGTCGTTTAGAGACACCACATCTACCGCCAGGCGATTCCCTTGTTTGATGTCAACTAAATGACCCTTCTATCCAAGGAGATAACCACATTGTAATTCAAACCAATATTGCATTGAAAGTTCCCTGCTTCCATAGGTGAATAATCGGCGGTTGTAGACTAGTTTCTAGGGTATTCAAGCATACCATATTAATGTTAAGTCAACGTCTTTGTTCAGAACCGCAGATGGGACAAATTTCAGTAACATGGTTCTCGACACGTAGGTAACCTCCGAGTTTTGGATTTGGCTCATTTGGATTTTTGTTTGGACAATCAGTATCCGTACAAGGGAGGTCCTTTGTGTAGGACACATGCTGAGGCGTACACCAATAGTACCATATTTCTCTGACACACATTGTAGAGGAGAAAGAGAGATTAACTTGAGTGTTGTGGTAAGCTGAGGTTTTAAGTTCGAATGTGAGGATGGATTGCAAGTTCAGAATGTGGTAACAAAACATAAGAGTTCAAAATATGTTCCAACGACGACTATAGTGTATATCTTATACTCTAGAACATTCAATACAGATGCGAGAATGCCTGTTTATCCCACATCCATTATCTGGAGCATTCTAAGTATGGTTCACTAGCATATAGCCTTCAGCTTCTTGTTTATATCGACTATAAGTGAAACTGACCCAATCACGGCACACCCCCAAATTAAGGGTGGCAGACGCATGCACGACACTTAATGAAGGAAAATACGATTTCTACAGATGAGATCGAAGATGAAGCTTACTGGGTTGGTGTGGAGGATATATCGGAAATATTAGAGCTTTGGCGCCACAATAGTCAATCAGCAAGCATGCATTCCTTAGGACTATGATATAAGTCACCTTTGAAGTTTATTTGTCTACTAGATAAGGTGTATTGCTTCCATATGATGAGCCTCAGAATTAATTTGTCTCCTAGAATTCCGAGTCACATAGACTAAAACTACGAGGTTCTCTAGCTCTGACTACGTAGTCCTCGTTACAATAATGCCCATGAAGACTATAATCACAGAGCTGGAATGCACCGACAAGATGGCAGTTTCAAATATATACTTACCGACGATCATATTATCTTGGATGAAATCTAAGCTACTAACCTTTTCGAAGGCCAAGATTTATGCACTGTTAAAATTCGTACAAACAGATTCTAGATCTCCTAAAGCACTTGGAATCGGCACCCAAGGGGAATGCCATGATTCTTTCTGATAGGATTATGGCCTAAACAAGAATACCAATGCAAGATAGCATGGATTCTAGTAATAACTTCAAGATTCGGCTGAGCGGAAATAGAGCGTAGTAGCCCGGAAAGCAAGTAAATTAAGCGTGATCAATGACGGTACCAAAGCATGACCCCCAGCGAATCTCGCAGTATGTTGACGTAGTTCATACTTCTCGGCGGGCCTTTTAACGTAACTTTAACACTTCGTGTAGGAAGGCAGAAGAGGTAATTCAAGTCATATTGCTTAAGATGTGAACTATCAACTATCTCTTCCAGTAACCGTTGCAGACTTCCATAGCCGTGAGGACGCTGGCTTAGGGGCTGGAGGCCCGCTTGCCAACTTTATTCATCCCGGGTAACGCCTGTATTTGCGCAAATTTTCGGATGGAGTTCTTATTACTTGCAGCATCGAGACATATTGCTATTTTAAGGCCGCTACATAAATTAAATGCTTCACAACTTTCGAGAAGATGGGGATCAGCCAATGACTGCTAGTGACTATATAGGAGCAAGATGATGATCGAACCAACAAAATCTCCTTTTGCTCAGATACTTGAGATGCGGGTGAGAGACTGCCTGCACATTGCTACTTTGTAGAAGATGGCGTTTATTGATATCGTTGGGGAACGTCGCGTGCTGAGTGGCTTGTGAGCCCGCTGCGGAAAGTATTCGACATACCAAGTGCATGAGCAAGGTTTGAGATATTGTTGACTTGCTGAATCTATTAATTCTGCTTGGAGCCTAATTGCCTCCAGCCTAAGGGTTTCATGAATACAACCCCTGAATCAATCGAGCGGTTGCATATTTGGGCCTCTCTTCATTATGTTCAATGACACATTTGGAAAGGTATCATATCCATAATAGGGGGTCTCCGCCATTGGAACGATGAAGCCGTAGGGTGGCTCATACGCGTGGGTTATCCGACTTCATGTGTGAAATGTTTGCTTGCTCAGGGGTTATGCTTGATATGTCCCTAACACTCAACGGCAACAACGTATGGGTTCGTGCTCGGGAAGAAGCTGGAGATTCTACTGCCAGACGCCTTGAAGATCAATCGACCCTTATATATTATACGGAGTAAATTGACTTCTGCAAGGGTGCATAGACGAAGGCAACGGATCAAATACAGAGAGAAGCTACTGAGAACTTTTTCAACAATAGTTTAGAGTAATCTGTCTTCTTTTTGGACAGGAGCGCGCAACTGTCGCGACAACGCGACTTAGGGAGAGAATAAGATTATATTCACAGTTACAGTACAATGAATCGCTGTAAAAGGCGAGATCTACCAGCTGTTTCGACACAATTGAGGGGGCGCGTGAGTACTACTCAGTGTCTTCAAAAAAGTTCTAAATGGAATGACTTTGTCTTCGAGAGTGACCGCAAGCCACACAAGGTACAAAGCAAGGCATACCTTGAAGGGGGGTTACATTCAGAGAGCTAGAGGGACATCAAAATGACATGTCGCGAGACTAAAAGCGCCACGCAGCATGCAGGGTACCCCTGAACGGAGTGCCAGAGCAGTGACTAGGGCCGTCAAAGACTAGATGCCTTGATGCCGAGGAGAGCCGTGAGTTGTGAATAGGTAGATTAAACGCTGGGCATATTTACCGATACATTGGTTAGTTGGTATCAACGAAGTTTGTTGTCGTGATTCCTAACTCGAGACGAGAGATGGGCTACCTATCTTGGATAACGATCACACCATCTGTGTTGGAGTCAGCATGAAAGAAGAAGTCGGATGGGTAGATCAAGCGCTGTGACCAACCCGAATGCATTGCCGTTCGGGTAGCAGGACCGATCCTTCGAGACACCGGATGGAATGTTGGGCAAAGTCGGCAGCGGGTGTTGTTCAATAACCGAGATAGCTAGATACATACACGTCAGCCGTTTCGAAGTTATATATATCAGATCTTCGAACCATATCATTGAATCGTATAGATCGCCGACGGCTACTGCAATTCAGGGCATATTACGTGAATACAAGCAATTCGGAGAGGAAATTCATGTATCATGAGTGCTTTGCAAATATAATGACCTAACTTGCTGGAACGATCGGATGTTGATGTTTTATTACTAGGACCAGATTGACTATAGCGTATTGTACTCTAGACTGTCACAACGTTTAGCAGATCAGTGGGGTGCAGTGGATGGAGGCTCCGGATTGGCTCCAAAAAGGGATCTGCGGCTTGGCTCGACGTCTGGATAGACGTATACTAGACCAAGTAAGCTGAGGGCGTTGGATAGTAGATACTTTAGAGAACCCAAGTCTCTCCGGAATGTACAACCTGCTCTTAGGAGGCCGTGGAGCTTTTCTCAATGAAGTGAATTGTCGGGCTAGTTGCTGTAATAGACATGAATTCAGTCTCGAATCAATAAACAAGACGATCTCTCTCCTGCCAGCCACTTGATAAATCTGGGCAAGACCACATACACTGTATGCATCCGCATATATCAGATGCATAGCATAAGCCTAGACTCGTGTAGATGGGTATAATCTATCTCTCCTGTCATGGGTTTTCATATCTAGCAGGATCGCATTCTTTGAAACATCCATCCTTATAAACAATCCTATTTCGTCTTATAAAAAGAAACCATACATCAACCATGTTTGCCCTTTAAGGCGCCCTTATTCGACTTTTGCTAAAGTAGTCAGTGTCGAGGCCAGCCTAGAATCGGTCGCGGTACTAAGAGGCTATTGGCCATCCAAACATGGTCAGCCATGCCCCAGCGGTTCTAGGCTGCTAGGTCAGCGAAACTCACCATCCAACGTCTAAACACGTACCTGGATTAGAGAACGAGGACCATGATCGTCCCTAGGAAACGTGAGCTAAATGGATTAGGCACGCACAGGGACCGCCAAGACCCCCTTAAGAGGCCGTCCGCACAACTAGCCCCAACCCAGCACTCGAAATAGTTTATTTGTCACTTATCTCATCGTCGTCCTGGTTGCTATTGGTAGAATATGGCACCTTGTAATGAAAACGGCGACGTTAGTGTCTTTTCTTAGAGAACGTTATGATGACAAACAAACTTCAAACTAGAACTTCTATTCTATTCATTTCAAACATTGTTACTGACATCATCTGCAACGATTCATCGGCCTTATCCATGAGCGGTTTCTTGCATCAGTGACGTCGATCAACAGTTTCGACAGCAGTGACTTGCGTTACAGTATAGATATTAGCGCCAATGTCTGGTGTCTATTGCTTAATGGTTATAGTCTAGGCAGGTACAGGTATTGCCTGACTCAGCCTGTGTCTTATGTCTCGCTCAAGACAGCCTCAAAGAAAAGCAGGCCAGAATGCGGGGCTATATGGTGTGCTTCATTCCTGAATCCCATTCCAAGTGGTGAAGACAGCTCTACATTTCCTCCTGGCCGGGGTCAAAGTAGAGACGACCAAAAAAAAAAAAAAAAAAAAAAAAAAAAAAAAAAAAAGACTCCAACACGCCTGTACGGTAGATCTTAGCGGAGTACGTACCTGTTTAAGCCAATATACACGCGAGATCGATTGCTTCTTTTGTATCAAGTCGAAAAAGTCAGTTGACTACTCTGAGATGCTTGCTGTGCTGCTTATGTCCTTGGTGTATCGTCCTGCGTCTTTTTATTTCTAAATTTATTGCATATAGGCCACCCTCAATACCAAGATCCCATCCAGATTGGCTGGCGGGTCTGCAGGTTGGTTGCTTGGTTGTCGTTGCAAGGATTCAACGACCCGAACCTTTGGGTCCTCATGTATCTCTTGACTTGTCGAAACCAACTGGGGAGGCTTGCGACGAATAACCCATTACAACTGTGGAGACGTGATTTACAGGCAGGAAATGGCCAAATGGAGGGAGTCCTCTTTAAGTTGGGGGTGGTGGCTTAAAGACAACAACGTACTAAATGACTATCTTGCCTCGACCACTATTCTCAAGTACCGTCTAAATCAGTGGCTGCTCTACTCGGTGCTTGCAAGCCACCGTGCGTCTTCATTCCTGTCATATCCTCCTTGTATCCATATCCTTGCGGGCCGAAATCTAAGTATATTGGCTAGACCATCCCCAGTTTGTATTTGCTTTATAAGTCAGTGTCTAATCGAAGGGATATTCGTCTCTAATTTTGATAGCACCTATCTTTGGAACTCCTGTATATCTATTGGCTATCCCCTCATTCCTTTTGTGCCCCACGAAGCTTTCTATCTGCATCTCTCAACGGATTTAATAAGTGTCGGCATCATTCCTCGATATCTGACGCAACCCTTGGTTACGGCCCTTGCTCCCAAGTTTCTTAGGTATGACAATGGATATCCACATGGACCTAAGAGTGGGTTTCGACGAGGATTTTGCCTTCGGAACCCAGTCATCGGTATCCTGTGCTTCATCGGCTGGCAGCTTCTCAACTGCTTCTAACGCGAGTTCCTTACCCGATCCGTTTACACCCACATCAGGTCGCTCAACTCCCGGACTTCGATTCACGTCGATGGAAAATGATTCCGTCTCATACCCGCCTCCAGGAGGATTCGACTTGACACCGCCGACATCAGCCTTCGGCGGCTATTTTCCTCCAGATGTCAAGACGGAGTCCCCCCGATACGTGGACCACAACGATATTTCACCAAGCCTAAGTCGAAAGTCTAGTATGCAAGCTACGACCATGAACTTTGATTATGCCCCAATGCTTCCGGCCACAATAGTATCCCAGAATCACTCTCTGGAATCGGCCAACCCTCAGGCGCTGGGACATTACTCGTTTGCGGATCAGATCACGTCCCCTCCATACCCAATTTCTACGCCGGGATATACGCTCGACGACACTTCTTGCGAAATGTCATCAATGTGGGCCTGGCCGGGTGACGGTTCTGAGTCCTTCTTCGCAAGGGGCAACTCCCCTTCATCTTCTCCCGCTGAACATCTCCATTCTCAAAGACGCGGTGACCTAGCTCCGTCCTATCTTGCCAGTCATGGCAAGAGACGATTCAACATGGAGGAATTACAACAGAAAACTACGGCACTCCATCAGATACAGCATGATCATCGTGTTCAGGTAAAGAGGCAAAGAATGGGTCATAATAGGGGATTACCGGGGGGCATTCAGCGAATTCCACCAGGAACGCACAAATGCCTTGTTCCAGGCTGTCCTAAGCCGCCCTTTAAGCGACAAGAGCATCTCAAAAGACATATTCTCACGTGAGTATTCCTCTCGAAATTACTCTAGGTTGTGTGTCACTAACATGATCATCAGTTGCCATACGCCAGATGCTGTCAGGACTACCTGTCCATTTTGCGGAAGGCGTTTCAATCGCAGGGACAACTACCGGCAGCACCTCAGCTTACACACCATAAAGACTCGCTCAATTCGTCGGACGGACTACTTCCCTGAAGCTCAGGCACTTTACGATGAAGAAATGAGGAAAACTAAACAGCGAAGCCACACGAAGAAAAAGAACCCGGCATTGAAAGAAGAAGCATTCAAAGAAGAATGCTAGGTAGAACAATACCCCCAACCAATGAGCCTTATACAACACAAAATTTTGGCGACGCAGCCACGACATTGACGACTAGGCTCTCAGGCCAGACGAAAAAAGGTTTCGTGAGATGGGATTTGGTGAGGCAACATGTGGAGTTCAGGTTTTAGGTTTATCAAATTTTGCATGTGGTGATAGCGAGTCTACTATTCATGGCGTACGGCACATTTGAAGGACTTCATGGCCGGGGAACTGCACCTGTATCATTATTGGAAACTTATACTGACTGTATCGGAGTTCACCCCTGCAACAGGCCAATGTTTTGTGCTCAGGATTCTGGCTGCGAATTTCTAGGAGAGGTTCTGTACTGGAGTGTTATATCATAGAATGGGAGTCAAGTTGCGGCATGGGACCAAACGTTTGCAGCTTTGGCAGCTTTACTCTCACAACATTGAGGATTGATTCATGATCCGAATGTTTTGATGATCTGCCGATTCTCATAGTATCATGCCTATTGAAAGATCACGCACATCTCTGACCTGCCACCCCGCATAAGTCAACCGAACCGTAAACCGATGGGTATGTTTCACACCCAAGCAGGGGAACCTCGCACAGCCAAGCAATATGACTGAGACAGCCAACCAAAGAGCCTCGACTGGACTCAGATCAACGCCTCACATCTAGACCTGCCCCGGTTTTAAATGTATCCTTGGGAAATGTAGATGGCTATCTTTCATGCCCGTCATCTAGAGAAGACTACTGCGTGTCTTGTTTTCGAAGCCAGTATTGGCTTTCCATCATTACATTTGCAACATATGACCCTGAATCGTACGATATGATGATTAGCTGCCATTAGATTTGACCTGTAACTTTAGTCAGGAAACTCACCTTCTGTGTTTGACGCCTTCTATCATTCTAATGAAAACTTGGGGGTCCGTTCGAGCTTCAGCACTAGGTTGGCTGTAGATGTAGAGCAACGCTGTCTAGCAATGCATGACACGGAACCCTGTGTGTCGAAACCTGCTTGGACGAGAAAAGAGAACCAACTCTTCCTCCGTCACAACAATTGACTGACCATGTCAACTAACACCAACTACGTAATGTCAAGTTGTTGGCTTGATGGTAACACCAGCAAAACCCAAACCAACGCACAAGTTCACCGTCCACCACAGTTATCGGCGGTCACACGACTGGCAGAGGCGTTTAACTTTCTCTCATCTTCCAGTTACACGGCATATCGAAAATACTCGCGTAACATTTTCATATGAAGCCATATCGAGTAAGGCTTGGCGAAGGCATTATTCATACTCGGGAGCGTTTTGCACTAATACCGAGTATAAGCAATGTGGCTGGCGGGAAGTGGCGCGTCCTATGAAAAACACCGGAGATGAGAGTCGCGAAGATTCCTCCCCGATGAGCGGAAAAATGGCAGCCACAACTAAGGTCGATCGGTTGATCGCTGTATTATTGGGGGCTGATTATGCTTTTTTAAATTCTCGCGGCGGAACACTCTGCCCTGCGCGGGGAGCGCGAGCGTCCGAGGGCAGGGTATATCCGACTTTGTTGGTAGAGCGAGCCGAGCCCTTTCACCTGACCACGTCGCTGTGCAGTATAAACCCACTTGCAGATAAAGATGGCAATCTTTTGCGTTTACGTTGCATCCAACCGCATATACGCGCCGGCAATGCCACCGGACCGGAGGCATTGCTCGGAATCCTGAGAAAGCGGTAAAGGGCGCAGCTCTTGGCATGGCGCTTGAGACCCAGCAGCCTGGTTCAGTCGCGTGAATGGATACTGTGTGATGCGACTTCGTAGGGCTTCGGCATTCCAAGGCGAGCTCGCGCACTGCGCGAATTTCCCACCCCAGCGCCAACCGCCCCTCGCACCGTGAACGTGAGGCCTACTGATATGTGTTCATCAGGAATCCACCCCGAGAGTCTATAAGTACCGAAACAAAATATTACAAAAGTAACGGGAGTTGTTGGAAAATCCGGGGCTATGGTGAGTCGTGAGGTCATCCCCAGACTTACCGTGTAGTTACTTTTTTGGGATAAGCCTGCTGACGCCGTTTCCAGGAGAACAACGAAATGAGAAGGTGAATGACATGGAATAGAAAATGACCGACGTATGCTCGGCGATCTGACGCTAGTGCCACCTCGGCTTGCAAAGCTTGTCATATCTGAAAAATCGCCTATCACGATGCTGTTTACAACAACACCTTGGGCCGCGATGGCATTCTGCTCATAACCTGTTATGTTGCCAATCGGTCACAGCCACAGTTAGCTCTTCAATCTCTGTTTTGCAACATACCTCTGGCATCATCCTATCCATGTCCCCTTCCTATCTGTGTTAATGCAAAGTATGGTGCAACCGAGCTCAGCGATGCTCGCTGCTTTAGCCTTGATTTTGGGATTATAGCCCAATCACATGCTGAAGGATTTCTTTCAGCCCAACCTGCTTCGCTTGCCCGAAAGTTGGCGGTTGGTTTTCCAACTGGAGGATAGTCACAGAGTACGAGTTCATGTGCTCCGGGATATTCCATGGGGAAGCGATTTGTATCTCCGCTTGAATAAGGCACGTTAAGCTCATGGTATGTTTGCTAAGTACTTCGCGGCGATACCGTTATCATAATTCAAATAGGCAACAATAAGAAAGTGAATCACCTATTTTTACCCACCCGGAGGTCCAGGATAACGGTTTCGGACACTACCGAAAATAATTATTTTCCTGGGCTCCGGGCTCTGGGCCACTTGATAACTTTAAGATGCCAAACTAGTAAGATATCTGTTATAGTACAACATTAATGATTCTATAAATGAATCACGTTTATTACTTAATTTGTGAATGTACATAGTTTAGCGACCAGGCTTGCTGAGGGTTATTTACTCCAGCTTATGATACGCACATAGTTCCCTAAAAGAGGTAATGCTTCCCAGAGAAGTGATATATTGTTAAAGATAAAGAATATGGTATAACTACGGGGTGATTGTGTAAATACTTGAATTTAATGATTGTCTGTTAGGGACTTGGGATTTTAGAGATGTTCATGACTGGTTATGTTAGTATGTGATGAGAATAATACCGCAGAGTGATTAACAATCAACCGTTACCTCACCGACGCATTAATTTAGTTAATAATAGAATAGCCGCCGGCTAGACAACGCTGTGAAGGACCGAATAATTAAGAGCAATAATAAGGCTTATCCCGAGACAGACCGTAGGTAAGTTTAATATTCGAATAGAAACAGCACAGTAATTAATACAATACATCTAGTAGTGGAGGGTTACACGACAACGCCTTGCACCATGTCTCGGGAGCCCACAGAGCTGATAGGGTCACGGGAGCTGAGAGAATTAACAACAACTCATTGGCACACTAATTGTGAGCATATTTGGATGAATACCTGGCCACATATAGCCACTGCATTGAATTCCTGCAGGACAGTATCAACGGAATCACGGATTAGGGGTAGAAGAGTTAGTAAACCAGCGTCTGAACACATGGTAGTTCCCTCCTAGATGTAATTAATTACAAACATATGTAGTCATCTGTGTTCGCCACAGCTGTAAGCTAGCGAGCTCTTTTTTCATAAGTTAGCGAGCTGACAAGCTAGGCGTTCGATATGTCTCATATCAGTACGCCGAAGGCTGCCGCTGAAATATGGCAGTTTGCGCGTCATCGCAGCCTTGCAGTCGGATTTTTTTTTTTAATGAGCATTATATGTACCTACCGTGCAAATCATATCTAATGCATACATCCCGTTTTCCAATTGAAAAGGCGATCTGTTTATGAAGACGTACCGACAAGAGCTTTGCGAACACCGATCGATGTTTCTGCGCTGTGAGAATGTTGGTATGGATGGTAAGTTGTATTAGGCGAAACTGCATAATCGTACTACCTTGATAATGTGATCTATTCGATGATGACATATCTTCCATCTCAGTCTTAATAGCGCTTAATAAAATTACTCTGTTCAGAGCTGTTCAGAGGCATATTCACCAGGCCAGTTGCCAAGACTCCCGCACCAACGTCTTTTCTTGTACTGGGCGTATATTCCAGATTTGTCTCTCAACCATTAGGCCTAGGGTGATGAAAGTTAGCTATGATATTATTACTGCAGCTATGTCAAGGGTTCAAAGGAGGGCCGGCGAGCGGAAGTTGATGTGGATGTTGAAGCTTAATACATAATGATTTTATCCTACAGGTCCACTGATATGCCGTGCCCTTCTTAAGTTTTCGGAATAACCATTAACATTATGGACAAGGCCGAGAATTCGGGTGGTATCAAGTCCAATAAGCCGGCTTCTGATATTTCGGATGTAAATCTTTAGCATTCATAGTTTATATGAAGTATAATATAATGAATAATCATGCTGTATTCCTGTTGGGAGAGTTTGCACTCATGTGAATGAAGTTGAATCAGATGTGTGGTTGTTGTTTTCTTTGAGTATCTTGGTAGAGCTACTCTTTTCGGCCTTCAACTGAGGTTTGCGACCAATCAGCGATTTATTATGTACAACCTATCAATGACATGGGTTACCCGATTATGTGATTACGAAATACCCAGGTACGTACCTAGGTACCTAGATGGGCGAAACGGCATCAATTCGGGTTAACCAAATATCCGGCGGGGCTTATCTTATCGGGAGCGTTTTACTTGGCGTTACATGCCTGCACGTACCTCTGCGTCGCATTTCGACTCATACTTCAAACGAGGGGCAGACGGAATGACTCTTCGATAATCCCGCCTCTCACATCCTGTCCCTCCCTCACCCCTCAACACCCATCTGTGGTCGTGCAGATAATTTTGGTCCTGCTTATTTGACCATCATACGATACCGAAATCATGGCGGACCTAGTAGAAAGTACCGCTAAGTTGCAGCTCGACGAGGAGACGGGCGAGATGGTGTCCAAAGCCGAACTGAAGAAGCGACAGAAGAAACGAGAGAAGGCCAAGGCGAAAGAGGCTGCAAGAAGTGAGGAGAAAGCGAACCCTGCAAAGCCGAACACCAAGCCGAAGGCGACGATCGAGGAGCCGACCATTGATCCCGACAGCATGTTCAAGACGGGCTTCTTGGACGAGGTCTTCAAGATCAGGCCTATGAAGCCCGTATTCACCCGGTTTCCTCCCGAGCCGAACGGCTTTCTTCACATAGGGCACGCGAAGGCCATTGCGATCAACTTCGGTTTCGCTAGATTCCATGGGGGCCAATGTTATTTACGGTAAGAATACTATAGTAACACGATTTACGCGAAACGGCATCCTTGCTGATTCCAGAGCATAGTTATGATGATACCAATCCCGAGGCTGAGGAGCAGGTGTACTTCGACGCTATTCTTGAGATGATAGAATGGCTGGGTTTTACGCCCTACAAGATCACTTACTCCTCAGATAATTTTCAGAAGCTATACGACCTCGCGGAGAAGCTGATAGAGCTAGAAAAGGCGTATGTGTGTCACTGCAGCGACGTCGAGATCAAACTTCAGCGTGGCGGTGAGAAGGGTACGGCTGGCCCGCGCTACCGTTGCAAGCATGCCGAGCAGTCCGTTGAAGAGAACCTGAAGAAGTTTAGAGACATGAGAGATGGTCACTACAAGCCCCAGGAGGCTTTCCTTAGAATGAAGCAAGGTCGGTTTTATAGTTCGGACTTAGTGTCTAATGACTTGAGCTGACCTCTTTCTAGAGTAAGCCATTAACTAAGCCGGCCGATAAAACATGGGGAAAGACTAACTCTCCTTAGCATAACGGACGGCAATCCCCAGATGTGGGACCTTGCTGCGTACAGAGTTCTTGATGTAAGTGCCATCTGTACACCTATTCTACTTCAAACACAGTCTAGGAACTTATGTGGATCTGCTGGGACGCGTCTAAATTTGAATATATTTGTTGTACTTGCTAACTTCTGAATTTCTTCAAGACCCCCCATTTCCGTACCGGCGATCAATGGAAGATCTATCCTACCTATGATTTCACGCACTGTCTATGTGATTCTTTCGAGGGAATCGTGAGTATAATCTAAGCATGGATGCTGTGGACCTGCTCGGATTGCTAATATTTTCGTTAAGACACATTCCCTATGCACAACTGAATTCGGTATGCGATATTGAAATTTCTTCTTGCTCCTGTTGTGTCCATCCCTTTGGAGGTTCAAATTAAATCGAGATCGGCTCTTTTTGAGTTTCCTTCTATGATATCTATTGACCATGCATGCAGTCCAAAGCAGAGTCAGCTACGAATGGCTGAACAAGACCCTCGGGGTATATGAACCAATGCAACGGTACGTTCACCACCAAAAAAGAGAGACCTATCAAGACGTCTTGATTGTCCCTATCTAGGTTTACTAATTGATTCACAGGGAATATGGTAGATTGTCGATTGCCGGCACGATCCTCTCCAAGCGGAAAATCCTCAAGCTTGTAGAGCAGAAGATCGTCCGAGGATGGAATGACCCTCGTCTGTATACACTAATTGGGATCCAGCGCCGGGGTGTCCCGCCAGGTGCCATTTTGGAGTTTGTGAACGAGCTCGGTGTTACGACTACCAACTCTGTCATTGAGATCAAACGCTTCGAGCAGGCTGTCCGGAAGTATCTAGAGCGCACAGTCCCGCGGTTGATGCTGATTCTAGACCCTGTCCCTGTAGTTATTGAAGATGCCGATGACCTGGATGGGAACCCTCTCACTATTCCTTTCAGCCCGAAGGACCCTAAGATGGGCACACATGAGATCTCGTTCTCTAAAACAATCTATATCGACCGCTCAGATTTCAGAGAGGAAGATGATCCGTCATTTTTCCGCCTTGCTCCTGGAAAGGTAAGGATATTGTGAATTTGAGCAGGGTGACAAGACTTGCTAATTGTCGGTGCTTAGACTGTTGGGCTCCTCCAGGTGCCTTATCCTATCAAGGCTGTGTCATTCACCAAGGACGACGCGACTGGCAAGGTCGCGGAAATCAGAGCTGTATTCGATCGAGAGAAGAAGAAACCAAAGGCCTACATTCAATGGGTGCCGTCCGAAGCAGCGGGATCCCGAAGGGCCGAAGCAAGAGTGTACAATTCGTTATTCAAGTCTGACAATCCCAATGATGCGCCTGACGGGTTCTTGAACGACATTAACCCTGAAAGTGAGATCATATATCCGAACGCCTTGATAGAGTCTGGTTTCGACGAGGTTAAGCGAAGGGCCCCATGGCCGGAAGCTGCGGGCGAGAGCGAGCTCGGAAAAGGAGGACCGGAAAGTGTACGTTTCCAGGCAATGCGAATCGCGTACTTCGCGTTGGATTCGGACTCCACCAACGATCGCATCATTCTCAACAGAATTGTGCCACTAAAAGAAGATGGGGGCAAGAATTAGAGTTTCTGGGAGATTGGGCATTGCGTGAACAAGGGGGCATAGCCGGTGGCGTATGAAACAGACTTGATTTCTGATACCAACAAGTAGTAGAGACATTTCTTCGTCTCAAATAGATTTGACTTCAGAGTTGCACACGTTCTCATCGTTTGCGACACACGTATACATTGGCCAGGAAAGAAACTAACTTGATCGCATTCGTAAGTAGAGGTAGAGTAAGGCGATTTTCGTCTGCGCTTTATCATCATAGGAGTTTTGCTTTCTATAATTTCTACGAATCACGACAGCAAGCCCGTCTAAGCTATCGTTTGACTTTTGTAAAGACCATATAGAAACCATACGCGCGTATTTATGAATTAGGTTCGTTCGAATGCTATCAATCCCATCCATAAATACTTCTCGACCTACCAAACCGCCGTTGTGGCTGTGCAGTGCAAGCTGAATCGTGATCTTATGATGTCAGCCACCCCTGCTACAACAACTTTATGAGTCGTCGCTCATCAACTTCATCTTGTAATGACCAATAACATCGGTATAATTTATCGAATATCAGTCGGTAGCCTGCTATGGAAATTCTACCTTCATATGCAGAAGCAACTACCAATCCGGATTGGCTTGACTTGGTGGCTTTGTATGTTCCTGTTGTAGACTGGTATCGATGCTCCTTAGTGGACGGCCGGTTTTATCGTCAGTTTGCACCTCGTCTTTGGAAGGATCCTTTGGTGACTGTAAGACATCTCGGCTTACACCCGAATGACGGTATGTACGAATTTCCCAAGTTATTTTCAAATTATTCGACAAGAATCAATTCACGGCTAAGCCTTAGACTGGCGTCTCTTAGATCTAGCGTGGTATCGTCGTTTCATCAGTAGGCACGTCAGGAATGTGAGACTCGAAGTTCGATCTTATGTCCATTCGCTAGACTTCCGGGAGTTCGCCCTACGAGCATCGGGACTCTACTCGTCAGAGGCAAGCGAACGAGCCATCTCGGAAAGTTTCCGGCAGCTACCTGAAATATTCCCGAGACTTGTATGCCTACTCGTAGACGGGCATCCAGAGCTTGATCCTGGGCTTTTGACAGCTACACGCTCATCGTCGCAATCTTTACAGCTACTTGACCTAACCCGCTGTCGACAGGAGCTCACACCTAAGCTTTTCAATTCAGGATTCTTCAGAAACCTAGTCTATTTGGATGTGTCATTCATACCTGGATCTGTCAGGACGGCGATCCAGTCTTCTTTAAACCCTCAATCATTGCCAGAACTCCGCATACTACGAGTAGCAGGAAGGGAGGTTGACAATTCAACCGCTACACTACTATTTCGGACCTTTCGGTGCCAACTATGGAGTCTGGATCTTAGTTATAACAAGTTAGGAGATGAAGCCATCGATGACTTGGTTGAACATTGTTTCCCGGCTTCGTCGTTTCACACAAGTGCGCACTTCGAGAAAGAAGGGAAGCTTGTATCGCCGAAGAACATTGGCAGTCGGAACTACGGTCCCTTTTGGTTCATCGAAGAATCTGAGACTAGTTCCTGTTTCCAGCACCCAGAGCGCTACCTTGCAGATTCGCCTATGTACTCTCAACGAGCAGACCGAACCGACTTGCAGGAATGGCAAGTTGTCCGCCCCGATGGGCTTTCTCCTCTTAAGCGTGACGATGCGAATGCTGTGAAAGAGTTACTTCTAGACGAGGCAATACCGGCTACTACAGGTACCTCTCGGGCCCTGAGAGGCCAGGCCCGCATAGGATACGGCGGTCTCACGCATCTTCACTTGAATGGAAACAGATTCACGGTGTCGGGGATCGAGAGGCTCCTGCGAACGTCTCGAGGGCGACTCGAACACTTCGAGTGCGACTCTTGTGTCTGCAGCCAACCTAATACCAAACAAGGTGGTGCTTTGAAGCAGTTGAACGTTGTGGGCCTTCCAGGTTCTGCATACCTATTCCGTCCTGTTATATCATCTGGCATCAGGTCTTTACGGGTGCACCATTCCATCATCACACAGATTCCGAGTGTTTCCATGGAAGGACTTTCCCTAGCGTCGGCCATACGTCTCGCGGAAGGGCCCTTACTCGGGAATGTTCGTCGCGCATACCCTCGACCCTTGGTACCAGACACTAACCCAAGGATTACTTCTTTGACACTAACCAATATCCCAGCGCGCTCAACAGGTCCTATCATTGAACAGCTGACCCGGTTCTTAGATCTCGTATCTACACAGCAGAAAGCTATCAACGACGTCAGAGCGTTGTCCAGAGGACGAGGCCCATCGGTTATTAGAGGTCTTCGTCATATCCGTCTCGAGCTAGAACCCGGGTTTTTGGACGATACGTCCGGTACAGCGACAGACGAGGATGTGGACTTCGACAGGCTCCTCGACCCGGGCGACGAGAATTTCGGCAACGAAACGTCCGGCTTTTTCGACGCCCACTCGTTGGGAATTACATCCAGAGCAAACGAGAAACCCCAAGCGGGCTCTGGTATCGCCTCAAATACTATTAACACAGGGTCGTCCCACGGCCGATGGACTTCCGGACGTCTGAAATCATACCCGTACTCAGACGTCGACAGCCCATATGTGACCCAGCTTGTCGACGCGAAGGACTCCTGGACCGGCAACGTCTTCTCCGTCCCCGTATGGATCGGCTCCGGCGTCCTCGGACCCCACGCCGCCGTCAACGAATATATGTGGAACGTCCAGGACCCGGACCTCCGCTCCAACATCGGGCCGGCGTCACCGAATCACGTCGCCGCTGGCGTGCCCCCCGGGTCGCACATCTATCACGCTGCCTGGGACGCCATAGTGTTCCCCAGGAACGTCCAGGCAGCGGTGGCGGCAGCTAAGTCCGACTCCCCCTTCCGAGACGTGGCCGCGGCTATCAAGGAGTACCGCCTACGGACTCGGGGCACGGCCGAGCATTGGGATGGGAAGCTCGAGTTGGTGAGGACGGATGGCGCGGCGCGGTATCTTAGATCTGAGTATTGGCGCTGAAGCAAGTCACCTGGGTATTCGGGGCTTGCTCGATGGCGTTTTCCAAGGGCTTAGGTACCACATCCGTACAGGCTTATGTTGCTGTTGGTCGGGTTGTTGTCCCATGCATAAGTACATGGCCATGGCCTCACTCTTAGTTGGTATTGATGCAGCTCTGGGGATTACTACAGTAGAGTAGAGTAGTGTAAAGCCAAATTGACGGAATCCTGTGAACGCGCGGAACTGCGCGGCTTCGTATACATGGAGGATTTATGAAAGCGCGGGAGCCTTCGCTGCCTAGTCTGCCTAGATCGTGAACGTGAAGTTATGTATAGAAACAATAAAATTACAGTTTTCAAGGATGCATTGGGGGTTACAGAGATATGATAACATCTGATGTAATTTACTATATATTTCTATGGCAGCACTAACACGGTCTATCTACTTCAACCCCTGTATATAAGCTGACCTAGACCTCGGCTCCTTTGGTGAACCGCCCCGCATACAATATTGTATGTAGAGCTTCGCCAACCTCCAACATCGACCCCATTGAGAGGCCAATATGACGCGAATTGCTCCGAGATTTCTCGCATATATATCGATTACTGTTATACCGACCACATAACATGTCCGACACAGCACAGCAAAGGATACTCGCTCTAGGAAACCAGCTTTCCCCGCAGAGTACCTTCGAAGGAATCCCAACAATCAAGAAGCTCGCTGGCAGATCCGCCGGGCCACGGGTGGAGGGAAAGGTTGTCATTATCACTGGTATGCTGAATTCGTTCCTCTTTTACGGCATGGGGTAGGAGTTGACGGAAGCGTCATACATACAGGAGCCAACTCGATTCTGGGCATCGGTCGAGCAAGCGCGCATCAGTTCGCCGAGAACGGCGCGAAGGCGATCTACATTTGCGATTACGACGGCAAGCACCTCGAGACACATAGACGCGAGATAAATTCGTTATATCCTAGAGTCGACATCCATGTGCGCCAATTCGACGCGGCTGACGAGAACGCCGTAAAGGATGTGGTGGATCATGCTCTGAACACATATGGACGACTAGATGTATTCTTCGCGAATGCCGGTATCGTAGGGCGACCGTCGCTGTTCACTGATATAGGGAAGGAAGAATTCATGAAGGTGATGAACACAAATGCCGCAAGGTTCGTCCATACGAATCCATACCGTTGCATTTGGCAAACGACCCGGCCCTAACATTGCACTGACCAGCGCGTTTCTCGCCGCCAAGTATGCAGCACCGGCTATGATGAGGACTTCAGAGGAGAAGAAGGCCTCTTCCGGGAGCATTATTGCTACTGCTTCGGTCGCAGGCCTACGATCAAATGCTGGCACTACGCCGTACGCCGCGTCCAAGGCGGCGGTCATCTCCCTCGCCCAGACGATAGCATATCAACTCGCAGGAACGGGAGTCCGCGTCAACGCACTCTGTCCCGGCCTGATCGAGACCGGCATGACAGCACCAACCTTCGAGGCCGCGCGGGCTCGAGGCACGGAGAAGAAAATCGGGCAGCTTAACCCGTTGAAGCGGGCCGGGATCGCTGACGAGGTTGCTCGTGTTGCCCTCTTCCTCGGCTCGGATGAATCTAGCTATGTAAACGGCCAAGCCTGGGCTGTCGATGGTGGTCTCAGCGCTGGACATCCCTTTGTGCCTGGTAAATTGGCATGAATGTATGGTCAAGTCTACGCATATGAGAGTCAAAATGTAACGGCCACAGCTCATATATATTTGCGACTACTTCGCGTCTCCAATAGTATACTCTAACTAATAGAGCAAGCACGAGACTTCGGCAGGCTGTTTCATCCACCGCTACCTACCCAACAGCATGATCATCTGCTTCTAGCCTCGTGTCCACTTCCCTTCGGGCCTATGCTCTGGTTACCATTACCTACTCTCCTATTGGCTCTTGCTGAATTATATCATCCCGTCTGTATACGTGGGCGACCCCAAGTAAGGCGGAGTGAAATATCGGGATGGTCTTGGCTTAGGATTCAAGGAAACCTTAACCACCGCTCCGCATGGAAGCACTCGCACAATAGGCTGTTCAAGCACCGCTCAGCGCTTGACATCGTCCGCATTGTAATATTCCTACCTATCACAACCTCTGGGACACGGCTACGAAATGCAGGAGACGTACAAGGTTACTTCAAGATGCTTCAAGCCTCGTAGGGGGAATTCTATATACTACTCTAAGTCCTTGGCACTCTCTTAATCTGGGACAGTGTGTGAAAGCCGCGCGTCCACGTTACATTGGTAATTGCGTTAGATTGGTATTCTTGCCCTGCTATGCTTGATCTGAAAAGCTTTTCTTCCGGAATAATAGAACTTGAAGCTGCAGAATTTCACAAACGAAGGGAGAAATGGAGATGTCAGGCGACAGAACCTCCTTCTATACTAGTACAAGAACGCCTCCGTGTCTCCACCCCGGAAACTGACATACCTACGTATCTTCTAGGTGTATAGACTTCATCCGAGCTGTTTCCCCCACATTCCGAAAGTCTCGGCACGGCTCCTCTCCACTCTAGTACCACCTGGTCAGAGATCCTTTCATGTTGTTCTGATCCAACCGAGCCTTCAGTATCGTCGTGCTTTCAAATGCTATATCTTCATTGGCTATCAATACCTACCTGTTTCGGCGACCAGCCGAGCAGGACTGGGGGTCCCCTGATTTGACCCGATATCAGATACTTGGGGGGATCTCTGTAAAACATCCGGCAGAAGCCAGTTTAGGAGGGTGCTTGGTATTGTCACTGGGGTCAAGAGACAAGAGGGTAGCAACGTTGGATCTTGCGTGATACGGGCTCTGATCGAGGCTTCGACCGGGCGGCTACCGGCCGGTAATATAGATCATATCATGTAAACGGGCGAAGATATAAAGACGATGACGATTCTTAAAGTTGCTTGTGCTTAGACTTGCCTCCATCTTAACCGGGGTTTTCATTCCTTCTGTAGCCCTTCGTTCCCTCGAACTCTCAGACACCCCCTTGTAAGTTACAATGGTCAACGTACGAGCAATCGCCGCCGCTCTAGCGGTCACCTCCTTCATCGGGGCCGCCGTTGCTCATCCGGGCGAGAGCAAAGAGGCGATAAACCATGAGAGGGCGTTGCACAACTACGCCCAGGCTGGTGCTCGCCGTGCCATTAGCGGATGTGCAGCCTCTCCTCACTCTGCTGCTTTGAAGGCTCGCTCGGTTGCTCGCCGTGCTGCCACGGCCCAAAGCCTCCGTGAGAAGCGTGGCCTCGTTGGAAGTAAGTTGCGTATCACACTTTGGTAGTTCCGGTAACTAAACCCCCCTGGCAGAGCGTATGAAGTCCAAGCGAGACCAGGCAGAGCTTGAGCAGTACTTGAATGTCACCCACGACGTATCAGAGCTGGGCTATGACTTGGACACCCCGCTGGACACTATCTTTGACTCGAACTCGACTTGTGCTCTCGTCCCCGAGGTCACTATCGGCCCCTATTGGGTCGCAGGAGAGCTGATTAGGGTGAGTGAGCAACTCCTTCTACACGATTCGCTCTATACTCGCTTTGTCCAGCATTTGATTTGTCATACTCATGACCCTTCCTGTCCGCGCGTCACAAAGAGCACTGCTAACACCAAAGCCGGTAGCCTGATATCACCGAAAGTGAGCCGGGAGTGCCGCTCCATCTCGACCTGCAATTCATAGACATCAACAACTGCGAACCCCTGCCCAACGTGCTAGTTGACATCTGGCACTGCAACTCCACCGGGGTCTACTCCGGCGTGGCATCGATGGGACAGGGCGGCCTCAACAGCACCTACGGCCGCGGAGTGCAGCCGACCGACGAGGACGGCGTGGTGCAGTTCGACACCGTGTTCCCGGGGCACTACCAGGGCCGGACGCCGCACATCCACCTGATGAGCACGGAGAACGCGACGGTGCTGCCCAACAGCACGTACCTGACGGACGGCAAGGCCAACCACATCGGGCAGCTGTTCTTCGACCAGAGCCTCATCGACGCCGTCAGGCTGCTCGAGCCCTACAGCACCAACACGCAGCCCCTGACCCTCAACGTCGACGACGGCATCGACGCCCAGACCTCCACCGCCGACTACGACCCCTTCGTCGACTACATCCTCCTCGGCGGCGACCTCCAGGACGGCCTCCTCGCCTACCTCACCGTCTTCGTTGACACCACCGCTAACCAGACGGACCAGGCCCACGCGGCGGCCCACTACTACGAGGGAGGCGGCGTTGCCAGCCCCGGCGGTGGATTCCCCGGCGGTCCTGGTGGTCCTGGCGGCCCGGGCGGCCCTCCTACTCAGGGTGACTAAGCGTTTGGGGGATTATCTCCGTTGCAATGCTTTCAGATCATTTAACCTACTCGCGGATTTTACAAAGTGTAATTAGGTAGAGAGGGACTTATCTGTACATAGTCTGTCCTGTGGTTGCGGGTGCGCTCTCTAGATACAAAATGACTGTCATTACCATTATGCTGGACTATTTGTCTTTGCGAGCATGTCTCCATTAAATGGGATTGTCGCATTTCCTCCAGCTAGAACCACAGAGCGTTTTACTATTGCGTACGTTTTGTGCCTCGGGAGTCAGCTCATTTCCAAACATGCAGTAGCGCTCACTAAACCCGGCTTGCGCATAATCCAAGTATCCCATCATATTCGCTAATAGTCCCGACCGGTTCAGAAGTACTAGAGGAACTAATTCGTAGTGCTAATTACCCAGGTTTTGTTTTGCCGTCTGAAGTCCCATATCTGAGCAGAGCATCGCCGCTAGGGTACAATGCCAATGAGTAGAAGATATCTTACAACTCCAGTAAGTAAGCATGGACACACAAGAACCCTTCCTATAATGTCCTCTTATAGAAGACAAGACTAGCATATATATATATATATATATATATATATATATATATATATATATATATACGACCGTTGTCAAAAGTAACAATGCTTGCTGTTGAATCAAACAGTCGCCTCTAGGTGTCCTAAACCAGGAGGATGCAGAGTTGAACGTGCCACAATACTAAAGATTAGAAAGAGAAAGGGGACTCAAATCGTCACTGGACTAAACTCACCTTCGTACTCGGTGACAGTTTTGCTTCATGATTAGCTCCCCGCGCCGTGATTATCTTATTTCGGTTGCCTTCTTAGGAGAAGAGGATTGTTCTACATAGTAACCCCTCAAGGAGACCCCAGCGCGAGTGGGAAAGCCTACTAGTATCTTCCTATTTATCTACTTCAGAGTTATACATCCGGTTGCACTTCGATATAAAAACAACGCCTTTTATATATTCTAGCTGATTCTCTGTATCAATATAACGGAAAGCATCTATCGCTGTTCGGTGTCTCCTAGGTTATCTATCCGAGCAACCAACCATTCCCCCCCTCCCTCCCCCCCCCCCAAGCTAATACTCAATTTCCCTCGCCAGAATGCTTCAGAAATAACAGTTGGCAGGCCGCATCTAGCATCTCGTAGGCTGCCTCCTCGCCATTTTCCCATTTTTCTTTCTGGAGAATAGGGTTGGCCGCCCAGGCGTCGTCTACGTTCCTCATGAAAGCCTCCTTACTTTCGTCCGCAACTTCTGGCTGCTGTCCACCGTCGTTCTCCACCGAGTCCGAAGCTCCGCCAATGTCATCGTTACTGATCTCAGTAGAGAGGCTGCCATAGGTGCTGTCGTGAGTAGCTGTCGACTCGGACTGCTCGGTCTCCGTATCCAGCAATTCGAGGGATTGCGATCGGAGAATCTTATCGCTCGAGACTTCTTGCGTATTATACATGTCAGCGTTCGTACCCGTGGCAATATTTTCAGGCGTGATCATACTTGGCAACACTTCCCTCCTGCTGGACGACGACGATGCCGCTGCGGGCTTTCTCTTCCTCGAAGGTTTCACAGTCTCAGGTCGTTTCCAATCAAGACCCAGCTTATTGAGAACATGGTGGCTGTCGTATCGGCGATAGTAATGGCATACCTTGCAGGTCGTATGGCCGCACTTCTTGCATCGGTGCATGACACAATGTCTGGACTTGTCACATTGGTCACACTTCCTGTTACCAAGCCTAGTTATCTTAGCGTATTCCTGATGGTTGTAATCTAGGCTTGAAGGTGAAGGGGGTGCGAAATATACGGAATCCGGGCGCGACGGAAAAGAGGTCGCTAGATATGCGGGATCCGGATTCATGAAACCTCCTGGGTTAGTACTATGTGGGATGTGTGTGTTGTTACGCGAGCAATTGTCAATATTGTGTGCATAGCCATCGTGTTGGTTGTACTCGTTGTCTCGAAGCTGAAGCTGGGGGTAGGCAGTGGGTGTAAGGTATTGAGATCTATCATATAGAGAATCCATGTTGTTAATGAGTATTAGTTGTTGAAGCTCTAAAGGAAGGAGAGATTAGAAAGATTCAGAAAGAAAGACCAGTAGTTATATAAATTCATAAATTCATAAACTCATAGGACGGAAGGGACATATGAGTCTGTCGACTCATCGCCCCTGTGTTCGTTGTAGACCGCCTAGGATCACGAACGAAATGAAATAATGGCAAGGTTGAACCACAAGGGCATTTGATTGGGGTCATAATCACAGCGTATTCAGTCGCAAGAGGCAATCACTTGTTGCATTTCAGTAGGAGCAAGCAGGTAAGTTTGTAGCAAATCTCATCTCATCTCAGGCGTCTTCGATAACAGTATACACCAGTCGAAAGGAGTTTCAAGAACTAAGTCTTCACCCGATAAAAGTTTGTAGCGAGTATCACCGCTGTCAGGACCGGTCATGATCTAGTCAAACATGCAAACAACTTTTGTCTGTTCTTGAGAGACTCGGTTCCCTCTGCTCTTCTATCTAGATGTTAATATTAAGAAAGTCTGCGCCGTAGTTAGCCCGTGGCAACCTGTTAGATTACCAGCGTGTCCACCAAATGAAATAATTGTAGATAGGTAACTAATGCTTGTTAACTGTTATAGGTACGTGTCAATAATACGTTGAAAATAACATGTACCTATTGATTATCTTAAACGCCTGCAGCTTGTTATGCTAGTGAAATGCCAAGTACATTGGGCGGGTGTTACCAAATCTACTATGTACTGTTGAAGAATCAAGAATTGGCGGCAACAGGAGTTGTATCGACGATGAAGAACGGCTAATCCACAAACCTATTCCATCTAATAAGCATGTGATTCACCATACAACCGTTGTAGTCAGTCCAATGACAGCTAAACATCCAGTGTAACCTAAGTTGTCTCGGGCTTAAGTGCCGAGTCCTCAGTTCCAGCTCCAGCCCCAGCTCCAGCTCGCTTCAACAACCTCGAGTCAAACAGGGGCTTGTCTTGGCTTGTCTTGGCTTAGGTTAACTTTGGTACGCTCACCCAAACTAAACCATCGAGTTCCCCGGGCGATCCAGCTCCTCGCGCACGGGCACGCCCCCGATGCCCTTCTCGCCGGGGACGTTGGTGGTGCCGCCCTCGATGCCGACGTCGGTGAGGCCCGAGTCCGAGGCCACGGGGGCCTCGCCCGGCGCGTGGCCGTCCTTGTGGGCCGGCGCGTTGGGGGCGCCTAGGCCTTGGGCTGGAAACGGGTTTTAACGTTACTTACTTTGTAGTCTTACGAGTTGGTTGATGACCAAGGTACATTGCGTTGGGTTGGGCTGGGTTGGGTTGGATGGACGTGGTTGCTGCTGTAGGCTGACATAACATAGGTAACATACCCTGGGCTTGTTTCTTCTCGAACTTCTCGCTGGCGGCGTGGCTCTGGCCGGGGGTCTTGGAGGGTGCCATTTTGCGAATCGTTTGTTTGCTTGTGCGTTCTTCTGAGATGGTATTTCTGTTTGGGGTGTATGTACTTGTATGTAGGTAGACAGAAGTCGTGTCTTCTTATCCCTCGATAGGTCGCGTGGTTGGTTTTGTATGTTGATAGTGAGGTGAGAAAAGTGAACAATGGATTTTCTTCGCATGTCTCTGTTGGAAGCTTAATACATAATATATCGACCGCCTGGCGGCCATTACGTCAATATCCCTATCAACAGTCGTTGATGTCATTTCGGCCAGGGGTGCCATCGGGGTATATGCTCCACTTGCGGCTGATCCCGACCTGCGATCTGCGATCTGCTGTGGGGTAGAGGCCATCTCTAACGTCTTTCCCCCGGGCATGGTAGCGTGCTAGACACGGAGCATTGCAGGGGCTTTCCGCCAGAGGTATCTTCCCGAGGCCTTTCCATGCTCATTACCCCGTGCTCCTGTTCCATGCAGTCTACCCGTCCCACTCCGTCCTTATTAAAGCCCCGGAAAACTATAAATATATAGATAGATCCGACATCTGATACGGATCTGTCACAAACCCTTCCCAATCACATCTATGGAGTACATGCCCAAATCTCTGCAAGGACTCCTCCATTATATAAACTTGTTGGTCTCGAAGCCCAATGATTATAGAATATCAACTATAGACATGAAGCTTAAGAGTAATAGCAGCAGCAGTGGTAGTAGTAACAATACCATGGAGATAATATATATACAAGTGACCACGAACTCCCTTGCTGACACCCCCCTCACCTCTTTCTTTTTTGAACATGTCCTGGCCGTCCAATCAATCAACCAACCAACCCATCACGGGCTATATCCCTAAACACCTTAAGTAGCCGACCCCCCAATGCAGCAGTAGAAACGAACACTTGGTGTAGTCGTGTGGTTAGCTAACCCGCCAACCCAGAAAATGGCGGGTCGTGTTCGAGATCATAATCAATCATCATCATACGCCTTCTCGTGTGCTAATATATTGCAACAAATTCCATAGTGCACGCTGCTGGCTGAATGCCTCGCCCGCCTGCTCGCCCGCTCGTACTGCACTCAGTGGAAAACCAAGCGCTCACTCACTCACTCACTCACTTATGGGTATATATATGGAATGCTCCGGTAGCTCGGACGGCGATTGCTAGCTTGCTGTCTGAACATTTTTATAAATCAAGGGAAAGACAGTAGCAATAGCATCAACAGTATGAAATATAGATAGATCACCGGTAGACGGGACTCGACCCGATGAACCGCTTGCGACTCGACTCACGGCGCGCTCGAGTCCCCCGGAAACAACCCCAACATGTCTCCGGGGAAGTAGTCGCCGAACCAGGAGAGCATCTCGGTGCTCTCGAAACTCGTGAGATGCTGCCCGATGTCTGTCTCGTTATCGTACGTGAGCAGGTGTAAGCCCCCGGCCGATGCAGCCGGTCCGAGGTACGAGTAGCCGCTCGAGGCGAGGCCGCTGCCGCTCTGGGCGAAGTTGGAGGGCCCTCCGTCCGCCGACGACGATGAGTACGCGGTTCCGCTGCCTCCGGGAGTGCTGTGGCCTGCCGTCCCGATCGTCTGGCTCTGCGTCGTGCTGGACGGCGAAGCGCCCGTCGCGTAGCCCGACGGGTCGTAACCCGACGAATGTTGCGACGGGGGCGTGAACGACGCCGAGGCCATGCTCATCGTGCCCTGTGTGGCGGTGGGCATGGCTAAGGGCATCTTGCCGTCGGGCATGGTGGGCCCCTTAGTCGGGTCATCTTCGGATAGGCTCTCGTACCGTAGATACGACTTGCCTTGAGCCGAGGAGCTTGAGAATCGACGAGGGTTACTAACCGAATGGCGTAGAGCTGACGTATTAGGCTGGGGGTAGGCGGGTGGGTACATAGAACCGGTGGCTTCGGGGAGGCTTTGGCGTATGGGGTCATAGATCATATTTCCTGGCGGCGTGGATGCCGACACAGGTGCGGCAGATGTGGATCTCGACTGGGAAGGTTGCACGCCTTGTGGTGGTGCAAGACCAGAGTTACCAACTGGGTTCTGAAATAGGAGGGTCAAGCTCGAGTTTGGTGAGTTCGTCGTCCCCGTCAATGACCATGCCAGTGGGGGTCCATTATCCGGGATCGGTGAGGCGGGAAACTCGAGCTGTCTTGTAAACTGGTGGATGGCGCTGTTATGCTGCTTTCGTCTAGTGCGCTCGTATTCTTCGATGGTGTACGTCTCGCAATCCCAGTGGCCTTCCAACTTCTGGTCCAGAGCCGTGAGAATATACCTGACGCCACCCCAGTACGTGTGCATTTGCTTCAGAGCCTTATAGCAGGCTTGATAGTTTTGATTCGCCGCCGACGCAAGCAAATGGTGTCTGGAAGAGGGTCCTGAGTCCACGGCGGCTATACCTCCTTTACTTCCTCCCAGGCTCTTCGCCTCGCAAGAGGGTGTAACATCCCCAGAGACTGACTGCGATCCTCCACTGGACTTTGATTCTACTAGGAACGCACATGCTGCGATATAGATTGGCTGGGAAGTAAATGGGTTGCCAATGAAACACTTGGGGTCGAGCAATTCGGCAAACGCGAGGATGTCGGCGATTGTCTTCGCACTGGACATAGATAGCTCTCGACTATGTGGTCTCAACTGATGCGCCCGGCTGATCGTACCATCTTTCGTTAACAGTGTTGGCTGATGGAGGACGATAATCAAAGCGTGAAACCACAAATGTAGCAGAATGAAGGTGGTGCCTTGGCCGTTCTTAACGTGAGCCTGGAAGTTGTTGGCATCGAATCGAAGTCGTGCGTGCGTTTTCTGATGGAACCTTGTGAGCTCGTTTTCCATATGAACAAGCTTATCGAGCTTATCTTGTGTGAGATCCTGAGCATGCACGATCTTGTTTAGCACATCGGATACCCGACCATAGAGATGAATAATCTGTAGGAGGGATGGGAACGGATCCGGCCAGCCGGACTTTAGGCTGACGCCGGATTTGGGAAATGCTAGTTCAAAATCATCATCTTTGAGCGTAACTGGTCGACCAACACCGGAGGAGATGACTCGATCGAGGAAAAAAACGGCCCAGAAAGTATCGATCCGTTCCTGTTCCACCTCCATCTGTTCTTGCGGACTAAGTGAATCCTCGACGGCAGATTGCTGATTCTGGTTGGGGAAATCATTGGCTCTGTTATAGTCCCGGGTATACCAAGGATCTTTCTCGCCTTGATACCGCACGCCATCTTCTTTGGTCAGTCCCAGGTCGACTGCCATACGGATAGCTATGCCGAGGTACATCCACAACGCGCTGTCTTGGTCGGCGCCGAAGCTGTCGTATGCCATCAACAAGCAAGCCTGGACGGCAGAGACCGAGGGACAGGGGAACGTGTCCACAGTCGCCGCCTTCGCCCGCTGAGCGTAGGTGCAACCATACTCAGACTTCGCCAGCTTCCCGTCATTGCAGTTTCGAAATAGGGGGTGGTCTGAGAACCGAGCTGCTAGCGCGCACACACTGTCCACTAATATCGGTTCTACCCTCTTCTCTTGGACTAGTTTGCGAAACTTGTTACGACGCAGAAAGGGATAATTGCTCCCTAGGTGTAGGAAGAAGGTATCGACCAGGTGAAGAATCAGAGGAGGGACGGGGTTCGTATCATCGACATCGTAGAGGGGCATGTCCTCCAGTTGGTGAAGCTCATGGTCGTGAGGCATTGAATTTACCAAGCTGGAAAACATTGAGCCAGTGCTAGGTGAGGTAGCAGACATGGAGCTCCGCCTGTTATCCTTCACCTTGACGACCATCTGCTTAAAACCCGGTACTATGGCAGTGGGCCCAAAGAAGCGAAAGTAAGGCACGCTCTGGCCCTCGGTATGGTATTGTACGGGCGAACTAGCGGTAGGACTAGGATCATCTTGGGTCGAGAAGGAGTGGTTTCGAGGGTTGGTCGGTCGGCGGCCCAGGGGCTCGGGGCGTGGCGTATGTTGGGCCGGATTTTGTTCCCACTCCATGGTCTCCGACTTCAATTGCATGGTAGGTGTGGTAGCAGGATCATGAGCCAAGTCAGACAACGGCCGAGAGCACGCTGGAACATCGTCGGTGGTGTCAGACTGTTTGTTGTTGTTATGGTTGTTGTTATGATTATGATTATGATTATTTCCATTTCGTTTCTTCTTCCACTGCTGCTTGCGATAGACCTCTAGTTCATCGTCGATCGGCAGGTAATCATCGTCGTCATCGTCATCGTTGTCAGCGTCGTCATCGTCATTGTCTGGTTCGACTCGGGTAGCGTCGATGGCCACCAAGGTTGGCCCTCCGACCGACTCTTTCTTCTTCTCAAGGCCATCGGTGTAGCCCAAACATGTATGTCCGTTCTTAGTGCAAGTGGAACATGTGGGCTGTTCGCCGGCACACCTCGTCTTGCGCCTACGGCAGGTGAGGCATCTGACATCAAGAGAGAGACTAGGTCAGCTCAAGCACTCCGAATGTGTCCGCTGTCTGCTGTCTGCTGTCTGTTACGCCCTTCTCAGCTGGTGACGAGGATAGAAGAAAAAGGTAACTGAAAAATAACAACGGTAACAACGGTCGTATGTGACACGGAAATCCGTTCTGCCATCACCCGCCCAGCTCGACCAGCTTGACCAACCCGACCGTTGGGTTAATTATCGAAGTCGATGCAGATAAAAATGGAAAAAATAGAAACAGAAAAGAAAAATAAAAAGGAAGCCAAGCCCGCGACACTTACGCGGCATTTATCCTTCTTCTCTTCGTCGGCGGCTGGCCTTGGTTGTTGACAAATCGGATCTGCTTTGGCGTGGGCAAAGCATCGTGGCCATTTTTGTTGTTGTTATGGCTGTTGTTGGGGTTGTGATTGACGAGAGTCGCCATAGTCGGCGTCGGCAAGGGCGAAAGTGGGAAGCACGAACCTTTCGAGGGATGGTGGAAGTTCGGTGAAACTCTATCTCTCACGGTTGTAGCATGGACAGCATGATCAATGCTGCTGCTGCTGCTGCTGCTGCTGCTCCTGCTGAGGTTGCTGCTGGCTGCTGACTGCTGACTGCTGGCTGCTGCTGGCTCCTGCCAGTGGATGGATCTAAGGGTCGCGGGGTTTTTCTTTTCTTGGTGGATTCCACTGTGGGGTTCCGCTGCTCACTAGTGTAGGTAGCGCAGGTCTACTCCGTATTTTGCCCTGCTGCCTTATTAGGTACCAGCCTTATTACTGCACCTAGGTAGGGTATGTAAGTACCTAACCTAAGTATGGTATGTAGCCTAGTGCTGACCTACCTGGGACTCGTAGGTAGGTCATATGTAGGTCACAGGCTCAATCAGCTGCACTCTAGCGGTAAAATGCAGCGTACCGTAGCGTACCGTAGCGTACCCAGCGCAGAGGAAACTTCGTGACGGACTTGTTGGAAAGATGACGTAGGTTATATATATATATATATAGATCCAAGTTTGTTGAGTCGGTTCAAATGTTTCTTTATGTATAGGTTTAAGTATCCTTCAGTCTCATTGACGTAACCGTGTCCAGCCCAGCTGAGATCATCTATTTATTCGTCCTTCGTCCGGATATCCACGGCAGATATGAAGCTTTCGAACGAACGGCCAAGGATAGGATCAATTCGGAATTCATTCGGTTGTTCTTGTATTCTTCATTCATTCTCTTTGGATGTCATACATACGGATCAATCGTTTCTCAATGAAGTCATTGCTCTCTGTAAAAAGCAACTAAACACAACGGTTGGATAAAAGTCAGAGCTTTGAGGCAATCTGGTAGAAGCTATACCGACACGTGGAAATCGCCAAGAATAGTCGAGATAAGAGTGAGGTGTAACGAATTCGATGATCGTCTTCAAGACACGGAACCACGGTAGTTTGACAGACGGTGTGATGATGGGTGGCAGTCGACGAAACAAGTCGTTGCGAGAGCTAGTTGGGTTTCAGGGAACCAGCCATCACACAAGTGTTTCCCCAGACCCCAGACCCCAGACCGGAGGAATAAGCAAGCCAGTAAGATCTTGGTTGGTTTGGAACGGCTAACACGGAGGAAATAAACAGGATAATAGGGGACAGGTGATTGTCCGCAGTGAAGACTCGTCGACCCTATGATATGATATATTACCCTGCTTCGGCTTGCTGGCTCTGTTCACAGGAAGTCTTATTATAACCAGAGTAAGACGGATCGATCGAGAAGACCCGAGATGTGCAGTTAGTTAATAGTTGATGTTCGCAGTCGCACTTTGTGCTCTACGTGCTCTACATGCTTGTGGACGAGATTAGGTATACGTACCTACTTACTTACTTACTTACTTACTACTACTATAAGAGCACGCCGCAGATGGTTTGTTCCGATATTATAGCCTTGCTAGCATGATGGCTGGGGTGACATTGACAGCATTCGGTAATAATTCCGTGTCTACCTCTGTTAGGAATAGCATCGCTTCGCGACACGCCATAGGCAGATGAAGAAGTAGTTGTTGTCTGGTTGTCAGCACTGGCTGGCTGGCTGGGCCAGCTCACGTCGCAATGGATCTTTGACGCATGTGCCCCAAATCCGTCACACGGCAGATCCGAGTTGTAAATTGTGCTCAATTGGCATTTCCACTTACCTCTGCTGCGTACAATTTACCAAAACCATGCTTCAGATCCCGACCGGTTGGTGAGGGGTTAACGGGTTAACCACCAACGACGCCCACCACCATCACGACGGGCGTCAGCCGGTTGCGGCACACTCGGATGGGCGCGCACTCGCATTGGACTGCGATGCCTCGCTCTTAATCTAAACTGTGTGCTGGGGACTGCAGCAATTGGGAATTCGGGTGCAGCAGGTGTATGCAGACTCATCAATTCATATTTCCCTCTCACTTCCTTCTCGCCCGCCGGAATAACACTCTTCCCCATCTTGCAAAAAACAGACAAATGACGCGGACGGGAACACCTTCGATCATGTTTCTTAAAATAGGCTAAAGGTTAGAGACCCTGTCTTTTCCAACGCCGACGTTGCTACGGTATATGTCCATAATAAATATATGCATACATGTACGTAGTGACTCGTGAGGGCGTCCAATCCCTCACACCACCCGATCGATCGACGGATACGCGAACCCATTGGAGACCACACGCGCCTGGCACGCTATTGGTACCCGACTATGTTATTTCTCTTGTTACTGGCTCTGCTAGCGTCTTGTGTGGGTGAAACTTGGTCCGCCTATTCCCGTTGCATCTGTTATCAATCTGTAGAAGATGTCACGATTACAGTCCTATTATAGCTTCCGGGTTAGGTTTGATCACAGGTAACTCTTCGTAAAGGCCAAAACACGAAGGCAGTCTAGCCTGGTGATCCACGGACATTTGTTATCAAGCATCGCCACCTTTAGCTTTATATGAAGACTACTTGCAAGATGCCACTGTGGCGTGATGTATAGTCGTCTAAAGTAGAAGAAATTCAACTAGGGCATTTTTAGTTGAGCATATTGGCAATAGGTGTAACTAGGATGATTAGACCATGGGGTTGACTACTTGTGATACCTGTAGTAGGGGTCTCCAGACACACCTACCTACTATCTCACCTTATATGCATGCACCGTCGATTAACTAAAATGAAGCATTTCAGATAAGCGAGCTTCTTTTGTTCTAGAAGGTTATTGCACCCGGCGTCCCCTCCCTCCTCCAGGTGACCCCCGGCCCTCCTTACACCCCTCCCCCCTTTTTGCCTTCTTTCCAAACCCTTTATGTGGTTCGGAAGAGCGAGTGTGACAACCTCAAGTGATGTTTCGAGGGAATATTCGTCAAACCAGCTGAATTATGAGGCGAGATAGGTTCGACACCTATCAGCGCTATGCCGTTATTCGCTTTGTAGCTCGACTAATTATTATCCCATTCCATTTTGTTCAGTTCCTAACCAAGACGCCGTGGAACACCGAGTCTAATCCCAACAGCTTCCGGCTCACAGTATCAACCGAACACGATATTCACCCCCATCTCCGCGCTTACTTTCCTCCAAAGGTCGGTCTCCGGCATCGTCTCGGCGGAGACCTCGCCGCGCATATTATCTAGCCTCTTCCAGACCTCACGGATGATCCGCCAGGCCTTCTCGATGTTGGCCATGCCCTGGCGCAATTCGACTCCCGCGAATGCCTTCTGGGCCAGAGCTCTGTCCTCCGCACTGATTGCCTCGCACGCGGCCACGAAGAGAGGCCACAGCAAGGCCCCCATGGGCCCCTGGTGGGCGACTGTCTCGACGCAGTGTAGAAGCGACACGTGGGCGTGTTTCTGCACGAGTCCGTGGCGCGGTGGGTACGAGTATATAGCTCTGTATAGGTAGACGAAGGCGCTATGACGGTACGCTAGAGCATTGTGGAGGATGGACTGGAGTCGTCGTCGCTCCGGAATCTTCTCCTTTCCCTCGATGCTCTCTACCGTTTCATCGTCCTGGATGGTGATGTCTGGGGGAATAGACGGTTTCCATTGTGTGAGGGCGGTCTCGATGGATTGGGAAGTGCTTTCGAACTCCATTCTGAGGACGGCGATTTTCGAGGATTGCTGAGCTCGGATGGCTTGCTCGATGTCATTTTTCAAGGAGAGTAAGTTGGATAGGCGATGCATGATAGGCCACAGAGTCATAGCCATCCCCAGCAGCGTGTCCACATTGCTCAAGGGAGACGCGGGAGGGGCATTAAGAGGAGGAAAGGGGGTGAGGCAACCCGCGGCTGGAGCCGTGGAAAACGGGGCCGTGCCGAACGATAGTGCCGTGATAACATCGTAAAACCGAAAGGCCTAGGTGTTGTCAGAAATACAAGGTTGCTTGTCTAAGAGGAAAAGATATGTCTACGTACACGCTCTAGGAAGAGGCCAGCAGGACTAGAATCTTGATCTGAGGACATAATGGTCAAGGCACCCTTAAGATGCCCGTCCACAATGTTCGTTCTTCCGCGTTGGACAAGCTAGTAGAGCAATGCTTATTAGGGCAAAAAGCGCAGCGGCATGCCGGGAGTGCAACTCACAACTTCATAGTATACCAAAAGCATGATAGAGGCTAGAATCTCAACTTTGTGGATCTTCACATCGCGTTCGATTAGCCTGGACAGTCCCTGTATGGCTTGATTATGGAAGTACAGAGACTTCTCGGTATTCTCGACCCCGCGATATTCCAAGTGAGCGCTTGACAATGCGTAGATGGCATTCATGACCGGCAAGCTCTGGTACGAGAGCGGTAACACTAATTGCTGAAACGCGTTGCCAGACTCTTCTCGAAAAACAATCAAATGGGATAGGACATTGCAGAAATGGTCGATGAGGGCACGCCGGTTTGTTCGATCAGAGAACTCAGAGAAGGCCGGGAAGCGGAACTCCAGCATTGGGGATCCGACGGGACAAGGTGCGATCATTGCGAGGTCCGGCTGTAGCGATTGCGCTTGCGATGCTACACTGATGCTGGAGTCGCTCCACGGCACCATGTCCCTTGTTTGACCTCCGTCACTTGCAACACCGCGATCGTAAACCACAGAACTGACGCTGACGGGGGACAGAACGTTGTCATTTGTGTTGGAGAACCTCGTTAGTGACGGATCGTCATCATCCTGAGTCTCGATTAGGTTGAACCAGCCAGCGTCGGCAGTCTGTTCGATGATATCTTCCCGCCATTGGTCGACGTTCAAAATCTGTTCGTCCTCGTGTTGGCAATGCAATGCTAGCCCAGACGGCGGGTCTCTTTTCTTGCGTTGACGGGGTTTCACAGTTTCATAGGTGCATTGAAGGCTCTTTTCGGTACAACGCGCGCATTGTGGACGTCGCTCGTCGCATTTCTTCTTCTATTTCTCGCAAGCCGCTAGTCAGAGACGTCGCTCTTCTAGATAATTGGGGAGAATCGCAAGAGATCAGGCATGAAATAGGTGTCGTACTTTTTCTTTACTGCAGCCGCAAGCAATATTAGGACATGATGATCTCGTCAAATGGCGTGGTGTAGACCGCTCTTCGAGTTACATACCAAAAGGTGCAACCTGCTCGAGACCGTCTCTTCGGCACCCTTGCCGGTGCGAGTTTGGTGTACAATAACATATCACCGATCCGTGTCAGGCGACACGGCCATATTCTCATGTGTCCTTATGGCTCGCTCGGTGGTTGCGATACTATGCGAACTCACCCCTCTCTCTTAAACTTACACGATACCCGGTGGTGATTAGAAAATCGCTATGTACGCTGGCTGTCGTATAGGCAATTCGGTTAGAAGGGATGCGTGTTCGGGAACTCATATCTTGGGGATTCGCAAGGCATGAGGATTTGTCTTGGTTAGGATACGATTTGAATAGAACGAGAGAAAATGAGAGGGAAAAACCGCCAAGCTTCGAAGACTTTATGTAGTAGTGGGAGACCATGACTGACCGACCACATCGTCATGGTGGTTTGTGGGGTATGCATGAAGAAGAGAACGGTGGCACGCCACGCCACCCGCCCCTGGTTTGAGCAAGCTCCTCTCTGGACGGGCTCTGGACGGGACTCTGGACACGAATTCCGAAAAAGACTTCCGAAAAAGACAGGATGTCGAGGCTAAAGAGTCTAGAAGGTCGACCCCAAAGCGAAGGCGGGGAAACTCAGGAGATCGGATGGCGGGGTACCTGTGTACATGCCATTAGCGGCATAGTTTACACTGTTTAGTGCCCTGCTGATCGATTTGAAACAGGGGACAGGGGGGTTACCTGGCTACATATCGGGGCTCAGCCAAAAGTCACTACCTAGGCAGCTAGGTACTCTTAGCAGTCTTATTAGCTCACCTACTTAGGTAAGTAATCTACCTTCTATGCAGGCTCATTCTACTGTACGGAAGCATCTCGTCTAAATGCACACGGCTTGTTTGGGTCCTTTTCGGTGAGGATCGAGTTAATTATTCACGAATCAGAAGAAATACGCGCAGTGTCGTTATTTACGTACTTACCCAGATCTAGTATAAGTTCACGAGATCTTTTCTAGCGTTCGAGTTAACCTCAGTTCCAGAGATCGACAACGGAGCATTGCCTGGTTACTTTATATTTATTTTAATCTGTACGGGTCTGGAACGTTTCATGAGTCCAACGCCATTTTTCATGTACCTGATGGTAGACAGATAGATTGGTGGCGATTCCATCGTTTTATACCAGTGCATAAGTCCAGCGCCTCATCAGCCCATGCGACTAAGCAATTGAAGCTAAAATAAAAGTGACAGGCTAACTCCCTGACACCAACTGAACAGAGTCAACGACACGAACGACAGGACAGTGTGGGAACTATCTTAATCATTACTGTACTTGGACAGTCGGATCATAATACATGCCCGTCTCAAACAGAACACAATCATACGAAGCCAGCCCACTTTATCATTTATTAGTGAGTGATGGCTTGACGGGAACTCCTAGGTGAGAGGTAAAGCAACCCATAACGCCAGCCTCAAAACCTTACCTTTTCGTTCTGATGAGAACCGAATCTTGTACAGTTCGCCAAATATTCAGGTGCTTAGCGAGCAGTGTGAATAATTATGTCGGAATAGTATTGATTGTTTTGGTCTTGCCTAAAGCTAGCCAGGATTTTCTCAATGAGATGATAAGACAAGTATCATTTGGATTAGAAGAGTAGAGAATAGTCATGCATATGTACTTCGTGTCACCCACAGTGTATGCCTCATATTTATCAAGTGAGTGAGATTCACCATCATAACTTATTGGAAGAGTGTGTTGGATTTCTTTAATTCTGGTTACATACCTATCATTTCGCCTTACTATGAGAACATGAAATACTCAAATGAGTTTCATTCATCGCATGCCATGTCTCTGCCGCCAGCATTGCGCTGCTTCTTACCCCTATATTCAGGGTTGAAAATTTAGTTAGTTAGTTTAGTTAGGGTGCTAACTAAAACTAACTATAGTTTTTAAAATTAAAAACTAACTAAACTATAGTTTTTAAAAGTGCTAATTAAAACTAACTATAATTAGTTTAGTTAGTTATTAAACTTAAATAGCTATTAAATTTTCCGAAAATATATATAGCTTTATTATATATATAGCTAATATATAGCTAATATATAGCTAATATATAGTTAATATATAGCTAATATATAGCTAATATATAGCTAATATATAGCTAATATATAGCTAATATATAACTAATATATAGCTAATATATAGCTAATATATAACTAATATATATAGCTTTATAATATATATATATTCTTTAATAATTTAGTTATTAAGCTAACTAATTAAACTAATTATAGTTTTTAAAAATGCTAACTAATATTAACTATAGTTTTTAAAAGTGCTAACTAAAACTAACTAATTAAAAAACTAACTAAATTAACTTAAATATTAATATTACGGCAGTAGTTTTAGCGTACTTTATTTATTACTATAACCCTATAGTTATATATAAATAGCAATTAAATAAAATAAAGAATAAGTAAAGGTTTTATTATATACGTATAGCTATATATATTTAAACCTTTTCCTTTTTTTCCTTATCTTTATTATTTTATTATAATACACCTATTACTTAGCCGTGCTGTATATAAGTGCCGTTATATAATAATAAAGATCCTTTATAGCTGGATAGCTAGTTATATTTAAGGCATTATATTTAATGAGGTTTATTAGCTAGTTTTTTTAAAATCATTATCTCATTATTACATTAGCCTTATAAGGCAGCGATTCCATTATATAAGCCTTTTAAGGTAATAATAATACCTTTATTTTTATTAAACCAGTTACTTTAAACACTTACCGGGGTTTTTAGGTAATCGTATTAAATTTATACCTATTAGGCTCACTAATGCTGTCTTTTAAAATACCCTTAATTTTTTTTTTCATTAAATTAATTACTTAAATATATATAAAAAGCCGTAAGCACCTTATTAGGCTTATTAATGTTATCTTTTAAAATACCACCTTTTATTAACCAGTATTTAATACCTTAATTACTATATATCCTAGCAGTTTAGCCTTAAAAAGCACGTAAAACATTAAATCATTTTATGCGCATTAAGTACCTTTTGTTTCGATTTAAAGCCTATTAAGGCAGCGAGTTATTTTTTTTTTATTCGCGTTAGCAATACTTTTATTCTTTTCCCAGCTTATATTAGCAGGTTATTTTACTTAATCCGATTTATTTATTAAGACGGCGGATTATTTTATTATTATTTTATTATCGATAATAATTTTTAATATTACCGGTAAGGTTTTAAATCCTACATGTTAAATTTACTAATTAGCTAGCTAAATATAGCAGCCTTAAGTTAAAAAATCAATTAATTAAGCCCTATATATTAGGTTAATAGTTATAAATGGTTAATAATTAACTAGTTAACTATTAAATTTAATAGCTTTAAATATAATAATTAAGTATTTAAATTTACCTTTACTTTAATTTATTAATAATGGAATTAATACGAAATTATTATTAAAAAATTTAACTTAAAATGTCTTATTTATTATTTATTAAAACTAGTAGACGTTTATTATTAAGCATTTATAACAATTTAATTAATTTAGTAATAATCCGTTAAATTACTTTATAAATTATATATAAATTATACCTTAAAGTTTTTAGCTAGCTTTAACGTGCTATATTTAAAATGCCGATAATTTATTTATTAAATCTGATATTATAATATTTTTATACTTAATGTTATAATAATAGTCCTAGCGCACCTTATTTACTGCTATAACCCCACAGTTATATATAGATAACAATTAAATAAGATAAGGAATAGGTGGAGGTTTTACTACACACATATAGCTACATACACTTAAACCTCCTTTTCTTTTTTATCTTTATTATTTTATTATAATAATAATAATTATTCAGTTACGCCGCCACGTTAATAAATGCCATTATATAATAATAAAGATCCCTTATAGTTAATTAGCCAGTTCTTTTTAGGGTATTATATTTGATTTTTTAATATTAGCCTCGGTTAAATAGGCGGCGAAATTTTTATTTTCATCCTATTAATTTAACTTCTAACGCAGGTAACAATAACCTTATCTATTTATCGGATTAGTTATTTAAGCATATACCGGCATGCTTAAATAATTATACCTAATCTATACCTGTTACCCTTACCGATATTATTTTTCGGAATATTTTCTACCTTTAATACCAGCCTTTAATGCAAGTAATAAATCCCTACCATTTAACCAGTTATTAAAATACGGCAAAACCCAGGTAATTATACCTAATTTAAGCCCATTTACCTTATTAATAAAATTACTTAAAAACCCCTATAAATTCATTCACTCCGATTTAACTTTTTAAATAAATGGTAAACGAATTTTTTTTTTATTTAATTTAACCTCTATAATAAATGGCAAATTATTTCATCATTATTTCATTTATAATGGCCTTTATTAACGCTAATAAAGTTAACGGTACCATTTAAGCCTTATATATTAAACTGGTTATTAAATTTAGCGGTTAAATCCAGCAATTAATTCAGCAAAATTAACAACTAAATAACTAGATTTAATAGTTCTAAATTAAAAACGCGTCCCTTTAAACTAAAGTAAATATTATAAAATCTACCTATTACGCGTTAATTTCTAAATAGCTACGCTTTTAACCCTTAATCCTAAACATTCTTACCTTAATTAGCTTATTAGACTTTAATATATAGGCCTTATAACTAAAGGGTAAAATAAAGGTTAATAATAAAGCCATTAATATAGATTAAATTAAATTTTACTATATATATATACGTTTAGAACCTAAAATATAGCATATCGTTATCCCTATATTATATATATAATAAAAGGAAAAATCGTAAAATTATAAAGCCATTATAACTACGTTAAATCGACTATACGATAATTTTAATAGGTTTTATTAATTAGCCGAAAAATTACGTAATTTTTATTAAAATAAAAACGACTCTATTTATATATTCCTAACTACCTAAAAGAAACTCTTATAAAAAGCCGGCATAATAGATCTATTTAATAAAATCCGGATTTAAAATTTACATTATGCTATTAATAATACGTTAAAGAAAAAACTTAACGATTAAAAATTACTATTAATTATATATAACGAATTTATATCCCTACTATATTAATTATTAGGATTCCACTTTAATAAACCGACCCCGAATTTAAACCTAAATATAATAAATACCTTTATTAATATAATCGAATAACGAAACAATACCGAACCATAAAAGTCCGATAATATACCCGTTAATACCTAATACTTACCTAAAATCATATCACTCTAAACCCTTAAAGGTTAAATGGCGCTCTTATTAACCTCTAAATAGCGTAATAACCGTAAGGCTAATAGTTAATGTTAGCGTTATAATAGCACAGCATATAAGGTTAAAAAATACCCATTATTACCATACCATTTAAACCTCTATAAGCTCTTTATTAACGATAAAAACACTAGCGGTAAGGATAATTAATAACTGTATATTAAAAGGAATTAAAGGGGTAATAATATAATTATATAAACTGGTAATAGTTATATTATTATTAAGTAATAGTTATTATAATTACGTAATATAATAAGGTAGTCCGAACTTTTAAAACGCGTACATTTTATAATAAGTGGTTTTTTTTTAACGGATTTTAATAAATTAAGCAAATCTCACAGCACCACATTAATTATTATTAAATGGATTTAAAGAGGTAGTATTACGGCAGTAGTTTTAGCGCACCTTATTCACTATTATAACCCTATAGTCACGTATAAATAGCGATTAAATAAGATAAAGAATAAGTGGAGGTTTTACTATACACGTATAGCTATATATACTTAAACCTCCTCCTTTTTTTTATTTTTATTATTTTATTATAATAACAGTAATTACTTAATTACGCCGCCACGTTAATAAATGCCATTATACTTAACCTATAAACTTACGGCCTAGTTAATTATTAAGTATATTTTATAGCGAAATTTAATATATAAAATATCTTTAAATAAACGTTATTTAAATCTTAAAACATAATACCTATTATTAAAATATTAACCTTTAAATACCTTTATTATAATTTAATACCTATTATTATACAGCTGTTATATAAATTACCGTGGTTTAATACTAATTAACGTACTATATAATGCCTTATGTTACGGCAGTGGTCTTAGCGCACTTCATTCACTGCTATAACCATATATCACGTATAGATAACCGATTAGATAAGATAAGGAGTAAGTGGAGGTTTTACCATACGTATAGCCATATATACCTAAACCTCCTCCTCATCTTTATTATTTTATTATAATTATAGTTATTATTTAGCCGTTGCCGTATATCAGTGCCGTTATATTATAATAAAGATCCTTTATAGCTAATTAGCTAGTTCTTTTAAGGCATTATATTTGATTTTCGATATTAGCTTTAATTAAATAGGCGGCGAATTTTTATCTCTATCCTATCGGTTTAGCCTTTAACGTAGGCGACAATAACCTTATTTATTTATCGGATCAGTTATTTAAACGTATACCGGCGTATTTAGGTAATCGCACCTAATCTATACCCGTTACCCTTACCGATGTTATCTTTTAAAATACTTTTTACCCTTAATACTAGCCTTTAATATAAGCAGTAAATCCCTACTATTTAATTAGTTATTAAAGTACGGCAAAACCCAAATAATTATACCTGATTTAAGCCTATTTACTTTACTAACGAAGTCATTTAAGAACCCATATAAGTTTATTTACTCCGATTTAACTTTTTAAATAAATAGTAGACGAATTTTTTCCCTAGCTTAATATAACCTTTTTTATAAATAATAAGTTACCTTTTTTTCTATCTGATTTAACCTTTATAGTAAATAGCAGATTATTTTATTATTATTTTATTAATAATAGCCTCTATTAACGCTAACAAAGTTAACGGTACTATTTAAGCCCTATATATTAAATTTACTAATTATATTTAACTATTAAGTAATTAAAATTAACAGTTAGCTGGCCAGGTTTAGCAGCTTTAAAAGGAAAAATCGGTCTTTTAAATATACGCTAATGCCCTTTAAGCCAAAATCGACATTATTAAAACTACCTATTACGCATTATTAGCTAATAAACTACGTCCTTAACTTTTACTTTTAAATACTCCTACCTTAGTTAGCCCGTTAGATTTTAATATATAGGCCTTATAATTAGAAGGCAAACTAAAAGTTAATAATAAGGCTATCAGTACGGATTAAGCTAAGTTTTACTATATATACGTATATTTAGAACCTAAAATATAGCATATCGTTATCCCTATATTGCATACCTAATAAAAAGAAAAATCGTAAAACTACGAAGCTATTATAAACATTCTAAATCGCTTATATAATAATCCTAATAGGTCCTATAGATCCGCTAAAAAGCTTTATAACCTCCGTTAAAGTAATAATAACTCTATTTATATATTCTTAACTAACTAAGAACGGTTATTATAAGAGGCTAGTTTAGCGGACTTACTTAAAAATGTACGGATTCAGAATCTATAGCATACCGTTAATAATACGTTAAAGAAAAAGCTTAATAATCGTAAATTGCTATTAAAAAAATACAACGATTTCGTATCCCTACTTTACTAGCTATTAAGATTTTATTTTAATAAGCCGATCCTAAATCCGAACGTAATAAATACATTTATCGGTATAATTAAATTATAAAACGGTTATAAACCCGATAAGTCCGGAAGCATACCCATTTACAGCAAAATTATACCTAAAATCATATCACTCTAAACCCCCGAGGGTTAAATAGCACTCTTATTAACGTTTAAACAGCGTAATAACCGTAAAGCTAATAGCCGATGCTAACGTTATAGTAGCACAACACATAAAGTCGAGAAATGCCCGTTATTACCACACCATTCGAACTTCTGTAAGCTCTTTACTAATAATAAAAACACTAATAATAAGGATAACTAATAACTACGTATTAAAAGGAATTAAGGGGGTAGTAGTATGGTTATATGAAATAGTGGTAATTATTATTATTAACGTTAGTTAAGTTACATAACACCCGGGTGGTCCGAGCTTTTAAAGCGCGTGCGTTTTATAATAAGTGGTTTTTTTAACAGATTTTAACGTTTTAACTAAATCCCTTAATACCACGTTAACTGTTACTGAATGGATTTAGGGGGGTAGTATTACAGCAGTAGTCCTAGCGCACTTTATTTACTGCTATAACCACGTATTACGTATAGATAACCGATTAAATAAAATAAGGAGTAGGTAAAGGTTTTACTATACATGTAGCCACACACACCTAAACCTCCTCCTTATCTTTATTATTTTGTTATAATTACAGTTATTACTCAGCCGTTGCCGTATATTAGTGCCGTCACACCTTAAAGCTAATAGCATAAGGAATTAAGAGGATAATGGTGTGGTTATATAAACTGGTAATAGTTATATTATTAAGTAATAGTTACTATAGTTACATAACGTAACTAGGTGGTCCGAGCTTTCAAAACGCGTGCGTTTTGCAATAAGTGGTTTTTTTAACGGATTTTAACGAATTAAGCAAATTCCATAACACCACATTAACTATTGCTAAGTGGATTTAGGGGGGTAGTGTTACGGCAGTAGTTCTGGCGTACCTCATTCACTGCTATAACCCTATAGTCACGTATAAATAGCAATTAGATAAGATAAGGAGTAGGTGGAGGTTTTACCACACACGTATGGCCACACATACCTAAACCTCCTCCTCCTCCTCCTCATTTTTGTTATTTTGTTGTAATACACCTATTACTCAGCCGTGCCGTATTTAAGTGCCGTCACAACTAAGAACTAAATTTTCAACCCTGCCTATATTCCGCCACATGCTCATACGGCTCTATCTGATACGTTTGTGTCTAGATTCCCGTTTGTGTGTCTTGTGAAGTGTTCCGGGAGCCATTATTGCCACTCCGAGTTTCAATACCAGTCTCGCTCCATGTAGGCTCCGGAGACCCGGCCGTGTCCTCAATGAACTTGGTAACGGACCTCGGGTTTAGAGGTTTAAATAACGCTAACGTGCCTTCTGATTATGCTCAGCAGATTTCACGACGGTCTATTAAAAATGTTATAGGTGTCCTAGCCCCTTGCGTTCCAAACTACTCTGACTGATTGACTGGTGGGAATATGAGTTGATCGAGAGGCTTTGCCGTGTCAGTCTCTTTGGCGAGCAGAGCAAGTCAACCAAGGCTTCAACGGAGGAGAAGTACAAGACTGCCACTTCTAAGTACTGTAAGAAAACTATGGTAAGTAGTAACCTTCTAAAGTTGCAAACGAGACGGATACTACATAGCCATCCGCTCTACAACAACAGCAGCATGCATATGTACATACACACACAGATATATATATATATATTACGCCCATAGACCTCCAACTAGTTGCAACAAAATTCTAGCTCATCCCTTCTTTCGAAGGAACTCAGGAACACATGATAAAGCTTGTGCCATATGTGTAAAGCATTGTCGTTCCCTCAACCCAGTAGGCCTTCAGAAGACATCAACCTCACTGTACTCGGTCCACTCTTTCCCAAGCCAGAATTTCCGTCCGCCCCTGAAAGAGTGCTCGATCCTCTCCTTTGCCCTTGCTTCCATCCTTGCCTCAAAGCCTGCAATGCTATTTCTCGTCACGCCTTCTTCAGCAATAGCCTCCGCCAGATCGGCTGCGTTTCTAATGGCTGTATCACCGCCGGAACCGCCCATAGGACTCATAGCATGTGCTGCATCGCCGGTGAGCGTGACCCGCCCAGTCTGATTAGCCGAGCGCACTTCTATGTCTGGTCTGCTCGACAAGACGGGTATGCAGGCGGATAGATCATGCGCAGCTGAATCAAGTACAAGCTTCAGAGCAGGGTGCCAAGTCTCGCTCACTTCCTCCAGAAACCGCCTTTTCTCCTCCACTGTCTTTGGCAGGATTTCTGCGTATTGGAAAGAAGCTGTGCACACAGCCCAGTACAAGTAGTCGGGAAAGTCGGGCAACCTGGCGTTCGACGCCTGTCGTACGCTTTTCGACCAAATCATGGGCTCGACGACAGCCTGGACATTGGTCTCCTGCTCTTGGTACATACACCAGCTGATTAAATCTTGCGGCACGTTTTTCTTCAATTTTTCCGTCAACGGAGTTCGACCCCACATGATCCAGCGCTCCAAATCCAGCAGCTTGCGATCCGGCTGAAGCTGTCTACGCACACGGCTCTTGATGCCATCGGCACCGACGAGTAGCCGTCCGTGCACCACCGAGCCATCGGTAAACGTTACTTGAACTCGCCCGTCAACAACTTCGTAAGACTCAAACTCTTTCTCGTATTCGATAGCATCCTTGATGTCTAGCGCAGTGAGCATACGGATCCATGTCCTGTCCACGGGCATTGTCTCGGGATCTCCCGGCGTCGGCTTTGAAAATTCGAGCTTCCTGGCATCTATATATCGAGGCTGAAAGCGATGTCCCTCAGCCGCAGTGTGCCTAAACAGGCTTTGGAGCTGAGGAGATAGCACGCTGTTGAGGGCCGCTTGGCCATCTTTCGAGATACGAAAACGATGGCCCTGAGAGGTGTGCGACCGAGGATGGCGCTCAAAAAGACGAAATGGGATTGAACGGAGACGTAGGCCTTGCGCCAGCGTAAGACCGGCGATGCCGGCGCCGATGATTAGAATAGGCGGATCAGGTGTAGTGCTCTGTGTCATTATCCCGTTAAATTAGGAAGATGATAGGTAGGGGAGAAGGTTATCAGATGTGTTAAACAGATAAAATATCGACTATATCAACCTGGCCTTCGTTATCATCTTATTTCGTGGTGTAAAATTCCCTAGAACATCAAGCTTATATGCCTTGCGTTGTGGCTGTGGGGAGGTATAGAGGATGTCTTACGTGACCCAACTTTCCTTAATTTTAACGGCCATGGATTGGCCGTCGAAATACAATAGCTATCTCTGCGCATTATACTCCATATCTCACGTCAAGCCACGGAAGTCAAAGATAATAAGAACGCCGTAGATAGTTCTCGTACGACTTCAAGGTCGGGTGAGTCTCTCACATGGGATCTTCGGCAACGAAAAAAATATATATTCCACCTGCATACGTATTAATTATGTTCGTCGTACGAACGGCTGGCAAAAGGATTTTGGAGATGGTTCCGCGGTAGCGGACTCGGACTTGGCTGCGGCCAACTGCGGGCGAAGAAGACCTCACAGTACGGGGAAATGTCCGTCTAAACATCACCTCTTTAACGAAACACTACAATTGCCTTATCCCCTTAGGGTGCACCAGACAAAGTTCCACCGGGATAAGGATGTCTGAGGCATTCTCCAAAGGTTCACCTAATGCTTGAAAGGTCAAAGTGCGGATTGATGTAGCCATAATATATAATATATGGCCGAATCCGAGCCTCGGCGCAGAACGCCGATTATATAAATCAGTGTCCCCTAATTATATTATCTCGCCAATGGTCAGACAATCATTGTTCATGCTCTTCTTATAGAAAACCTAAGATACGATGTATTCGAGAAACCCTATGCAGCGTATTTAGCAAGTCAAGGAATTCCTTGACTTGACTTGATTTCGTGACTTAATCCAAGGCAATTTTTCTTACCATGGCCTAGGTTAAGACTTCAATATGCCTTGACTTTATTCTAATCAAGCTTTTTAATGTGACATATAATAGCCACTTTTTATAAGAATTTGCTGGCGTTTGTTAATAATAGTTAAGCTTAATAGTTGATATTAACTATTACCTTTGTTATTCTCCCTACTATTACCCCTGCTAAGCACTGATTATTATAAGCCCTAAGATATTAGCTAACGTGATTCTCTCTCTCTCTCTCTCTCTCTCTCTCTCTTATTTGTTTTTTATACAAAAAAAGTCATACCTAACTACCTAGTCAAGTGAAGGTATCAATGACCTCAATTTAAGGCATAACTAATCAACTCAGTGTGAAAATGAATTCCTTAACTTGACTTCGCTTGTTCCACATGCTGATACCATGTGGCAGTTGTACGCGGTCCGGACACCAGACTTGTGTTTACCAGAATCGTAATCGCAGTCAATCAGTCCACCCCACGGACCCCACGGGGCGCGAAGAAGTTCGGTTCTGTGTTTGAGATAACTCACCCTGCCCATGTTGACCAAAATTTTGTGGGACAAGCCCTGTTTTCTCTCCTCAATTCTACCATCCAGTCATGCCGCACGTCATATACACACTCGACGATGCCATCAACCGCTTCTTTGCCGAGGCTGGAGCGTCGTCCAGGATACAATGCGACGAGATTGCCCGCCAAAGGTGCGGAGGAGAGATTCGGCCCGTTGACATCCAAGGCATGACTAGCTATACTGTTATTGCTGGGCCGAGCGGCGACATGATTGTCCAATTCAGGGAGCAGACCGCCTTACTAAATATGCGTATGTTAACGCTGGCGAAAGATATTCACCAAGATGTCGTGGCTAGCTGTTCTGAACTGGGGTGCGTCGGCGATCCAAGCGGTTCACAGCTAGCGATATACGAGATGGACAGGCTTCCTGGGGAGAATTATATCACAGCTCGCCCCTCTCTCACGCGTGATCAACAGCTGAGCAACCTGTACAGCCTGGCGAAGTTCGTTGTAACTGCATTTTCACCTCTCCTCTTAGCATCAGCCGCTGACATGATATGAAGCTTCTTCGCGCAGTCGTGGCAGAGGGGTACGCCGGTAGATCCGAGTTTGGTGGATATGTCTGCCATCAGCGCAGAATGCTACGCTCGGTTTGAATCCTTATCTGGCGCCCTCCCCGAGCGCTTCCTGCCAGTCGTTGCCGAAGTACGAGCTGCCCTGCCAGCTCTTCTTGACGGGTGCTATCCCGTGGTTCTTACGCATAGCGACCTTAACGAGATGAACATCCTAGTAGATCCCCATAGCGGTAGAATTACCGGCGTTGTCGACTGGCCTGACGCGAGCATTCAACCGTTTGGCTTCACCCTCTACGCGCTGGAGAATGCCCTCGGCAGCATGGGCCCCAACGGATGGAAGTGGTTCAACGACGTGGACGACCTGAGAAGTGCATTCTGGAGCGCCTTTCTAGAGAAAACTGGCGTGTCCGAATCTCAAACGAGACTAATTAAGCTGGCTGGGAAGGCTGGCATCCTCATCCGCTACGGCACAGCCTACGACAGTGGCTTCCCTGGAATGATAGGGGTACGAGACCCAAATGATGAGGATTTTAGATATCTTGATGCGCTTCTTTTCTGAGAAGCAACTCCCCGTGCATCTAGCTTAAGCCCTACCTGCGCCTTAGCTTATTCGAACTGCAACTGTTCTTTATTATCCCCAGCCAACTCTTGAGTAAGAAGAGTTTTTGTTACCAAAAGACGAGATACAAGAACCGCAGTGGTCGTGCGAGCCTAGTTTGTCAGCCGTACTATATCTCTATCTGTATGAATACGTCGTTGTTCTAGAACGATGATACCTCCGTGTATGCGATTCGCTTGTGCTATATAGCCAGTCCTCGTCGGCGATACGAGACAATATTCCTCAGTAGGCTGCAGAAAGGGGGTCAGCCCCCGAGGATGACCGCCCGAGCTAAGGGGGGTGCAATCCCGGCCATTCCGTGAACTGATCGATCTCACTGATAGTTAGATATGTATTCGCACGTTAACAAATTCATCATTGTTTACTCGATTTTTTGAATAGTTTTACATATACGAAATGGGATAAATTCTTACGGTTGAAGAAGACCTAATAAGTTATTCTGGGAATCATTCTATCTAATCTTGGTTGAAGTGCCCACACCCGACTATTTTAAGATATCACATTTTCGGCACATTGTAAGCGCTAACCTAGAGCTTACTAGGTTCTAACTATTCACATGTGTCCGGGTTCTATCATCTAACAACACATCTTTCCAGGGTTTCACGCCAGTAACTACACTAATATGACCTTGAGATATCCACAGGCAGGCAGCTGTATATCTCTAGGTATTACCTATACCTGGCCTCAAGCTACTCTTGTTGTCTTCTGTCAGGAGTCATCGTGACTGACGGCTTGAGTCAAAAAGGGCGACGAAGCTTCGCACCTGGGGAACTTGCCCAATGAGGCAACTGAACAAGTTTCTTAAGGGCGGGGGTATATGTACAGCGCAATCGCCACCGCTTGTCCTAGCGAAGACGTTCGGTACTAACATTTTGTGCGTTATACATAGTAATTGCTGAGGCCATCCAGCCATCCGAAACGTACCATACCTAGCAGCCTAGGTAGTGCTAACGACAAAACACTTGCAACACACACACACACACACCAGCACCAGGTGTGGTTGCACCAACCGACTGTATTCAGTGAGACAAGAATCCTTCTGTTGGTGCTCGACCTAATCATGGGCTGACCTACTCGGAGCCGGGATTGCTGGATTTGGGGTCCATGGGATGCAGCCTCGATAGCTGGCGTTGCACCCAAGCGGGGACGCACATACAAGCTGACGAGTTCCATCACAGCTTTCCCGGGACTAAATCTGTAGGCTGGTTGACCCGTTATTCGTTATTCGTTCTTCTGCCATCATCGCAATGTCATGTTGGTTCTACGAATATGCAATGCTGCTACGGGAACCAGAGGATTTGCGGATCTGCCTCTCAAAAGTCCATCTTGAGAAGTCCACCACCACCTGCACCTCTTGACCCCCTGGTCACCCAAGAGAGGCATCTTGTCGATCCATCGTTTCGGTCCGTTATTTTGCGTGCCTAACACTGCAGGCTGAAGGCTCATCTCAACGTGTCTGGGTCAAGCTTGCTCTTGGTGTGTGCTATCCTGATTGTCACAAGCGTGTAAGCTACTAGCTATTGAAGCCTTGGCCTCTTTGATGCTGACAGGTCCTGCCGGGTTCCGTTTCTACCAACGTGACGTGATTGTAGTATGTAAGCTTAGCCATGGAGCGTCCTCGTTCAACCTCCCAAGATCACTTTGGTTGATCCATCTAGCTACAACGAAATCTGCTGTTTATTCTTAAGTTTAGATAACCACAACTGTTAGACGGAGTTTATATATACGACGGTCTATGGCGAATTGAGATCGAGTATTTTCCGAGGTGGTCACCGGCAATCACGAGACAGGTGGCGACGAAGTTGTTGAGTAGGTGATTCTACCGCTGTTAGCGGAACACAACTTCGAACATCGAACGCCTAATACCTATGAACATCTTACATACCACTATGCAAAGACTTTGGGGTTGCTCTGGCTGTGTTCGGTTTATAGGGTTGGCAATTTTCGCTTCTGAGACCGTTGCGAAGCATCACGATCAATACCGGATCCATCAACTAGAAAAAAACCACGATATTCTACGACACCCCAAGCGCGACGCGACTTGCCAACAAGCAGATTGGTCCTTGTGTCCCGCTTCCGTAAACGGTGGCTGTTGTCCAAAAAATTACGCGTGCGACATTTCATCCTGCTATGCTACAACAGCGGGGCCGACGACAGCATGCGGTAAGACTGGATGGTATGCCTGTCCATTGACGGCCGGTGCTGGTAAGGAGATATTTGAGGGCTTATTACTATCCATCACCATCGCTGACACGTACTTCAGGAGTCTGCTGCCCGACTGGCATGATTTGCCCCTCAGATAGTAACGACTGTCTCCCGCCAGCCGGCGAATCCTATTCACAGTCATGCCCAGCGAGCTTTTTTGGCTGCGCGTCGTCTCTCGGTTATGGATGTTGCCCGAACGGCATGGTATGCGGCTCTGGGGTCTGTTATAAGACAACTCCGACGACACTCCCGGTGAGCTCGACTATAACAACCACCAACTCGAACGGGGACACGGTTACAACCACGGTCACGAGCATGGCAATCATTACACCAGGGCCAGATATTGCGACAATGTCTTCCGCCGATCCAGCCACTGCAGCTGTGCCGAAACTAATTCCTAGCACTGTATCGAAGATGCCTTCAATCGAAACAGGCAATAGTGATAACGGCGGTGGTGCTCTTACGGCATCTCAGCTTGGCGGTATCATCGGTGGCGTCGTCGCACTACTAGTAGCCGTGATAGTCGCCGCGGTAATCATCATCCGGCGACTAAGGAGAACCGAGAAAGCAGCCCAGGCTGCCGCCGAATCCAAACGGGAATCTTCCAACAGCCAGCCACCGTCTCAAAAGCCCGGCTTCGGCCAGTCGTCAATCTCGGAAATTGGCACGGAGCTTGGCAGGTCCCCGGATATGCGGCCTGCTCATCTTCGGGCTCTCTCCGATTCCAGCGCCGACGAGCGATCGCTCTCTAGGACCCCGAACCTCAACGGCTCAGGAACCTCCAGCCCGCCGCCCTGGGCTGGCCGCTGTAATCCCACACCGCCCTCCGACGGGCGGCAATCGAGCCTGGATTCCTACGGCGGTCACCACGAGAATGCGCAGCAACCGATACCTATGCGTGTCAGCGTCGAAACCCAGGCGTCGCACCCGTACACGCACTCGCGACAGCATAGCAACACAAGTGAGGTGAGCGGCAGCGCAGACGGCGCGCACGGCGTTTCGGAGCTCGACTCGCTTGATAGCGGCGAGGCCGCCAGGCGGCGGTCGAACAGTTCCACGCGGCCATCCAAGGCTCACGCCAGACGGAACAGTGATCCGCCTGGTCATTCGCGAGCGCATGGCGACAGCACGGCCGCCGCAGCGCCGCTCGGCACCGTCAACGAAATAGCGGAGCTGCATGGTTATTACGGATCGCCGAGTCTTGCCGTCGGTCAGACTGCCGCATGGTTGAATAGGCCAGGCTCGTCCACCAGCTCTGCGCCGAAAACGGATCCGTAAAGTTGGATTCTCTATGTTACTCCGCAATGTTTCGATGTTCCCATGTAGACATTGGGGGGGAGACAGTTTGGGCTCGGTTGGATTTCAGATCAAGCACCGCAGGCAAAAGTTGGGAGAAACGAACGGTCCTCCTAGGATCTCTTCACCTGTTCTTGTTGGCCTATTTTCTTCTGTCTAAATGGTGTGGGCGTTCGGATATACCCGCACTTTCGGTTATTGCTATGGTTCCAGAACTATCATGTACGTGAACCATACCCATCTATAGAGTCTTATCCTCACCGAGACGTTTTCTCGGGGTTAGAAAGAGATTTGCACACAATACAGGGGTTTCCCTTTATGCGCCTTATACTGTATCCGAGGTGGCTTTACTTCATGTTGATTCTTACGAGACAATGATTGAATTGCAAGAAGAGTTAATGAAACTCGCAGTTACTATAATAGACAGTCTCATATCATAGATACAAAAGTCCCTCATGCCTATGATTCAGCAACGGGCGAATCCGACTGGCCATTCAGCGACGGGCAGCTGAGGAATTGAAAACATGGCGTCCTGCGGCTAACCTAAGAATGAGCCTCAAACCCCAGATCTCGATGACATTCGCTACCTCTGTGCTCAGACGCGCCGCATGTCCTTCCGAAATGTGATAGCTCAGGCTCCGAGGCGCCTTTCACGGATGCTTCCCCGGCCTCGGTTATCTTAGCGCCCTCAATGTGGGAATCTGTCCTGTGATGTGATTAAAAGGGCTGCCTGCAATGGAGTCAAGCGGCTGACATGCAGTATCGAGGCACACGACATCGCGTGTTGGAAAGCTAGTGCGCCTATGCCTAGGCAGATGAATTACCAACATTTTGCGCCTGAGGCAGGCCTTAAATACCTACTATTAGCCACAGCGACTCCAACTGCTCTCGAGGAACCGCTACCATCATCATCGTCATCATCGTCATCCAGCGGTCTGGTTTGCACGAATATTTAACTCTCCCGCGGAAAATACCTACATACTGACACCTAACCACTCTTCAACCTGCTCTTAACGATGCCTTCTGGACCGCCCACGGCCTTCGCGGTGTCCCCCTCACTACAGGCCTACCAAATCTCACCAACGGCCTACCTGGAGCGCCACAAATCCTCGATTCAGCGCCTCGTAGCAGCGGGGATCGTGATGCACGGGAACCGCGTGCTGCTCGTCCAGCGCAGCGCGCACGAGTTCCTAGGCCTCCGGTGGGAAGTGCCGGGGGGCCAATGCGAGGCGACCGACGAGACGATCACGGCCGCGGCCTGTCGGGAGCTCTGGGAAGAGGCCGGACTGAGGGCCGTGGCCGTCGTGGACGTGGTGGAGGCCCACCAAGACTGGGTCGACGGTGACGCGACGTGGCGGAAGATCACGTTCGCTGTGGAGGTAGAGGCCGATGCCGTGGGTGAGGTGCGGGTCAAGCTGGATCCCAACGAGCATGAGGACTTCGTGTGGGCTTCGGAGACGGAGGTGCGCGAGAGCAGATGCGGGGAGAAGGTGTTGAGTTGGACGTGCGAGGAACAGAGGAGAACGGTGCTGAATGCATTTAAGTTATTTCAGTCCAGGGCTGCTTCGGCAAATGGTCCTATACGATTAGCATCAGCGCGTGATGCTTGATTAATACGAACATGCTCATATTTCGACAATATTACAGGTATAGAGCGGAAAAACAACATGGCCGCTTTAGATCATGGCTCGTTTCTCATTAGTAAAGATATGTCTTCCTCTTAGTGTCGAAGGAAGACTTCAATGGTACATACTAGGCTAGTTCAAAAACAAATTTTCTGATATACAATGCCAATTTCCACGTGCAAATTCTATTGCTTATGGTCGGCCGAGACGACCTTCTCGTCGGCAATCGCAACACCGTCAGCTGTCTCCTCGTCCAAGCCCCCTGAATGTAACCCGACCTCTGTCGTCGTGAAAGCATCCGCCGGGTCCCGATACGACGGGATGAAGTTGACCGAAACGGCATAGCTATCCGCCGCGACAAAGAAGCACAGCGGGACTAGCATCGCAAACGCGGTCTGGCGGGCATCCGCGGCGACGCCGGTCAAGGGCGGCACACAAGCACCGCCCACGACGCCTGCGACGAGGAACCCCGAACCCCGCTTGGTGTGCCGGCCAAGTCCTCGCATACCGAGGGCCACGATCGTTGGGAAGCAGATAGACTCGAAGAACAGCGTCACGAAGAGCATCGACACGCCCGTGTAGCCGCGCTGGGTGATGGAGGGCGCGATAAAGACAACGCAGCATGTTAAGAAAACCAGGAAGACCCGGCGTGGCCGGATATATTTCATCAGGAACACACCAAAGAACCGGCCCCCGGCGAAGGCGCCTTGGGCGCCTGCGAGAAATCTCGAGGCGTCCGAGTCGGTCGAGGAGGGTTGAGTATCCCTCACGTAGTTGATGAAGTACCCGGCGATGGCGACCTGCGCACCCGTGTAGCAGAACTGGGCCAAGGCGGCGTGGAATAGACGGTATTGCTTCCAGAGTGGCTTGTCGTCGGCATTGGCGTGCGTTTCGGTCGCCTGGTAAGCCATATCCGCATCTGTGATCTCAGGGATGGTCGACAAGAAAAACACGATCGCAAGGATGAACACAAAGATGGCGATAGCAAGGTAAACCCATTGCACGTTTCGAAGTGCCTCTTCGTCGTTAAACGTGAAGAAGACGTAAGAACCCAGTACAGGAGCCACAACGGTACCAATTCCGTTGAAGGCTTGGGAGATATTCACACGGATCTCGGCGTATCGGGGCGGGCCGCATACTTACCATCCGTCAGCGTGACAATGGTGGGTGTGCGAAGGGGGGATAAATCTTACCGGTGATATACGGATTCGCGGCTGTTTCGAGCGACCCGAGTCCGTTGCCAACGATGAAAATAGACACACAGAATCCGGGGAAGCTTCGAGCTAGAATGCAAGGCCACGCGACTAGTGCTCCAATGCCTTTGATATCCTCGGTTAGCCAAACACCTTTGCCTATATCCATGTAGCCAAGCACAACGTACCATACAAACAAAGACCCCATATGAAGGTAGCGCGGTAGCTGTAGTGGCGTAGAATCCAGTTGGCATGGCCAAGCGAAGCAAGAGGATAGGCACTGTAATGAGGCATTAGCATAGACACACTCCGATGTGTTAGATAGGATGGGGCACACGTACCCAAAGTACGCGGCTTGAAGACCGGAAGATCGCGCTTTCGTAATACCCAGTGTATTTTGAAAGTGCTTGTTGAGAGTATCTAATAATCCTGTAATGAGAGGAGAGTTCAGTGTATACGCTCGAAGTCCATTGCTTTTCGACGAAAGGCGCACCGTAACTAAATCCCCAGAGAAAGAAAAGGATCGTAACAAGGCATATCGGATACAACGACTCCCTTAGAGTAAGCTCGGCAGCTCTAGTCCGTTTATCGTCTGGGGCCCTGAGCGATCGCTTCTTTAAGAATTCCTTCAAGCCCATCGTGCCAGCGTCGGGTGTAGAACTATTAGGCAGCAGGCCGGAATGTTGCGCGGCAGCAGTAGGAACAGGTCTCAGGTAAGTTCATGCAACGACATCAGGGGCGAAGTCCACAGCGGATGGTGGGCATAATCTGGATATATACCTTTCTCTCATCTCAACTTCTCCAAGGCCATATCATCCCATCTACCCGTCTCCCCGGGCTCGCGTGGCCCCGATGTCAAAGTACATCATACATGAACAATAGACATTCAATGTTCCTAGCATCTCACAGGGGTTCCTCGACAGCTAGGGTCTCGTGTGGGGGAAGCTTGGCCCTACTTGGGTTTCCCTCGGTTCTTGACTTTGCGGAGAGACCGCAATTAGCCCGATGAACCAATAGACAGTACACACTATACGTATACGGCGATCGAGCCAGTCGATCTTGGATCTTTTTGTATGACCTTGTTGCTCATTGGTTCGCCGTCCTACCATGTCGCAAAGTCGGGTCCCAGGGGACACGACTCGCATCCCTGATGGTTCGATTCAAAGAAGTGAGCATGGCGATTTCTGCAAGTATCATCAACTTCAAACGTTCCCTCGGGATAACCGCACATATTTCGTAAGATATCCTACGATATCATTAATTAACTAACCACCAAAATACAACTGACTAGCAAACAGATCCCAACCGCATAGGTCTCCAGCCTAACAGCCAGTGTCAGGTGCTAGGTAATAAGGAGTCTCACCTATCGGGCGCGAAAAGCCGGGGCAAAGTGTACCGAATAAAACAGTCCATTGTGTTATCTTGGCAGCTAACTAAGTAGGGTGTTCAAGGATTACATAGTCCGGAGGGAGTTCAAAAAAGTGCCGGGGGAGTTGAAAAACAGGTACCTACGTACCCCCCCTACTAGCGTAAAAATATAGAGGGAATAGAAACGAATTAAAGCCGGCTAAATATTTAGCTAATACCCGGTATAAATTAAGGCATTACCGCTTAGAAAAAAATAAAGGGCGGTTAATAAAATAGGTCGGGTAAATAAGCCTTAATAAATTTATTTAAAAAAAAAACATTCCGTATTAATTTAACTATTATTTAATAGAAATAATGGCTTTTATTTAACCTAAAAGATTATTTATTAATAATAAATTTATAATATAGTTTAATAAAATAAATCGTTATTAAATAATAGTTAAATAATTATTAATAAAACTAATTTACTATTACTATTATTAAAGGTTTTTAATAGGATAATATAGGATATATATAAATAGGTTTTACCGAAATTAATATAATTGCTAAATTATTATTAAATAACCGCTAAATATATATTATTAGGATTTTATCTATAAAAATGGGATTATTATTTCTATAAATAAATTTAAAAAAATAACTATTATAGAAATTTAAAACTATTTAATAATTCCTTATTACCTATATATAAATAAAAATAGTATTATATATTTTATTTAAATCCCCGATTTAATAATAATTTAATAGATATTTAATAAAAATAAAAAAAAACTTTTAACGCTTTATATATCAAAAATAAATATAAAATAAATATTAAATAATAGCTAAATAATTATTAAAAATTAACTTTAATATTTTATCATTTATAAAGGTTCTATAAATTAAATATATATATTAATATTAAAGTAAATTTTAATTAAGCGTTAATTAAATAAATATTAAGTTTTAATTTAGTAAAAATCGGTTAATTAACGGTACAATTTATCGAACCTACCGTTATTCGGAATATAAATATTATCTATATATTTATCCGGAACTATTAAATAGTTACCTAATATATAATTATTTCGATTTAAATATATTAATTAAATTAAAAAAATCGGTAGGTATAATTAATTTAAATATATTTATTATTAATAGAATTAAAAAAAAAATTAAAATATAAATAATTATTATTAAATAATTATTTAATATTTATTAACGACTATTTAGGTTTTATTATAGCTTTTAAAATATATAATAAAAGCGTTTTAGCCCTTATACTTTTCCTATAAATAAGAATTACTATTAAAATATAAAGGTTATTATTTTTTAACAATAAAATATAAATTAATAAATATTTAATATCTATAAAATAACTATTAAATTTATATAAATATAATAAATTAACTACATATTATTATTTAATTAAAAGTTTTAATATTTTATTTTTATAATTAAAATTAAATATATTAGAATTAATATTTAATATTTATAAGCTATATACCGTACCGATATTTAATAACCGTTAAATATATATATTTAAATTAAATAAATAAAAATAAATAGAAAGTTATATAGTATATTAATTTCCGTTTTTAATTATATATAATTACCTAAATATTACCTAATAATTATTAAATAAATATTAAGCTTTAATTATCCTTAAAGTTTTAAAAAGCTTAAAAAATATACCTATTGCTTAATATATAATATATATCTATTAAAATTTATTACCCGATACCTTTAGGTTATTTTAATTTATAAGTTATTTTATTTGTATTTTACTTTTAAATTAAATAAAACCTCAATCGATATATAGGCAAATATTAAATTTACACTAAATAAGTATAATATTTTAAATATTACTATAAATATATATAATAATTATTTAACTATAATTTAACATTAGCTAATTATTTATTTAGAAAAATTTATAAAATAGCCATTTATTAGTTAGTTATGTAATAAATATGGAAATATTAAGACCTAAAGGGCAATTTCTATTAGTTTAAACTGTAAAAATCGATAGTTAGTAATAATTTAATAATAGTAACTATTATAATATTTAAATAGCGTATATTTTATTAGTAGATATATTTATTAAAACTTTAATTTAATAAATATTAAATATTAACTATATAGGTATTAAATGTAAATTTAAATAAAACCGATATATATTTTCGGAACTTTAATAAATTTAAAATATATATAAATTTAACTATAAATATTAGCTTATTATTTATTATATTAAAGTATAGGCTTTATAATTTTATAAATAATAGACCTTTTAAATAGATTTATTATTTAAAATGATTTATGGTAAAATAAACCTTTTTTTAATTGATAAATAAAATAAAATAGCTAAAGGTAAATAACTATTATACTATTATTAAATAATAATTAATAATAGTTTATAAGTATTAAAATTTATATCTATAAAATAATTATATTAAATATTTACCGAATATATACTATAATATTTAAACGTATTTTTAATATATTATTAAAAGTATTATAATAAACGATCTATTAATATTATATTAATAATATCGAAAAAAATATTTAATATATTACTTTAAATATAAATATTAAATAAGTTAAAAATAAATAATTAATATATTTTAAACATTTATTTAATAATAATTAAATTTTAATTAGGTTTAGGAAATTTCCTTTATAAAATATACCTAAAACTTATATAATAAAAATATTTCTAGTATTTATTTATTTTTTATTAAATCTATATTTAGTATAATTTTAAAAAAAGTTTTTTTATATACCCCACTTTATATAAGATTTATATATTTTAAATATATAATATACGTTCGGAATATAATAAATATTTATTAAATTTTAATACTAAATATTTAAAGTTATAATTATAGGTCGACTTAAAAAAAGCTAACTAAATTATTACTAAACTAATATATAATTAATTTAAAGTTTAAAAAAACTAATAGGATTATACGTATAAAAATATTAATATAATTAAATCTATATATTTTAATAATAATGATTTAATAAGCCAATATTTAAATCCGCTAATAATATATTATAAATAAATATATATTACTTATATATTAAATAGTGGTTTAATAAATATTAAATATATATTAAGCTTTAAATATATTATTTTTAAATAAATATAAAACGAAAAACTGCCGAAAAGCTTAGCGCTCGGATCTATTAGAAAAATAAAAATAATTTTAATAAATATTTAATATTTATTATAAAAAAAAATAAAAAAGCTTAAAAATAAGTTATTAAATATAGGCGTTAAGGTTATTTACTATTTAATTTCCGTAACGTTTATAATACCTCGGAAAATATATAATAAATACCCGGTAATAATCTAATAATTATTTAATCATTTCTAAAAAAGCCGTTAATATTAATTATTAATTTAATAATAATTTAAACCTTTTTAATTTATCCAATAATACTATTATAAAAAATGGGTTTAATTTTAAAAATAATTAATTTAAATAGTTTCCCGTTAATTATTCTGCCTATATATAGTAATAACTTAATAAATATTAAAATACTATAAAGATAAAAATAAAATCGGTAAAATATTATATCGATAAGGGATTAAAAGTAGCAGGCTTATTTATAAAAAAAAACTAAATTAAAAAAAAAAATCGAAATTAAATAGTAACGAATAATAAAGCAATAGAAAAAAGAAAAAAAAAAAAGGGAATTATAAAAATTAGAAAATATATATAATAAATTATAATAATAATAGCTAATTATAAATTTAATAAACGTTAAATAAATATAAAAAATAAATATATTATATACTTTAATTATATAACAATTAAATATATACTTATATAGTAAGCCTAATTAAAAAAAATAAAAATAAAAATATTATTTTAATATAAGCTAAATAAATATATAACTATAGTAGAAAATATAAAATAATAATAACTATTATTTAATATTTCCTTAATAATCTTTTTTTTTATTCTTTTTTTAAAAAAAAAAAAAAAAAAAAACTTTTTTTTTAATATAAAAAAAAAAAAAAAAAAATAAAAGACGCATATACTAAATAAAAGCTTAACTATATAAAGAAAAAAATTTTATAATATATAAAAACCTAAGCAGCTAATTAATTAATTATAAATGCTAAATATTTATTTAGCCGATATTAAATAAATATAAAAAAAAGCCGAAAGAATATAACTATACTAAATAATTGTTTAATATTTATTTTTTAACCTTTTCAAAAGGTTTATAGGTACAGCCGGAACAGCGGGCAGGTTTTATAGCGTATAAATATTAAATAATTATTAAATAAATGCGGGGTTAATATTTACCTTTAATTAAGTAATAGGAAATAGGCTTTAGTAAATATTAATTTAATAATTATAGGGTATATATAATATATTTATTAAAAGGAATTAGGGCAGGGGCATTATTATTAGGGCCGGAAAGGGGCGGGGTTTACTAGCGCTATAAATAATTAGCAACTGCTAAATTAGTATAAAATAATAGCCTACTTTCCGCTTATTACCGATAAAGGTAGCGGAAAAAAAGGCACTTTAATTCTATATATAATAATTAATAGATATTTAATATAAATAAAGTTTATATATAACATATAAAAAAAATAAATATAAAAAAGGGGTTATAAATATTATTACCAGATTTATACGGGAATTAAATAAGCTTAGCATTTATAGAAAAAATATTAGGTATAAAGCGAAATATTAAGGATATTAAACGCGTTTTAAACCAGCTTTTATACCGGTTTTATATATTAATAATTACTATATTATTATTAAACTTTTATAGTTTATTAATAATTCTTATTCGCTACTTATTTTTTAGCTCTATTTTAATTAGTTAAGGCTTATAGTTCAGCTATTATTAAACTATAAGCCTGCCTATATTTAATAAATACTAAATTATAAAAAGGTTATCTAATTACCCTAAATTAACTAAAATAAGTAAAAATAATTCCGAAAAAAAATATAGGCTTTTCGGTACTTATTTAATAGTTATAATATCTGTTTATTATAAAATAAGGCCCGGATAGGCGGCTTAAGGAAATTTAAAAATTTTATATATATTATACCTTTTATTTAATAAAAATAAAAATAATATATAAATAAAAAAAAATCGGATTAAAATAAAATTTAAAGGAGATATAGTCGGCCGTTATAGAACTATTATTTCGCTATCGTAAAATTAGGAATATTTATTAAACCATTTAAATTTAATATTAACCGATTCGTTATTTAAATCGATTATAATAATTATTAGGTAATAGGTAAGCTTAAGGCATTTATGCCTTAGGTTAAAAGCCCCAGATTTAAGGGCTATAAATATTATAAAATTAAATAAATAAAGGTAATACCTATATCTAATAATTATAAAATAACTATTTAATACTTACCTACCGGTAAAAATATTTATTAAAAACCTAAACGAAATTATCGTCCTTATAATTATATACATTAACTTAGCCATTATTCAGCATATATTAGGCATTTACATAATATACTCGCATGCCTTTACATATTAAAAAAGCCGAAATAAAGCCGAAACATAACTACTAAATATTAGCTAAATAAATATTAAAATAGCAATATTAATAATACTATTAATAAATTATTATTTAAAGAAGGTTTAAAGGGATAGCTGTTTTATTAAAAATAACCTAGTAATAAATAGGATAAATAGTATTTTAAATTGCTATATATAAATAAAAATAAAGGTTATAATGCTAAAGGTATATAGTACTACTATTAAGCAGTTATAATATTAAAGGTATATAGCGTTATTATTAAGTAATATTTTAAATTACTATATATAAATAAAAATAAAGGTTATAATATTAAAAGTATATAATATTACGTTTAATAAATAATATTAAATACTTATCTAGGTTCGTAGAAATAGCGAGCTGAATATTAACCTCCCGAAAGAACCTAAAGCTTAATAGTACTATTAAGTATTAATTAAATAACTATTAAATTAGTATTTTATATATACTTTTTATTTACTACTATTTCGGTAGCCGAAACGTTAATAGTAATATCGTTAAAAACTAATAACTGTTTAATAACTGTTCGATTACTATTTAGTATTAATAATTTATTAGCGTTAAAATACGTAATACGTATATATTATTTTATTTATTAAAAAAATTAGCAATAGTTTAATAAAAGCTTTATATATATTAAACTTATAGCATTAACGGATACTATAAATTAGTTATATATCTAGCCGCTACTTATATCTATATTATAGCTATATAAATAATTAATAATTATTTAATAAAAGTTTAGCTAATAATTTATATTTAATTATAAATATTTAATAATTTAACCTTAGCTTAAAGCATTTCGGCTAAATATTTATTTAATAATTATTTGATTTATATTTATTTAAATAATAATTACCGTTTTCGGGGGTTTAAATAGCCGGATTTATAACTATTTAACAATTACTTAATTATTATTTCGATTAAAAAACTTATACGCTTTACCGAAATAAACGGTAACGAAATTGCGTTAGTTTATATAATATTAGTAATACTTTAATAAAAGCTTGGTAAATATTTAATTTATATTAAAAAAACCAGCCGGGATTATTATTTAAAATAATGCCTATATTAAATAAATATCTATTACGCCCTTATTTAGCTATTATTAAATATTTACTGTAGTGGTAACCTTAAGGCTGGGAGGGGTTTGCCGTGTTAGCGATAGCGGCGTTATCGAAATCGGCGTATATAAGCTGCGCCATTACTAAATAAATATAAAATTACTAATTAATAATAGTTAAATAGCTATAGTACTTAATTTTTATTTATTAATTATTAATAATAGTTTAATTATAAGTTAATATTATTTAAATAATTACGAAATATATATTTAATTTACTATTTTTTTATTAAAAAAAACAGGCTTAAACTAATAGTTAATAATTATTAAACTACTATTAAATTAATATTAAACCTATTTAAAAAAAAGGTAAAAAAAAGGCAATAATAGGTTTAAATTAAAATTTAATAATAACCCAACAATTGCGACATTTATATTTAACTTACCGAATTTTTAATTAATAATAAACTTAAATTAAAAGTTAATATTTTTTTAATAATTACGGCGTTTATATTTAACTTATTTATTAATAATAGTAATAATAATATGCCTAAACTATAATTAATAATTATTTAATAATAATAAAATTAAATAAATAACGTATTAAAAATTTAAATAACTACTTAATAATAGATTAATATTTCTTAAATAATTATAAAGCTATAGTTAAAATAACTTACCTATAATTATAAAGACTTAAAAAAAGAAAAAAAAAAAGGAAATTTTCCCGGAACTAAAGGTAGGCTTTTATTAACCATTTATTGAGTTTATATGCGTATATAACTATATATATACTGCTTTAAGCGTATTTGCTTTTAATTTATTCGTACTTCGTTACTAAAACTACCCTATATAAATTAGGGTTTAGTAATTATTAAATATCTTGTAAATATTAAATAACTGCTATATAATAACGGGTTATTATATTATATATATATTATTATTATATTATATATTATCTCTTAAATCGTTACGGATTATATATATATATTTTTTATAATTAATAATATAATATAATAATTTTATAATTAAATAATTTATATAGATCGATTAATTATTTAAGGGATAAAAGTTCGATTAAAACTTTTAGTTTTAAATTCCCCCTTAATATTAGCCGAGTTAATACCGAATTGACCCTAGTATTCCCCCGGCACTTTTTTAAACTCCCTCCGGACTGGAACCCGGGTGTTCAAGGCCGTTAGCTGTTACAAAAGCTATACATATTGCATATAAACTTAAGTAATGGCGTCCTAGCCTGGCTACCTAGGAGCTAAGCTGGTAAAGGGCTGGGCTCTGTCAAACCCAGGAACCCCGCGGACTATGGAGAAGACCCCGGGTCTAGCTTGAGTTACGACTGGGGAAATCTGGGGGCACACAGATTGTAGATCCACCGTTAGACTTTGTTGCTGTGAAGCCATCGGTAGCTTCAAACTCGACCGTGATTGAACACTTGGTCGGGTGAATTCTCCATGACCCTCAGTCCCACCCTGCGCTACTTGCTTGCAATGCCGACAAACTTGTGTAATTGAACCTCAATTATTTGAACCGCAGAAATTCCCCTGAAGCTGTCTGTCACACAGCTGGTCGCACAGTTACATCATGATATATAGCTACCGACGGTATAGCACAACATACGTACAGTGGAGTCGGCCGGCCGTTATTGTGGTAGTCAGTCTTATTACTAACGAAGCTAATGTAATATGCTATATAGGGCTAATGAAGCTTAGATCTCTACAAATTATTTTCATGCATAAAGGAGACTCGGTGCTTATTAGTCCCAACTTTCCCTGCCTGCCTCGAAATCGTTTCCCGGTGAGTCGATATGTCGAGACTACACGGTGGCCTCGAAAAAATCTAATACCCCGACAAGATTTACGAAGTTAGGGACCATGATAACTTAGAAGGCCCATGCCGGGGTTCTTAGACAATTATTGTTACGGAGTATCCCTAGTTCCTAGTACTGGCTACTAGTATATATTATTGCCTCTCAGTTCCTCTCACAACGAGGAACCCGGAGCAATCATCTTATGGTTACTTATTTTGCCATACCATTACTATTTAGTATTCCAACTGCCTCGCAGTTACTACATAGTTGTTATTTTACTGCACTCTACTCCATTAGAGTGCTGAGAACTTACGTGAAATATTGGAATATCTGGTGGCTGGAGGACGCCCCACACCAGTGGCTATATAGGGGGATATCCCCTCCTACCTGTGATACTTTACCTCTCCAACTATCATCAATATAACTGATGTGCAAACTCATAACCTGCGTATCTATTTCAACATGAAGTCCCTGGAACTCCTTGCAGAATAAGGGGAATATAGCAAGTGGCCGGCTTGATACTCATAACTTAACATCAAAACTGAAAAATTCAGCTAATATATATGTCTATTTATTATTAACCAGCGGGTTGTAATATATCAGGACTGGTATTAGGTGAACATTTGATAAACCTCTTGATCGAACTCCAACCAGGGCTGTGTGCTAAAACCGCCCCTTCGATGGTCCACGGAGACATGTATAAAGCCCATCAGTGAAGCATTAGGAATATTAATATCTCGGGGGTAAACTTTGAGTGAAAGTGTTGACTATTAGCGCCTTTAATAGAAATGAAATCTGTTAAACCTTAAAATGTTAGTGATAGTAAGAAAGTCAGTGAATCTTAAGCCCATGGCTGAAGTTATTGGCACTGCTGTAAGCGTGATAAGGCTAATCGGCCTTCCCAGAGGACGTATTAATGCTTGCGATTTGATATTCGTGACAAGAAATCACCAAGACGTCTAGAAGCTCTATCTGAAATTGTTTCACCAGCAATATTGTCTCAAGGGCCCGGGCAAGAAGAGTATAAGCCTGACTCGGGAGACCAACTCAACATCAACTTCGGAGTCTGAGAGAAAAGCCCAGAGGCTAACATAATCTTTTCCTCCACGAATACACGGAATATACAAGAAGGACATTGATGATACCACAAACTAGAAAGCTTAAGTATCTAGCGGGCTTTCTGGAACAATGATAAAGGTCCCAATATCAAGGTTGTTGCGTTAAACCTTATAATAAAGATAAGTCCCAATAGTAGACGAAGTGCGATAAAACCATACAAATCTTCATGCAGACTAGACTATTTTGCCAACTCTTGAATTCCTACCCAACATCTGCCAACACCAGCCAACTATTACCCTACCCGAATCCATGCCTAAGACAAAAACAGATTCCTAACTCCGATAAGGATACCATGAAAACGGTATGGAAAGAATTCAGGGTGATATGAGTTGGGCGCTTAGAGGGCAAGCCTTTGGTTGAATTACATTAGTGAAACTGGAAGTTGAACTTCGATGAAGTGTCTTACCTAGTCCAGGTATTCGCCTCATTCACCTTCTGAACAGACGCCTAATCTACAACCCTCGCAAAGCTTACGCCTATGCGGGGGGCCTCTTTCTTCGGTGTACCGTTGTTTCTCCACCTGAACACCTGCCCATTTCTTGAGGCGATATGCAACTCGTTCGATGTACGAGTTCTCGTCAAGCGTGAAAGCGCCGAACGTGTTGCAGGATCGGCATCGTTGGCTAAATACGGTGGCATTGTACCCATTTCCGGAATATCCCCTAATCTGGATGGCCACTTTCTTGCTGCCCCAGCCACTGTTTGAACAACCGCCGTTATTACATTTAAACTTCCCCATCACATGGGTCGAGTATGTCTTGTTGGTGTTATTGTCATTTTTCTTGTTGAACCAGGGTATGGGGATCTCGTCAGAGACCGCCATTACGACTTCGTGATGAAGCGATGGATATGTATAGGAGGCTTTTGCACCTCCCTTTTCCCCCTTAGGTTTCGAGAACTTGTTGGGCATTTTCTTGGAACTGCTATACCTAGGTAAGTAGAAATTTAGACAATAATGACAACAATACTAACAACGGGATGGAATCATACCTCGTGTCCGGTGAAATGTACTTGGAAATGGAAATTTCAAATAGTTGGTCTGATAGTGAAGTTAACGAGATGTTCTGCTTTGTGATGAGTACATTTATTTCGACGCACACTCTGTCTCTATGAGCTTTGGTAATAATGACACGTTTGTTATGTTTATTTGATGGCGGATGTAGGGCTCACATTCTTTAGAAACTGAGCTGTCGTTTTGTATCATGCGCGTAGCCTTGACTCATATGTGGACGCTCGTCTGTTGGTTAGTTGCTATCTTTCGTTCTATCCATTGGTCAGAGGTGACACGTCAACCCGGACAAAGGCCGATGGTGAGATCCCGTTTCCGCTCTCTGAGCCGTCAGAGTATGCTACTGAAACCCGCTCTCTGCTATGTCTCTTTCAAAACTGGGCCCCGCAACGCCAGCCCCAACTTCGTGATTGAACTGCTTCTAGACTCGCAGCTTGCCGCTCAAGATTACTTCTGCATACTTCTTTGCTCTCTAGCGTGACGGCTGTAGAAACTTGATAGCTTTTCCATCAGCGGGATCTCATCTTCGACGAAGGCGCCCGGCCGGGTGATACGATATAGCAACGCCGATGTTTCACCAGCACTGCGCATATCAAGGTGGTTCTGCGAATCGATTTGGCGGCCATATGTGCCTAGAAGTTGAGACAATAGATAAAGAGATAATAGATAAAGACATACAACGGACATGATCAAAACGGCGCTTTTGTTAAGAGCAAACTGGTAGAAAAACTGCTTGATCTCGAATTCTTGGCTAGACACAAACCCAAACCAAACGTAGGCTTCGGTGCCAAAAAACGGTGCATAATGATGCCGTGTGCGCGCCATCGAGGTCTATACGGCATGGTTAATATGCATAAGCCGCCTGTAACGCGATCATGGCGTATGGGTACGGGAATCTTAGACGAAGTTGATATGGACTACCTAATCCCTCATTAGTCTCCCACGTTAGTTAGCTCGACGGCGGAGCTCACCAGCTTGTTAAATATCTCCTTGGGCGCCTCGGGGCTGTAGATGACAACTTAGCCATACCACCCTATCCGCAGCCTAAAGAGATCGCCATAATTGCGCGCCCGGTCCCGGAGAACGCCCGGGACATTAAATGATAGGTCTCATCTACACTAAAGAAGCATATAACCATCCGCACTGGGAACCGTCGAGAGTTGCCGTCTCTACAAACATCGGCGTATTAGCGAGTAAACTATACTGAGGTTGAATGTGACAACAAGAGCGAGACCGATACTGAACTTTACGAGTAAATCTATAATCGCCATGATGCTAAGTGTTCTTCCGTTCTAGCGATATTTGTGCACGAGCTTACGCGTTGAGCCGAACAGCGTATGCAACAAGTTAAATCAAGTCAAGGGACACCTGGGCCTTGAATTGAAGATTTTCACAGCTTGACTTGATTAATTTGGTAGTAAAATATCCTTGAAATTAGTTACCCCTGAATTCGCCTCTGAATTTGTTTTAGAAGAGACGATCACGTTAGCTAATAACTTACGTAATAATAGGGGTAACAAAAAGGGCGTTAGTACTCTAATGTGAATTGGGCTTAACTATTAAGAAACATTACGAAATTTTTACAGTATTAGATAATTAATATACCTGTGAATAACCTTAAAAACCTTGATTAGTATCAAGCCAAGGCAAGTTAAGGCAAGGAATTCGTTGACTTTATTACATACGCTGAGCAGAAGTAAAGGTAAACAACGGGATCCCGTAAAAACCCGAGCATTTCCCGTGGGAGTTTTTTTTATCCTATAGGATTCCCGATTAAACGTACGGGAGCCCGTAAGATCCCGACCTGTTTTTTTAATTTCCCGCGGGATACCGCGGGAGTTTTTTTTTTTTAATTGGGATCCCGCGGGATCCCGATTTATAGTTAGGATATATCGGGAATTTATAATTTTATAAATATAAAAAAAAAAAAAAAAAAAAATTAAATAATTATTATAGTAAGAAATAAATTAAATATAAGATTTTAAAAAATAATAAAAGGTAAAAATTAATTTTTAATAGTTATTAAAATAAGGGAATTAAATATATATATAATATAATATAATATATATTTTAAAAAAATAAAATAAAAGAAATAATAATAAAATAATCGTTTTTTATAATTAAATATTAAATATATATTTTAAAAAAATAAAATAAAAGAAATAATAATAAAATAATCGTTTTTTATAATTAAATATTAAATAATATATATTTAAAAAAAGAAATAATAAAATAATTATTTTTTATAATTAAATATTAAATAATATATTTTTTAAAAAAATAAAAAAAATATTAAAATAATAATTAATATATTTATTTAATTAATTAAATTAAATATATAGCTATAGTTTTTTAATTATATAAAAAAAGATTTTTTTTTAAATAACTATAAAATTATTATTTTATTAAATATATATATATTAAAATTATATTAATAAAAAAATAATAAAGAAATAATCATTTTTTATATTTAATTATTAAATAATATATATTTAAAAAATAATTAAAAATAAAAAATAAAAAATAAAATTATAATATATATAATAAATAATAAATAATATTATTAAAATAATAATTTATAAATAATTTATATATATATATATATATATATATATATATTTAAAAAAATAAAATGAAATTTTATTTTTTATATTTAATATATTATTTTATTTTATATTTAAATTTATTTTTAAAAAAATAAAAATAATAATATATAATATATATATTATTATTATTAATATATTTAATTCTTTATAATTTTTTATAATATTTTTATATTAATTTTAATATAATATATTTAATAATTTTTAAAAAATGAAATAATAATGAAATAATCTTTATTTATAATATTATTATTAAAATAAAAATTTAATTATTTATATATAATATATTATATTAATTATAATATTATATTTATTTTTATTTAAAAAAATAAAAATAATTTTAAATATATTATTACGGTAAATACGTATATATATAAGTTAAGGCTTGAGGATTTTACTATATTATTAGTAAAATAATTAACTTAAGGAAAAAAAAGAAAAAAGGAAATCTTTAAATACCTAAATAAAATTTATAAAATTTACAGATATATATAAGTAGTTTATATATATATATAATAATATCTGGTATAATAATACTAATAATATCTTAAGCTTAAACTACTACCGTAATATATATTATATAAATTTTTAAAGTTAAAAAAAATCCCAATTGGGATCCCGCGGGATCCCATAGGATAAAAAAAAAATAAACGGGATCCTATAAGATCCCGTTTTAACGAAAAAAATTCCCGCGGGATCCCGTAGGAATTAAAAATTAAAAAAACAATCCCATGGGATCCCGCGGGACGTAAATTACGTCCCACGGGATCCCATGGGATGTCGGGAATTTTTTGTCGGGACGGGATTGTACACGTCTAAGCAGAAGGGTAGTCGTGCAATACTGCTACGTGTGCATAGGTAAGTATATTGCATCAAAGTTCTCTAAGTCATCAATTTAAACCGGAACATCTAGCGCATGCCTGATATCAGAGATTAGGAGTTTCAAAATAAAGTACCTCTCTTGTTGAATGTGACTAGGTATCACTCGAGATTGCCCCTAACCTGATGGTCTTCTCATCAGCTAATTAGAGTAACCGATTACCTATATTAGCATATTACTTGGTAGCAGGAATTGGGGGCGGGTTCGCCAATTTGCACTTCTTGTTGACAGCTTTTTCGCTTATTCCATCATCGTGAGTGGTTATACGCGATTATCCCGAAAATAGTGTCGGAAAACCCCGGCGCGCGATGGCCGGCTTCCTCAAGTCTGAAAATCTATTCAACGTTGATGGCCTTATTGCAGTGATCACTGGGAGCGGATTAGGCTCATAAACCGTCCCCCTTCCTTCGCTGTTGCGTTGCCCCCTTCTCCGTCCGCCTATATGATTATTCTTTCGCTTGTTAGGGCTCAGCATATTTGTCCCTTTCCGAGGTGTCTTGGAAGGGGTCCGTCCATTAATCACACATCTGATGTTTACTAGGACTTGGGTCTATGATGGCTACTGCCCTGGCGGAGAACGGAGCACCTAAAATCTATATTGTGGGACGCCGTGGGGACAATCTCGATGTGATGGCATCCTCATATCTAGAGCATGACTACCCTATTTCCTCTCCCGTATTATTTTACGGACTACACTTACTCGTGGGTCTTTTTTCGAAGGGAATTATTTCAGTTGCTGACTGTCCCAGTATCTTGGTTAGACTGCCTGACAATGTCACTCCGCAGGACAGCCTACAAGCTATAGTGGAGCGTGTCCGTTAAGAAAGCGGTCACATCAACTTGTGGCCAATGCAGGAATAGCTCACATATTGATTACAAAATGTCTACCAAGCCACATGATAGATCGACATACTAGGTATAACACTTACATGATTGACCAGATGCCATACCTGACCCTAACCCTTCACAGATGCTTTTTACCAAGAAGACTGAGGTCCTCTAAACTTTTTGTCGCGAATTGTAGGTACAGCATATGCAACCAGTCAAGTCAAGTCAAGCCAAATCAGGTCAAATCAGGTCAAATCAGGTCAAGTCAAGGAATTCGTTGACTTGTTGCATACGCAGAATCACGGTTGCTGTAATAGTCTACACAATCCCTTTAAGCGTATTGATACAGAGGGCGAGAGTAATAACTTTTCAAGACGTCTGGTTGATTTCGACTAAGCGATGTATTGCGTAGAGAGGGTAAAAGAGCGGTCTGGGCTAGACCGTATCATGTACACCAAACTGATGTTCCTATCAACGCGGCCAACGTCTTATTGGAGATGTCTATATGAAAGTCACCCAACTTCCTCGTCCTATGTACCTAGACTTGACTAATGAATTTAAAGAGTTCTTACCTAACTCTTGGCTTCCATAAGAGGTTGCCATAAAAGAGGGAGGAATGGTCAACATGTCAAATCGAGAACAAGCCCCAGTCTTGAGGAACCGCGAGATCCGATTTATCCACGTTAGGACTTATTGCAATACTGAGTGACAAACTAGAACTTCTCTGGGGCAGAGGAGGAGAAAAGAAGGTGGGGGATGCACAGGGGAGATACCCGGTCAATACAGCTACTCTTGGACGTCTTAGACGGCGCTAGTACCTCGGCGTCCGTGCTTGACCATGCAAGAGGATTCCTAGAAACGATCAGAAGCCAAGCCGGCGAGAACTATCATATCTATAATACCTCCCTTGACCCCACGAAAGGCTCTAGGGCGAGTATTATCAGTACAAGGAACATAGCTATTTAATTCGCGTGTCTCTTCAGAGACGTCTCTGCCCTGATGCAAATTTTCGACACATGGCTACCCTTTGGATATTCGCTGCGATAACGCGGCGACAATCTCCTAACAACAATGCCCTCGGGAAGACAGACGTGGTCGGTCGACCTCTTCAGGCGCCGATTCAGTAAAGAGAGACGATGCCATTAATACTATCATTTCAGAGCTTGGTTCTTCCAGTACGAAAATCTCGGTGAGTCTAGACATGGATGACCCGAGGACATTAAGATCTTGCAAACAATTGGTAATCTTTCGCTAAGAATTGAGTTGCGATGTCTTGATATTCTCGCCGGGTTTAGATATCTCTTCTGGAAACTTCATGCGCACTTTGACTTTCTACATAGATCTATCATTCAAGTACCACGAAATTAAAGCAAAGCTACGAGTGCAGACCCATCGATAATCCTTTGATGTCCGTCAATACTTACATGTGACGATGATGGCTCATGATACTTGTGGTAAGTTGCGGCTAACGCGGTATTCGGGCTAGAACAAGTGTAGACCAAACTGTGTGTCTGCTGATCTCCCGGGGGCGCTTGATCTTGTGGAGAGGGTTGCTAACCCGCAGTCAGTCAGAGATAAGTATTAATAAGCTACAGCCTTATAATCTTTCTTCGCTTCTTACAGAATAGTCGGTGTCAATTCCGAACGGCTCTTCCCGTTAGGAAAACCCCTCCCAGTGCTCCGAGTAGTCCGTCTTCTTGGCAACGCTCGGGCTCGCATTCCACGAACGGCATCGCGGCTTAAACCCCAAGAAAGGCTTTGATAGTCCACCGCTCGGAAGTTGCCGGCCTACTTAGACATCACTACTTATAAAGGAATCCTACATACATACCTAGTCACTTGGCTCCATCTAACTCACGCGTTGCCATGGGACTCTGTACAACATTATTGGGTAGGCTCATAGAGTCGTGCACTGTCAAGTGGATAATCACATTCATACCCCATGATGAGTTGTAATTTAAACGGGTACCTTTAGGTCGAGGAGTTCCATAGGATTTCTTTGGGTTCTAATGGTTGGAAGGGTATTATTTGACGTTGTAATCGTTATATATGAGGGGATTCTCCCGGGGTTAGCAATCTTTTTCGTCGATACTCTGTCTTATTCTCCCAGAATAAAATTTGAGTTCAAAGACACGCAGTTCGGGCTGGGAAGCTTACCCGTTCATCCGCCATGGACAAGCTTTCAGAAAATATATCATGGACGAAACAGCTCGGACAGAGCTGGGTTGATGACCTCCAAACATGGAATTCACAAGGTCGAGACCTCTCTCCCATTGTCGTCTTGAAGCTTGTGATCACTGCAGTAAGAAAAATTGCATACACTTGAAAACGTGGGTCTATCAGTCTCTGACAGAGTCATAGACAATTGTTATATCTACATCTCAAGTCATTTACAACTTATATTTTCACCCTCTAGCCAATTACCCAGGTCCATTCTGGGCGAGAGCTTCCACGGTGAGTGAAACCAGCAATTGTGAAACATTGGACATGATACTTATTGATTGATCAGCTTTGGAGATTTTGGAGTTCGCTGAGCGGCCAATTTCACCGCATCATCGAGGACAGCCATCGTAAATATGGTAAGTAGTTAAACGTAGCCGTAAAGCTGCACCGTTGTCGCAAAGCCTGAGGCTCACTATGGTAGGTCCGGTTTTCCGCGTCGGGCCTAATGAGCTCTCTTTCGCTTCAGCGACTGCATATAAGACCATCTATGGCACCAAAAACCCCGCGCCAAAGAACGAATATTTCGCCATGTTCGCGGCTGGCTACAAGGAGCCATGCGTTGCTACTGAGAGAGACCCGCACAAAGCCGGTGAAAAAAGAGCCTTGTTCACGACTGCCTTCACGCAGAGGGCGTTGTTACAGCAGGAGAGCATCGTCCAACGCTGTGTCGACGAATTCATCATCAAAGTCGGGCAGCTAGGGTCCGGCCCAAAGGGTATTGAAATAGGCCATTGGTATGACATGGTCTCTTTCGATATCTTTGGTGCGCTTGCTTTTGGGGAATCCTTTCACTGTATCAAACGAGGTAACAACAGGTTCTATGCCCCCATTGCCAGATTCGTATGAGCTGACCCCGGCTCAAGAGGCTTCGCACCCATGGCTTGATATGATGCTTGACCATTTGTTGGTGATAGTTATTATGGATAATCTCCGCCGTTACCCGCTGCTTGTCGCTTTGGCTAGAACAATTCCAGCTAAGTGGACGACTGGACTTGCAGCGAAGCACAACGCGTTTGCAATGGATAAAGTCAAACGGTGTGTTTCTCGTCTCGCTTAGTTTCGTCCGGATTTTAATTTGTGTATAGGAGACTGGCGCAAACCGAGAACCCGAAAGACTTCCTGTCTAGAGTCGTGGACAAGGTTAAAGCAGGAGAAGTTAGCGAGGATGAGATGGTTGCTCATTCGTCAACCCTAGTGTGAGTTATCGCAGTGCTCCTTTTTCGCATGTCCGCTATGAGCTAACAACTGTGGACGATCCTAGTGTGGCAGGCGGCGAGACAACGTCGACGGCTATGGCGGCTACCACGTTCTATTTATTGAAATACCCCCATACATATGAGAGGCTGAAAAGCGAGGTTAGAGCGCGCTATAACAACTTGCAAGAGATTGATATAATGTCGACAGCCCAAATACCTTATCTGCAAGGCGTGATTAAGGAAGGATTGCGGTTGTTTCCCCCTGCCTCTCAGGGTATGCCACGGAGATCGCCGGGTATGACTGTTGACGGGTACTATGTGCCAGAAGGAGTAAGTGGCCATTTTGTCCACATGGAACTCGAGTGTAAGCTGATACGAAAACGCTGTCTTCCAGACCGAATTCTACGTCAGCACTTGGGCAACTTCTCGTTTGGAACAATACTTCCACGACGCGCCTATCTTTAAGCCCGAGAGGTGGATTGACCCTGACTGTCACGATGTGAAAGAAGCGAGCCAGCCCTTCTCGCTCGGGCCTCGGGTGTGTATCGGCAAGGCGTATGTCACTCCCTTGTGTCAATCCTCGGGCAATTTCATTATCACTAACACCGATTTGTAGGTTTGCCTACGCCCAAATGTCCGTGGAGCTGGCCAAACTTACCTGGAAATACGATATGGAGCTTGTCTACCCGGACAGGGATTTCGAGGCCGAGTCCGGCAATTTCTTCCAATGGCGGAAGTCGAAATTATACGTTCGATTGAGTGAGAGGGCTTGAATAATACCCTATAGACATCCGATTATAGGAGATGGTTGGCTTCTATTCATACATGACTCCATCCTGCGCATACATCTAACTGACGCCACCGGCTCCTCCAACCCACATTTCCGCTGGGCGCATTTCTAAACTCGACAGTTTTGGCGGCGTATAGAGGAATAACGTCCCTATGCACTTTATGGTTAATACTCGTCATTTGTCATAATTAATTCACCGAAAGCCCATCTATAATCTCTGAGGATGGTGTCGCTCAAGGAACCCTTTCTTTGAGTCAAGTTTTTATATAAATCCTCTAGCTGTCTACCACCTTGGTACTGTGACAAATATAATATCTTGAATATTGCGAATGGCCGAGAGATTAGCCTCGACATCTTGAGAGAATTACCTGCATTATTCTTGTTCTTGCATACCTAGGTGATTCAATCAAAAGGTACAAGCACTTTGCTCAAGCCTAGAAGGATTAATAAAGGATAATTTAGAGCCAGGATCCTACCGCAGATCTCTTGTTTCTAGCAGCTCTAGAGAATCAGGAAAATACATTTGAATGCGAAGGATCCTTTAGTAGTTCCACCATTACATACAAGAATACCTAGTTCCATCGTTAGTAGATCAAGATCCATTACTAGATGATCCTTACAACAAAACTATATAAAGAGATGGCTTTGGCCGAGTCACCCAGAATCCTAGAAAGAAGTGTCTTAAACATGGGATCAAGCTCATTCCCTCTTCCCTGCATGCACTGCAACAATTATTCCATACGCCTAGAAAGTTGATGCGTGTCTATTCTACCCATCCGCCGGAACATAGACATTCAAAGCCCGTTAAACGAACATCCGGGATCGCAACTTATTACCCAGCTCTTCCAACCCAGATCAACAGAGGCCACAATGCAACATATTCCTATTCTGGCGAGCCTGCTGGCTCTTATGCTATCGATCGCATCTGCAAATGCCTCCCCGATGCAACTAGATGAAGGCGAACCGCTCGAGCGACGGTGGGAGAAAATGACAAAAGCCGAGGCGAGATGGATTGTATGCCTCCGGAATAAGCAATACATGCTGATGGCGTACGACGACGATAGTCAGGGCGCTAAAAAGGCCAAGCAGATGTGCGCACAAGAATGGGGTAAGGGTTGGGTTGCTCCCGACGCGCAATACATCCAGCAGCACGAGGGCAAGTTGGAATTCCCCTCACGAGACGACTACAAAGATGCGCAAGCTGCTCTTCGTGAATTATAATATTATGACATCGGCTGGATCCCTTCTGTCCCCTTTTCACCAAGGTTTAGGTCTGTGGAATAGACGGATATAAGCATCTGGTGGTAGTTCTCCTCGAGCGCTACCTAATTCACGGAAGACGGCTTAGAGGCTCCTCATCTTCTATACAGTTGTACATACTTAGAGTTGGAATAGTACATAGAACAGAGTCAGCACTGCTTAAGATATGCGCATTGTCTTTTCGCAACTCACAGGTTTCATGGCGTCGTTGCGCTTCCGAGTTTAACAGTTCCCTCTATGTACAACTTCTGGCTGGCATCCTGAAGCATTTATATTTGTAGTCTTTTCATGTATCTGGTCATCCCTGCGATTCTGTCTTCCTGTATTTTTCGTCCTTGCTAGATTTTGCTTATCTGGGAGTAGGGGTGTTGTTTCGGTATTTATACGTACCATTAACCAAGTACTTAGAATCAATCATGCATATGATCCCTAAATATCTTAAGCTGGCGAAAGCACTAATCCAACGAACCCAGTCACTATGAGAACTCCAAGTATAACAACTCTAATTTAGTCCCGTCGCGCACCGGATTAACTCCTCTAGTAGACCCTCGACGTAGCGCTGACTACTGCATTAAGCCATAACAGTAAGTTGGCTGGGGAGGTTAGTTATCTACATAGAAGCTTGTTGTTCTACAGCCCCGTGTCAAGTATGCACAGCCTTCTGCTGACTACGTCTGATACCTTGCTAATCTTCTTTCTGCTGCGGCCTAACCACCCTTTGTCTAGAGCATCAAACGTAGCGGCGTGCCTTGAACTGAGTAATCCCAATATAGGTGAGGATCGGTGTGATATGATACTCATTGAGAGTATTCGGATGCGCACGTTGAATTTATTCATCTTCAACAAGAATAACATCGACGAGAAAGTACGAAGTGAAAATCTTGGAAAACTGAAGACCTTAATCAAGCTACGAGAAGCAATTACCTATTCCATTCTCAATGCCTTAGAATTCGATTAGCCCACGTTGAACGAAATCTGGCCTCACGTCTTAATAAGTGTTTATGGGCGCTCTCGTCAACATCCCTCTCTATGCGGCCGGGTGTCGTGGCCTAAGCTCTACTGACACAGCACTTGATAGTCATGTCATCTTATAGTACCCGTATCGGCCGTAATAGAGTATGTCGGAGGAATTGGTCCATCGGTTCTCGTTATCCCGGCACAAGCTCTCATCGAAATGCGAAATACTCCAAAGAAGAACGAGTTGATACCTTTCGCAGCTCGAGAGGTCACTCTTTCGATCTGAAGAAGTAGATGGCTCTGTGAGGAATCGTCTTTATCGGTGTGACCATGGCCTGCAATATGAAGAGTTTCGCAGTTCGATAGACGTAATGTTACGCCCCCCTCGACCCCCCCCCCCCCCTCTTTTTCGAATCATTCCGAACCAATGCAGTTAACGAACACAATCCTACACATATCGTGCACTACCTAATACTACCTCTCAGCTCATGGAACCGTTCAGATTGAAGAAGACAAGTTCGTCGATAAGAGTATACACCCCTTAAGTCCATGCCAACTAGTTGGATTCTGCCACTTGGTAGGAGCTCTCTATGGGAACTCAACGATAGATCTCTGCGTAGATACAGCTTGAATCATCTACATAGAAACGAGTAATATACGTATGACAGACGAGTCAGTGCGTAGGGGTCTTCATGAGACGATCGAAGAATCTCGAGATTCTCGGCTACATCCCCTGCTAAAGTTGCTAACGTTAACGCGGGGTGAAAGGTCATTCGAAGTGAAGAGATAACGACGGATTGAGGGTGATCTTGTGAGTAAGGATGCGGATAGTCGAGATGAGCAGACGTATAGATTGCCGAGAAACGCTTCACTCTACAACTTGGATGATGAATTGGAAAACAATCGGCCGTCACGTACGTATGTAGAAGAGGATGAGGGTGAAAAGTTGTTGTATTAAAGATACATAGTGAAAGCTTACACATGACTAGTACCTAGCAGCCTAGCAGCCTAGGTAGTTAGCGTGTGGCTTGCTAGGCATCTTAGGTAACTTTGAAGATTGCGCACGTGACTACTTTATAGGAAGAACTTGTTCTTATCGAGTTTAGGTCTTCATCTAGTGTCCGTTGCCTAATGAATGAGGCTCCTTGGATAACGTCATCCTAGGCACGGGGCTCTTTTGCCGGATCTTACTGGACTGTGGATAACCGGAAACCTTAAGCATGTGGGTGAGGCTTGCCAGGCACAAAGATTTTTTTTTTTTCCCTTCTTTTTTTTTATCCAAGTGTGGCTTAGGCAGGTGGACGGACTCTCTGGGGAGTCCATTACCCGAAATATCCCCTAGCAGACCCGCTGTAGTAATTTTTTCTCTTAATTCCTAACTCCCAATTCCCGCCATCTCCCGGCAAAATTGGAAATCCTTCTTTTTCCTGTCAACAAATTCTCTCAAAGGCCTCAACTCAACCTTCACAAACTTTGGCGCAGGCATTGCCAATACCTAATTGACCGACTGACTGACTGACTGACTGATCTTTCTGTCGTCACCTCTCCCATCTCCTCTCCGTCTTCTCTTCTCTTCTCTCCACTCAATCTAATTGACATTCTTTTTTTCCAATCCTCCAGTACTCACCATGTCTTCCGCCGCGCCCGCAGATAAAGTCGATGCCATCGCTCGTCAGGCTGCCGCCAACGCTCCTGGCCAGCTCAGCGGTGTCTCCCTCTACTCCAGATTCGCCCTTGCTGGTGCTGTCTGCTGTTCCGTCACTCACGGTTCCCTAACCCCCGTCGATGTGTAAGTCTGACCGCATTTCGAGTAGATTTTGTGCCAAGAGCTCGTAGTTGATCGCGAGGCTTCACATGTTGCGATTGGCACTCCCAACATGCATTATCATCATTATCATCATCATCATAACTGCCAATTGCTAATGACAGCACTCGGACAGCGTCAAGACCAGAATCCAGCTCGACCCTGCGACATATAACCGAGGTCTGATCGGTGGTTTCCGCCAGGTCATCCAGAAAGAGGGTGCCGGTGCCCTCTTGACTGGTGCTGGTCCTACCTTTGCCGGTTACTTCCTCCAGGGTGCCTTCAAGTTCGGTGGATACGAATTCTTCAAGCAACAGGCCATCAACCTCGTCGGTGTCGAGAATGCCAGCAACTACCGAACCGCCGTCTACCTTGCCTCGTCCGCCACAGCCGAATTCTTCGCCGATATTGCCCTCTGCCCTCTCGAAGCTACCCGTATCCGTCTCGTGTCTGAGCCTACCTACGCGAGCGGTCTTGTGAGTGGTTTCACCAAGATGCTGAAACAGGAGGGTGTTGGTGCTTTCTATGCCGGTTTCGGCCCTATTCTGTTCAAGCAGTAAGTAACGTCGATGGAGGCATTGCATGGCTTCTATTGGAGTGGCATTGACTTTTTGGTAGGGTCCCTTACACCATGGCCAAGTTCGTCGTCTACGAGAAGGTTGCTGAGGCTGTCTTCCGATCATATCCCAAGAAGGACATGTCCGACGGTATGCAGACTGTCGTCAACTTGGGATCCGGTTTGATTGCCGGTTTCGCCGCTGCCATTGTCTCTCAACCCGCCGACACCATGCTCTCCAAGATCAACAAGACCAAGGGTCTCCCCGGTGAGGGTACTACCAGCCGTCTTATCAAGATCGCCAAGGAGCTCGGTCTCCGTGGATCGTACAGTGGTATTGGTGCTCGTCTCTTCATGGTTGGTACCTTGACCGCCGGCCAATTCGCCATATACGGTGACAGTAAGTAACATTTTGTGTCATTCCTCTTCCACTTCTGGTCTATTTTCAAGAGTAGGAACTTGCGAGACAGGCCCTACAACTCGCCATAATTTCCACACCACTCAGAACGAGATACTGACGCAAGAAATTACAGTCAAGAAGGCATTAGGCGCGACTGGAGGCGTGGAAATCTCGAAATAGAGCGCTTATGAACTTTCATTAGAAAGGGGTGGACGTAATTACGGATAGATAGGTGGACGTCGACTTCTCTCCGTGCATCAAGCGTTTTGCCGTGGTGTGCTTGGGGCATTCTCGGGCCGGAGTTGTCGTTGTGCCGCTGGAGGGCAGCTTAGCATAGATTCCCCGTCAAAGCTGCTTTTTCTCGTTTGCATTTAGACTCGGCGATACTGGACTGGATTTGCAGGTTTCTCTCGCAAGTGCTTATCTGCAAAGGGCTTGAGGGGCTTTGGAAAAAGTCTCGATCCCTGGGACTTAGTCTATCATAGATGCATAGAGCATAGACGAAGCATCTAGAAGCAAAAGACGGAAGACATTTCTGGAGGACGGTTGTATAATAGACTGGGTTTCCGTTATTCAGATCTTGATGGTTCAAGCCACCATTCTATGCCCAAATCTCCTGAATGCGAAATTCTGTACAATCACCCACTGAAGGGTAACCGTTACGGTGACTGTTACCTGACTGCCGGAAAACACCAGGAAATTGCTAACTATATGTAATCATACACCTTATCACAGCATCTTGTTAAAAGCCACCAAGATAGAGCACGCGCCCAGCTACCCATTGGTCAGTGCATCTTGTGTAGGACCAACCGGCGGTGTAGACCCACCACCCCTTTCACACAGGTAAGACCAACTCCCCCCAAAATCTATCAGCACACATATTAACAATATTCCATCATCACACCATTCTATGTAGGATGGAAAGCGATGAGAAATACGATGTAGTCCGCCGTGACAATCCAACCTAAAGGTCATACCACTTCTCGTCCACGGTAAACTGCTCACTAGACAAATATCCCGGGCGGTTCCCGACCTTCGATCGTTTCTCGTCGTTGATCTGGTCATTAATCAAATTCAGCGTGGTCTGTCTCCTCATGGCGGTGGCGAGCTTGCCCTGCACATCCTTGAGCGTATCCCTCCGGTAATCCTCCCACTTGGTGTCGACAGCGATGAAGTGCTCGTCCACCCACTTCTTATACGCGTCCTGGAACCTGATCTTCTTCACGTTCCCGAGCCGGCCGTTCTTGACGGCTTCCGCGGTAGCCTGGTCCAGGCGGCCGTAGAAGGCTTCGACGCGCCCGCTCACCGTCTCGAAGATGGCCGTGATCTCGGGCCGCCGCAGGTACTGGTACATGGCCGACGAGAAGGCGAGGTCCTTCAGCCCGCCGAACCAGGTGCTGAAGGTGGACGACGCGCCCGTCCCGGAGCACCACTTGGCCTTCTTGTTGTTCAGGTCCCGCTGCAGGTAGACCATCTCGCCGGCGTGCGCGGTGCCGCCGGACATGTTCCCCATGAGCAGGTCGATGGGCCTGGGCCTGTTGTATCCGAAAGGGGTTGTCGTCGAGGGATAGTTCTCCGGCTTCGTGAAGACGGGCGCGAAGATCCTCGTGCAGAACGTGGACCAGTCCCCCCCGCCGGACGCCACCTTGATGGCCGGGTCTTCGGTCACGGCCCACTGCAGGAAGTCCTCGAGCAGCTGCAGCTCGTACACGTGCTCCGTGTTGAACACGTCCGTGGCCCGGACGTTGGTCGCCGCCGTCATGACCTCGAGCTCGAAGTCCATCGCCCGGCAGCTCTGCGACGTGTCCGGGAACCGGAAGCTGTACCAGCGGCTGTAGGGGTTGTTGCCGTTGCCCGGCGCGTGCCACGACTCGAACGCCGGCGCGGTGAACTCGGTCCCGCAGATCTTCGCCACCCGGCTCTCGTCGCGGGCCTGGATGCGCGACTCAGTGCGACGCTTGAGGTAAAGCAAGTTAGCACTTGTGTTTAGTGATGGGTAAACGTGCGCTGGGGGTGTTACACACCTCGTTGCGAGCAAACGCGGCTGCTGTAGCCTCGGCCTGGCGCTTTTCGGCCGCTGCGCAGGATTTGCAGGGCGTACAGGCTGAGCTCGAACTAGTGACGGACGAGCTACTGGTGAAAGTCGTAGTAGCCGTAGTGATGGTGCCGCTGCTTTGGTTCTTCCGCGCCTCTTGTACGGCGTCCTGTGCCTCTGTTCGTTTCAATCGTCAGACTTTGTCGAGTGCTAGGTATTACCTATCTCCCTATACACAGCATCAGGAGGCGGGGTCACTTACTGTTGACGGCCTCCATGGCAGCAACCACGGCGGCAACCCTGGCAGCATTCTGCGACTGGACAGCCGCTGCTGCTGAAGTGTCCGCTTTTTGAAGGGACTTGACCAAGTCTTGCGTAGCGCTCCGAACAGCCGCGGCTTCTACCGCATCGACTGCTTTCTTGGCACCTGTGGGTGTAGGCCTGGTCAGTCATAGGTGCCCGAAAGCATACACACATGCGTTTGCGAGAACTTATTGTCGAGGGCTGTATCGAGTAGGTCCTTCAGACTACTTGCGGTGTCTTTACTAGGGTTGTCGTGGAATTTAGTGCTGGCATCCTCGGCCTTTTTCACGTCCTTGTCTGACTGCTCTGTTGCACTCGGCTTGGATGTGGTGGTCGTCGTGGAAGATGTCCTGGTGCTGGACCTCGTGGAAGTACTCGTGGGAGTGGTGCTTGAGTGAGTGCTCGAACGGGTACTAGAATGGCTGTTTGAATGGGTAGGTGAATGAGAACTGGAGTGAGTACTTGAATGAGTGCTAGAGCGAGTGCTTGAATGGGACCTAGAATGGGTGCTCGAGGTCTTGGTGGTCGTGCTGCTTGTACCACCACCGCTACCACCACCGTTTCCACCACCGCCTCCACCCTGCTGCGTACACACTCGGTACGGGTAGTATGAGCAGGAATCTGTCTTTATAGGCTGTTGAGTAGTACCCTCACAGATAGCCCATTCCTTGTCCCCGCTCATGATGCGTATGTTGCCCATGGGCGGCTCATAGAGCATCAAACCCTCGACACCCCCCAGCGTGAACGGTTCGGGGCCGGCAGGCGTCCTCACTTGTGCTCTCGTTCCATTATAATCACTGCTGTGGGTGACTGAGTCGTCGCAAGGGTTCACGTCGGTGGACATGGCGTACAAGTAGTCGTTTCCCTTGTATGGAGCTGACCATCTACCAAGCTGCCACTCGTCTGCTGCCGAGACGAGTGCTGGGCCTGCCACAAGGCCTAGTAGGCCAAACAGGGCGATTTGATCAAAACGAGGCATGATGCAGATAAATTCTCTTGACTGAATTTGGGTGAAACGTTGGAGTTGGGACGAATGTTGCAAATCATTATCACTGTCATTGTGGGTTCTTTATATAGTTATTGAAGCTCGTCTCTATCCACTAGTTACCTAAGTGATAAATTTATTGTACTACATTCGCCGACCTAATCATCGAATACACCAGAGTTGGGTTACTTTGCATCTAAGGCTGAGCATTTTGAGGTAAGAATGTCGGGTAGGTTGTTGTAGTATTCATCACTTACGATTTGATATCTTGCTAGACAAAACACTTAGACTGACTGTGTTCCAATAGCCCTTAATCTGACTGTGATCCATACACCCTAAACCAAACATGGTAAGATCGGGAGGTACCACTTCGCGAATACATTTTACCAGGAAATGGATGTACCTTTTCTAATAGCAATAGGGGGTGTGGATCACAGTCAGATTAATGGCTCACACAGTCATTTTAAGCATTTCGCTCGCTAGGGTGTGTTTTCTACAGTAAAATGGCAGCCTAGCAAAAGATCCGACGCGCCATGAGACCAGGAACAGGAAAAGGCATCGCCGACTCACGTAAACGACGGGCACAATCTACACGTAAGCACCTTTTCAGCTGATATGCCGGCTGTTGCAATATGAGGTCATGCAGTCGATCATTACTCCGTACCTAGTCGTATGGGGAATGAGAATTTTCTTATAGTGTTCTCCGCCGCTCGAAACTGCCTATCTATTCGTATTTTCTATATATAATAAAGCTATGCGATTGGCCTCATTGGAGCCTCACGTAGGTTGCCTTGGAGGAATATTGCCATTTCGCAAGACACTGCTGCTGCTGCTGCTGCTCTTCCCTAACTAAGTCGGCAGAATGCCAAGAAATAACAGTTAATACACTTGAAGCAATGCGGGAGCCCTCACAGCGAACGTCAAGGCTTCCATTACTCACTTTTCTACGTATTAGGCTTCATCGCCACATGTGGCGATGCTATAGACTACTCTATAGACCTAGCCGTCACGGCATAGCCTCAATGAAACATCCTCATTCTCTTTCTTGCTCCTCGCACTGCGAGTCGACTTAACACTAGAGGGCTCAATATTTGTTATTGAAAAGAAAACCGATAACAACCCTGAAAGCTCGAGTCTCTTCTTAGAATAGCAGCGCATGTTCATTCCTATTTGTTTTGCAAGTCTAGCCTTAACAGCTTTAGTTAATATAGTTATCAGTCAAATATAATACGTGGCATTTGTCGCGAAGAATTATAAAACCCATGTGATCATAGCAATAACTGATCATGGCATACCCTCTAGGGGTTTCCAAAGTGATGTGCAACACTCTTACGATAATTTGTAGGCTCTAGTTAACAACATCCAGCACACTTGCATGTGGGATTACCTATGTGCGTTTCCGTAGATCCCACATATAGAAGCTTAAATAATCTCAAACGGGTAGTTTATAGTCATTTGCACTCGGTCGAGAAACGGCATATCTTTAACATTATTAAGTCTAGTAAATCTTTATCAATTTAGGCTTTACTGGTTAATTTAGGGGAAATATCTATTATGAAAGCTTACCTACTTAGTAGGTACAGATCGAGTTACAGAATATAGGCCACCTTTAAGTACGTACCTCCTTTATTCACTTGACACATTACCTATTAAGATTTATTGTGGAATTTCATTCACTTATAACGAGGAGGCAACTTGGTGATTAGGTAAGCGGAGCTTGGAATCCTTACTTTTTCCCTCTGCGTCTTGTCATTTTAATATAATTGTCACCTGTACTAGAGCCTTGCCTCGAGCAATAGGTCAGCTCCCGTGATAGGTTATAGGAGGGCTTTTAACACCTTATGTGGAAACACTTTATAGCATCGCAGTGATTTTACCGTGAGTGCTTTATTATTATAGAATAGAGTAGGCAGTGAAATCATACTGGATCAGTCCATGCTCACTTGTTTCAAGCTTCGGGGATCTGTCCAGAGTGTGTTTGTTATACTACTTTTCATCGTATGGGTTTATTCCATTTTCGGAGACTACGATCTCTTCTCTGTTAATACCCAGGATACGTAGCATACCGTATATTCCAAGCTTTGCCTATAGTATTGTCAGCTTGTTGAACCGAATAGAACTGAACAGCCACATAATTTACACCTAGGTTGAATTCTATAGTCAAGTTAGCCATTTACTTAAGTGATATTAGAGTTTGTTCGTCACTAGGTACGCATATGATGCAGACTCAGGTAAATATTTAGTATACTTCTATGTGGTGTATTGATGCATCTAGGAGTCCTTTAGGGGCATTGTAGTATGTATGACAGCATGTAAGATTGACCTGAAAAAATTCACCACATCACAAGAGAATAAGAAATATAAAAAGTAAAGCTCAGAGACATTTAGACAGCTAACTTTAGTCAGGGACACGAATACATACGGATTCGAGAGCCTAGATGCCGTTGCACAAATACACGCACACACACAAAATATAATTGGAAAAAAAAAAAAAAAAAAAAAAAAAAAAAAAAAAAAAAAAAAAAAAAAAAAAAAACAAAGAAAGAAAGAAAGAAAGAAAGAAAGAAAGAAAGAAAGAAAGAAAGGAAGGAAGGAAGGCAAAAAGCTCAACCTTAGGCGCCCCCAAGGTCTACGAAAACCCCTCCGCCGTACAGCCCCGAGGCTGCGGGTTTTTCTCCGTCGTATGCGGTACCTAGGAATTCCCGGCCGAGGTATACGCCAGGCTCAACCCTGGGATCGAACCTGGGACCTTCCGTTGACGCACCAGTCCGCAACCTGTATCCAATACAACACAAGTGTCGATAAAGGAGGTTAGGGGACCACTACGCCACCAGTTGGCTTTTCGTATTCTTGGCCGGTGCTGATCTGTGCTCTTACAATCACCTATAAGGCCTTTGCCTCCCAATACTGAAAACTCGGAATTTTGTCACGATGCGTATCTTGCCCAATAACACCAATAGATTCGAGAAACGCACGGGGACCTGACAAAAAAGTACGATTTAGCTGTTTGCACGACATGTAACTAGAAAGCGGTACACGTAAAGAATGAGATAGATTGAATTATATTTATAAAGGGGAACGCAGCGTTTCCTGACCTTGGCTAATGTGCATACATATAAATATATATATAAAGCTGCTATCATAGTTTTATCTCAGTTTTTACTGCTTCTGATACGGAGTTTTCGATCAATGCCTTTCATACCATCCCCTTCGCCTTTGGATAATGATGATGCCGTGCATTCTAGGACGATGGATAGAGTCCGCCCTCAATGGTCAACCACATAATAGGGACGAATCAAAGGACGAAACCGACACGTCTAACCTAATCATTAGATGATATATATTAATGTGATAGGTTAATAAGTAAATAGGGTTTAGCAATGCAAGTAGGCTTCAGCCGTGAAATTTGACCGAAAGCTACCTCAGGCTCTAAGAGCTGCTTTTGAATATTTTTTATAGATAAGGTATATCATTCCTGGGGGATGGTGGTCAGGTACTATTTCAGGAGATATGAGATAAGCAACGAGGCTAATAAGACTACCTAACCAAGCTCTGTGCATAGGTATGTGCTAGGTAAGTACTTCGGTAGGTACTATCTAGATCGGTGCCTTATATCTAGATCTGCAACCTTGGCTTTTATGCGGGCGTATGATGCTATGGGTTGGAAGCTTGGAAGCTTTTGGAAGGGAGAGAATCGCAGATGAAACAGACGGAAACCTTGAGGAGTACATAGGGAAGGATATACGTGCGGTGATGAACCGATGAATCACGAGCAAAGGGCTGAGCCCGGATACATGGAAGGTGCAATGCAGAATTTAGGCGAAAGACACCTTACCCTTGGTCAGCTGGGAGCAACATGCCTTGGAACTCTGGGATCGTGACTGCCTCCTCCTACCTAGGTAGGGTAGGGTGCTAGGCAGGTAGCAAACCACAAGCTTGGCCTACGTGGATCTAAGGCTGTACTTTCCATTTCCTTCCGCATTCACGCCCGCACATACATATGCATAGGTAATATGGACATCCGCCGGGGGTACATTTACGGCAGCCTTACATACCTAAACCTACTTAGGTAGGCAGCCATTCTTTATCTCTTATACCTACTACATGTAGGACCTACACTTACACCTACACCTACGCCTTCACCTACATCTACATCTGCTTATATAAGACCAATTGTCTATTTACAAGTTTCCCGTGGTGACTAGCTAAGATCGATACAATCTCGGTTTGGAAAGGTTTTTGATTATATTGTGAGGGCTTGCTGAAATGACGAGTGCCTTGGCACAGCTCCGTTTGAACCTCCAATACCTGCACGATGTTATTAATAGAGACCGATTCAGCTACGATCAGAGCAAGGCATATACAACGCCAGATATGAAAGATGATGCAAGCATGCCCGAGCCGCGGGCCGCGGCTCCAGGGTATTATTATTAGCTAGCGCCGGCAGATCTAAGTAAGTATGTAAGTGCAGCATGCCATCACCGTCTCTCTCTGTGTCTCTCTCTCCCCCCTTCGGCCCCACGCACCCCACGGTGAGACAGACCTCTTCCCGTTCGCCGCCCCTTACCGGCTGGGTCTGATTATCGTCAGCGTTGCCCGATAGCCCTCACTCCCAGGGGCCAGTATTAAACTGTCTTGATGGCGGACTTGGGTTAGTGTTAGCCGACTGCCGTCTTGCGCCAAGCAACAGCTCTTGAGGCCAAATCATCACATTAACGACGACCTGGGTCTGAATTCCAAATACGAGAGGCTTTCAACGGCTTATTGTCGGTGCTTCATGCTGTGCCGAGGCGATGCGCTAGTCACAACTAATATGGAAAATGCGGAGGCGGCGTCCCCGGGTTGGAACTATTGGGCCTCATTACCCGGCGCAAATTAAACGCATCAAGGAGTGTCAACGCTGCAATGAGCGATAACGATTCGCCTAGCGATTATACGATATATTAGCAAAAATTCCTGGGTGGCCAACTGTCGGCATGTTAGAAAAGCATGGGGCGCCTGGGCATCACGATAGTATACATATGTGCCGCCGACCAGGACCACGCTGCCTGCCTCTAGACATATCCACATCCAGTCTCTGTTGTCGCCGGAACGAAATCACTGACTATCACATCTCCATCTGTGAAAATGAAAGGATTTTCCCTTGCTTTGGCGCTCGCCGGGCCTGCCCGGGCCGCCCTTCGATTCGGATGCTCGACTGTGAGCATTCAGCGTCTCGACCCGCTTGTCGAGCCTGGCAACGTCCCCTCGGCCCATCTCCACCAGATCGTTGGTGGTAATGCCTTCAATGCGTCCATGGACCCTGCGGATGGGGATATCGCTGAGAAAGCTGACTGCACAACCTGCACTTTCTCCGAGGATTTCTCCAACTACTGGACCGCCGTCATGTTCTTCAAGCACACCAACGGGTCGTACAAGCGTGTGCCCATCATGCAGAACACCGCCCTTCCTAATGGTATCAACGGCGGCATGACCATCTATTACACACAACAGGACTTCTTCTCAAACGGCAACCAGCAGATCACGGCCTTTAAGCCTGTGAGTATATCACATCATCTGTACAGAGCATAGGAACTTAACGATACAAGGGTTTCCGTATGACAGTTGGCACCCCGACGGCGGATTCCAAATACGGGCCCGGCCTCAAGTTTGTCTGCCTACAGGACAAAGCCACTCGATTCCCCGAGCTCGATGACTTCCCCACGCAACCATGCACCGGCGGTATCATGACAGTCCACCACTTCCCCGCGTAAGCTAGCCCCCCCTTTTTTCCGCTGACGCGCCCATCCGCTAACCGACCCTAGCTGCTGGGACGGCAAGAACCTCGACAGCGCCGACCACCAATCGCACATGTACAACACGGTGAAGGACGCGTTCCAGAACTCGGGGCCGTGCCCAGAGTCGCACCCGATCCGGGTACCGCAGGTGGCGTACGAGACGCTGTGGGACACGACGGAGTTCAACAGCATGTGGCCGACGGACGGCTCGCAACCCTTCACGCTGAGCTACGGCGACAACAAGGGCTACGGCACGCACGCCGACTACGTCTTCGGCTGGAAGGGCGACGCTCTGCAGAAGGCCATGGACTCGGGCTGCATGTTCAACGCCTGCGAGAACGGCCAGCCGCTCCTGTCCCAGGCCGTCACCCAGATGAACGCCTGCCAGGTCAAGAGCACGGTCACCGAGGATATCGACTCCTGTAAGTCACCGTACACGCATCCATGTGAAACTACATCTTTTCGGGAAAATGCCTAAGCTAACCACTATCTCGTAATATTTAGGGCTCCCCGCTCTTCCCGGCATGGAGATGTAAGGTGGCGAAAAGTCGAGACAAAATAGAAGGGGCATCTAGACAACGGAATCTGTCGCCCGAGGCGCCCTTGTGCAGATGTACAAAGTATGAGCACTCGCGTCATCCTCTGTTGATCTAGGTGGTTTTGGCGTAATTAGGAGAGAGGGGGGGAGAGATGCAGGGACAGATCGCCTGCACGTAGTAAGGCGAGGATAAAGTAAATAGATACCTGCATCAGAGCCCGCCTTCGAGGCCGTAAATTGATATTTTACTATACCTAGCTAGATACTCGCCTTACCTGAATACTCGTATAGGTATGCATTTGAGCTTAGGATTCGGCATGCTTTTCTGAGATGATTACCTAGCCTGCCTGCTCCGCCTGCATGCATGCCTGTTCCCTGATAGATTGAGTATGTATCTATTTCTTCGGCCCAGTTAGAAAACCCACGCAAAAAAGTTAGAAATCCCACAAACTCCACTCCGTCATCTCCGAACCCACGCTAACATGGTACCCCTACCAATTTAGGTGCAGATTCCATGTACGCGACTGATATTTCAGTGCTTCAACTGCCATTGCAACTACCGTCGCAACTATAATTGCATACCTTAATACGCCCTTAATTACAATTGCAATTATACCCATATCCTAACCTATTAGCCCTAAGCTAAAAATTCAAATATATAACGTCGATAGCATCTTTAAGGGTATTAGGTAAGAATTTAATATGCGGTAATGTTTTATACATAGAAGGTACTTATATTTAAGTAAGTTGTACTAGTAATATAAGGTATTGTATATGAGATTGTCCGTGCAACACTGATCTTCATACTAGTTTATATAGGAACCCATATAACGTCTGTGCGGAGGTAGATCTGTGGGATTTCTAACTTTTTTGCGTGGGTTTTCTAACTGGGCCGTATTTCTTAGCGTATGTCGTGTGAGGTGGAATGCATCGATGATCACAAATGTACGTGACGTCGTTGCGATAATAGAGATTGCCCCCCCTTTTCTTCTTCCTTTTCTTTTTTTTTCTGGTGCATGAACTAAGTAGGTAATATAATATAGAAAGCTAAACTTAACTAACCTAATAATAAGTGCGATAAGTAGGGCAGGCTCCTACCACATCTCGCGCCAAATATCCGGGACCGTGACATCTAGGTTATCTGTTTCTTTCCATGATGAGGGTCTCAGTGCTGATTTAAAGGTCAAGGAGCTGGTACTGTACAAAGACTCTCGTGGCGTTGTGTACATATATCAGGACCTCCATGTGGAGATAGGTAGCTGAACCTTAAGTCATTCGAGTTTTATCAACCTTGCATTACAACATTCAGCGGGACGAATGGGGAAGTGTTTTTATTAGGTACTTGGTTGTTTGCGATGTGTCCCCGGGGTAGATCCCTATACTCTCTCCAGATTAAGTAATTATTAATCTGCGGGATGGTTCTCTAACTGATGTCCTTATATAAGTATGTATTCATGTATATAATAGGTGTATTACTTGTATAATAGGAAGCGTAGTAGTTGCTGAGAGAAAAGCAACCCATGATAATTAGCTCCGTGGACGCTCCAGTGCAGTAGTTCTTATATAGTACTATTTCTCTGAGCCATCTCTCTAACTCGTATCATATCTTACAGTCAGGTGCTCTCTCTTCAGATTGAGAAATATGTTATAAAGCTTATCAGCGATAATGAACTTGCTAGCCAGTGTATCTTTTTTGAGTTCCCGATGTGGGGGTTTACGGACCACCCTTTATCTTATACTTCGTATATATCAAGCGAATTCAATATCGATATATATGAGCCCACACCTGAAAAATATGTCGTTATTAACACCACACGCCTGCAACGATGCCTCATAGCCGAGGCCACACAGCATCCTCGCATTCCTCCTGTTCCGCAATCCACGCCTTGATCTTGGGTACAGACCAACCACTAATCCACCTCCTATCCTCCTTCCGCGTCCGCATTCTTGGCTCTCCAAGCTTAAATCCTTTATGGTAAGCACAGATCCCATTGTGGTATGAGAATTGGAAGCAGTCAGGGAAGCAGTCGCACATTTCCCGACAATGCTCGAACGACTTGTGTGCGTCGCTTTCGATAGGGGTCAGGGGGCCGTGTTTGGCCAGGTTCTTCTGCCACTGCATGTATTCGATATTCGGGTTAAGGTAATACGCGTCTTCGCTCATATTGTCCCAATCCTCCCTCCTTGACTCTAGTTTCGGCAGCACGAACTCTTCATAGATATCCTTGAATCGTATGGAAGGGCGGAGAAGACCAGGGGCTGTCCGAGATTGGTAGAATCTCTCCTCGAACGCCTAAAACGAGGAGATTTCTTCCGGGTCCATGTGGTGCATGGTGACGACGGGTTGGCACCAATGTTTTGAGCCGTATGGGATAGTGTGAGGCTTTTCTCCGTTGATGGTTGGCCACTAGGCAATGACTCGTGTTAACGCTCTTAACCCCCTTTACCAAGGCTCTTTACTTAATCAGAAACCCAGACAAAGATGTATCTAGTATACTTACAGCCTGCTCAACCTTCAGACTAATTGTTTCGTTCAAGGCGATTCCCATCATATAATCGCCACAACAAACTTGTTTGACTCGCATGTCAAATCTGTTGGCGACCCCTGAATGTTTCCCCACAAAATCTTCCATTGCTGACCGTGAGAGAAGATAACCGCTACCGCCGTGTGCGAATCGAAACTCGTCGATTAGAGCTACGCTTCCGATGTAGTGTTTCCTCAACGAGTCAAGTTTCCGCAACCACTGAATTAGATTATGCCAGAGCACGTACGTGTCGGCATCGATGAATAGGTACCAGTCATGGTTGGGACGCAATTTCCAAGTCTTTTCGGCGATATGTATGTTTTTGTACTTATCCAGGCTCCAACCCTCGAAGTACCTCCCCTTGGTTGCACCACAACTTTGCAGATCGACTGGACAGGCCTGCTGACTTCGGTAAAGGTTGAAGTCAGGGTTTCCATCCTTGACCTTAGCAAGCACTGCGTCGAGGCTGTCGTGTACGTGATATCCGGCAATAGTCTGTTCCATGTCGGAGAAAAGGAGGAAATCGGGAAAACATCTCAGGATAGTGACTAGTTGGGTGGGAATCTTGGTGAAGGATTCGGTGGCGCCGGTCTTCACAACGACGAGGATGTTGGAGGTATCGGGAAACGAATCACACGATGAGTCGTAGACTCCCTTACGAGGTGGGTTATCAATGGGTTTGGGTTGGGTGGAGGAGTTATAGCGATCTTGGCTGTGAGGATAGCGGAGAGAGGGGATTCGGTAATAGGAAGGACCGTCAGAGGACCATTCGCGCACTCTCTTAGAAGCAATGAAGAGAACAAGGAAGCAAATTATAGCCAAGGAAACCCTCCTCAAATATGAGGCAGAAATCATGACACGGGAAATGTTAGTGAGCGCTGTTCATGTTAGGGTTCGGACGTTCAGGGACAGGAACACAGACTTGGGAAAAGAACAGAGAAAGGAGAATAGTTGAATTGTGATGGATGAGTCTAGGATGTGGGTGACGAGTTTCAAGTTTAGATAGAAGTTTAGACAGACGAGAGAAGGTTTTCTTACCCAAGTTACTTAAGTACATATGTACTCACTTAGGCAACGCGGCCTCCCATGCACTTGCTCCGTCAAAGTGAGCGAATCGGTGGCAGCAGCAACCGTATAGTTACATGTAGTACTCGACCGGCTTCATTTGAGTGGATGCATTTGATTATGTAAACTTCATTAATCCAATCCGCTAACGAATTGCTACCAATTACATCACCACACAAGTTATGAGTGCTGTGTGTACATATGTACATATGTATCAACAGTCTTGGTTGAATCTAATGTGATTCCAAGCGCATTTTCAATCTTGGGAATTTGACGAAACTTCTGAATCTTCTACTATATACAAAAGTATACATCAAAGTTATCTGTCATGTTGGTTTTTTTTCTAGGTAGTAGTTAGTTGCCAGGTCTGTTTGCTTTATGCTGCTATCTCATGCTAACGGGAGACCGGTTCAAAGTCTATACGTCTTACGTTGTACTGTTTCTTATATATGTCAATGTCTTATTTCATCTGGGGAATTGCTTGCATATCTTAGGTATATAGCAAAAACCGCAACACTAATGGGATTATTATATTATATGGGTAAGTGCTTGATCATACATGTGGGGTTAAGTCTCCCTGATGTAATACGCTCTCGATGAATCTTCTCTGTAAGTAACGCTCAAGTCCTAGCTCCAACGTAAGTAAATACTAACTACCCATCAACAAGTTAAGCAGCCATCGGTGACAATGGACGTGAACACAGAGAGAGCGAGACTCGGTTGTTTCAACGCGAAAAACCCTACCAGGCGGTGGATGGCCCGGCTATATTTGCTATTATTAGTCAAGCCCCTGCAACCCCTTGCGTCGCCTATCTACATGATCTTGTTCCAGAACCAAAGTCCCGCTGAATCCTTCTAGACGTTTGGTTAGTAGTGAATCAGCCCACACACAGACTTCCATGAATGATACCAAGAACTTCATGAAGGCAGCAGGATCCCCGGATGACGACGGCCCAAGCATGTTAGTCCATGAAATCATGCAATCCAAACTTCCACCCCCGGAGAAGTCATTTGAGCGTGTCTTTGACGAGATGTCCACCACAACAGGCGCTGGCTTCGAGACGACGGCTGCTGTCATACGAATCGCGGCCTTCCACATCTACAGCGACCCCAAGATCCTCCAGAAGCTCAGGGCCGAGCTTGCTACTGCCCCGGACCACGACTGGGAGACGCTCGAGCAGCTTCCCTACTTGACTGCCATCGTCATGGAAGCCTTGCGTCTGGCTCCAGCCCTAGCCACTCGCAGTGCTCGTATCGCCCGGGTCAAGGACCTCGTTTACGCCGACTGGCGGATACCAGCCGGCACACCCGTCGGGATGACCATACACTTACTTCATCAGAACGAGGAAGAATACCCGGAGCCCAAGCGCTTCAACCCAGATCGATCCATGGATCCCAACCCCATGGCAGCTGGGCAACAAGACCTTTGTGCCTTTCGGAAAAGGAAAGCGTAATTGCATTGGAATGCAGTGAGTACCTACATCCTAGCTAACTGGGTTAAATAGTGCGCACAGACCACATTACCCTAGCCACCGTTGCCTAGCTAGAGTATGCCCTTTACCTCTGAGTGAATGAAATGCCACAATATACCTCCCAGTAGCTGCCTAGTTGTGTTAACTTAGAGTGAATGGAGGAGGTACGTACCTTGAGGTTGCCTGTACTCCGTAACTCAGATCTGTACAACCACTCATCCTTAGAATGTAGCGGGGTCAACTTGCCGGTTGACATCCCACTAGTAACGGCTATACCACTACCACATTGCGTCGATATCCTTGACCATGAACTACAACTTTGAATGTGGTACATGTGGCAAAGTCTTCAAGGCAGGATGGCAAGCTCGCGAGAACCATATATGTTCTACAGGCCACCGTGCTCCCGCATTTGAGTGTGATAGGTGCCCCCGCTACTTCGACTCTGAAAGAGCCCGACTTCAGCACATGGAAGCATTAAACCATTTCGAGTGGGAGTGCTCAATCTGCGATGAGACCTGGCCGACAGACCACCGGCGGATCCAACACGAACACGAAGACCATAACTACTGTGGTGAATGCCAGAAGACCTTCATGAACCATAATAATCTTAAGATGGTAAGTCTTCTTGCTACCCATCTCCATCTGGCATGACTGAATTCCTCATCCCAGCATCTCAACTCTCGTGCCCACCGCGGCCAGCAAATCCAATGTCCTTTTTGTGGGAGCCACTATGCAACAGCCACCGGCCTTACGCACCACATAGAAAGGGGCTCGTGTCCGAACGCTCGCGGCGTAAACCGCGACACTCTGTACAAGTTCGTGCGTAGCAAGGACTCCGGCGGCATTATTACCAAAAACCTCGTCGGTTGGCCCGGCTCGACGCAATACGAGGCTAACAGCCGATCGTATAATCGGTATCGTCAGGGTTGGGAGTGTTATCTCTGCCATCAACTATTCGGACAGCTATCAAGTCTTAATCAGCATTTGAACTCCCCTATTCGTAAGTATTATTATGCTTCATTTATCCGATGGCAAGGAAGCATAAGCTAACGACGAGATGTCGGCAGATCAGGAGACTCTGTACCATTGCCCGAATTGGCAGTGTAGGAAGGAGTTTACGACGCTGGCCGGAATTATCAATCACCTTGAGAGCGAGTCATGTGGCTGTACTCGGTTCGAGAATGTGCAGCGAGGTATTCAAGATGTGGTAAGCGGCAACAGGTTGATTACGCTGTAACCATGTTGGTGGTGATTCACGGTATTACATGTCATACATAGGCGGCATTAGCTTTAGTGTTGTCTTCGACGAATTCTTGCGCGCTTTCGATCTTGACGCATTTGATCCCGCATGATATGCAAAGCTCGACGCGCCTGCTTGAATTTTTAGCTAATCTTTCCCTGGACATCAAATAAGCATCTGTATATGTAGCCAGGACAGGAATGTCGACCATCAAATACCTTTATTACTGCCAGTTAAGTGACAAGACTATGGTTGAACCGCTCAGCTAGGATTTCGAAGACCGGGCCCGCTATAAAGCTATTAGCAACCCAATAGCATCGACCTACAGTAGCTTATCTCGTTTGATTATATTGTACGGGATTACCTTGTTACTGCGTAGTTCCAGAAATTCTTCTGCTTACTAGCACAGAAAAATATACCGATCTTACTTCTGCCTTTAGCAGAGGACGAGCCAGAAGCAGACGAGGCGATTGGAACCTTAAGCGGGTACGTATTTATTAGCAGCGGGAAATGCCAGACTCATTTGATATTGTCCACCGGCTCGTTCAGCTGGCTATGTGTAACTGGCTGCAGACAAAGGACGAATGGCAAGAATGGACGAGAAATGCGATCGAACGGCTTAAGGAGATATTTCCCACTCCTAAACATGAAAACAGAAATCTTTAGATAAGGCACTTGCCACATAATCAGGCAGCAGTAGAGCTTCAAAAAGAATCTGCCTATAGAGGAACAGATACTAGCCTTCTCTCTAATATTATAGGAAGCTATTCTATTCTCGGGAAGTATAATGAAGAACAGCGGATGTACTGGCAGACGCTACAGCTGACGGAGGAGGCGCCGGGCAGGGAGCTCCCAGACACCCTCGGCCGCATGAACAACCTTGCACTCGTCCTTGATAACCAGGGGAAGTACGAAAAGGCCGAGTAGATGCATCGGCAGACACTGGAGCTGAGGGAGTGGGTGCTAGGTAAAGAGCACCCTTCCATATTAAGAACCAGAGCAAATTTGGAGGCTTTGTTAAAAGCTAGGATAGGTAACGAGTTGTAACAGCTTCAATCTAGGAAGAATACAGCGTTTTCCGGAACTACATGTATTGATAAACTAATATGTAGAATATGTTTATCTACGCCGTTATGACATACAAATTGACCCCTATCAAATTCATTTTACAGACTCCGTGAGCACTACCACTTATAAGAAAAGCGGATTAACCTCATCATCAGTACAGAGTTTATATAAGCTCGCATGATAGAACAAAAGCTAGCATATGCTCCGCCGGCGTGATTATTGGATCGCAACCATTCTGCCATTATACAGAGGACTGTAACTCCAGCTCTAGCTGAGGTACCTGGCACGCTCCCTATTTGCCCTTGCCGGAAGCGCCGATCATCTGATCTCCAGCGCCCCCGGTCCGTCTTCTGCACCATTGTTGTCTTCTTTCCGTCCTTTGTTCGGAACCTTGGTCTCGTCATCGATTGTTGACGTTCTCGTCTTTCTCGAAGTTGCTTCACCATCTTCGAGCGATCGAGGTGTTTCTCGGGCTTTGACGTTGAGTTTTGTAACACGGTTTGATCGTTTGGTAGACGTTGGGATAGGGTTGGCTGGTTCCACCACATGATCGATCTCCGGCTCCATTGGCTCCTCCATCTTGGACAGCACTCCGCCACCACGGCTAGGTTAGCGCCTATTACCGTTTGCAATCGAAAACAATCAAGAAGGATCTGAGAGCTAAGTCTCCCTTCAGCTCCCGAAAATGTTGATCCCAGAAACTATGTTCGACATGTTCCCCGTGGGGTGAACAGAAATTCGATCCAAACATTAAATATGCATACCAACATAAGCCAATGAAAGAAAGGCCAAGTCGGTGTTAAGTTGAAGCTGATCCGATTTACATCTAGCCTTAGTTTGATTTCAGGTATAACAAAGCCGGCGTGAGTCAAGTCAAGTTAAGCCGAATCGAATCAAGGCAAGAATTTCCTTAACTTCTCAAATAGACCACGAGGGGATTAAAATAAATTGTATCCCTTATATTAGCTCTGCCTTTCTTTAGACAGCCTAGCGTAGTGAATATGGTACTGAGAGCGGTTCCTAGACAAGAAATAAGCACGGCAAGAAACATAGTCAGTTATAATGTGTCGATCTATTAGCAGAAGATTAGGACAAATAATTCGTAAAGCATGCGTCATTATTAACAGAGGCCTTCCTCTAAACTATCGTAATGTAACGCATGGCGTTTCTCAATATGAGTATTAACCCCTTCTTCACCGATAGTGGCCTATCTTGCATTGAACCTATCGTTCAACAAATCCCCCGAAAAGGCAAATATTACTGTCCTTCTAAGCCGAAGAATGCCGTGGAGCCTTCCAACCATCTGCTAGGCAAACTGACTGGTCTGGCGTGGCTCATCATTGTAAGCAATGAAACTCCAAACCGACTTGATCAAGCATCCCTTGGGGGTTTTCTCCGAAGAGCCCGGGGCTTTCTCCGAATAGTTCAGGGCAACAATCTCTTAGTTCTGACCATCAAACCAGCAAATACGGTGCAGCGATGTTTTCTAATCGTCTCTTCGCACGTACATCGACAGGTTGCCGAAGGACCCGAAATCGTCAGCGAAGCTGGTCTTGTCGTAGCCTTGGACCAACGCGACGGTCCGAGGTGTATCGGGATTCGGCGACCACGGACTGTAAAATATTGATCAGCAAGTAGATCCCGTTTTGGAGTGTCTATGTAGACATGTATGCCTCGGAGGAAGGCTTACTTGACCCATGTATTGTCCACCATTTTCCATTCACGAGGAGCCTCCCAATCCTCCGCCCTCACCGTATCCCATATCATCACTGCTGGTCGTGCGATGTCCGCAACGATCTCCTTAACCGGCACGTTGGGAGCGGAGCTAAACACCACTATAGCATCGGAGTTAGTATTATCTCTTGGTAAATGGCTTGTCGGGTAATGGAGGCGTTCCGAGGCTTCTTCTGGACGGATCGGTAGCCTCCTAGTTTACTTTCATAGGGGGATCTTAATACGCCAGGAGACGGACAGAATGTGGAAAAACTATTAGATAATCCCAGACGTTACTTACGGCACTTCTCATCTACCTCGGTGAATGCAAGCGAGCCGAAACCATCAACGACGCGAAATCCAGAAACTTGCAAGATCTGTCGAGTGGACGGGTTGTACGTTGGGTCCTGAGCTACAAGCTCGACTTCGCCGCCGAACTTCTCACGGAGCGCCTGGGCCATGGTGAGAGCCGCGGTATGCTGCTCAATGGAAGGCGAAATACTTTCGAAATGGTTGTCATCGTGACGGCGATCGAGAGAACCCAGGTCAAAACAAATAATCTTGTTGACGCCATGGGGGATAGAAGCCTTAGCAATAAAGGCCTTTAGCTGCGCGCACTACAACATCAGAAGTTAGCAATTTCTTTCGTGGGAAGAAGGTCTGGGATTTATGCCCAGAGAGATCCCCGGATAGGACACCGTAGAACTGGAACGGGAAAGGAGAGAAGAACAAAGTGAAAGGGCCAGGTTGATACTAACCGTGGTGCCTGCTCGCCAGATGTCACCCTGTTGCTCGAACAGCGCTCGCAGCTCTACGGGATTCGTCCCGAGGCTGAATGGGATTCTCGCAGTGCCCATACTCATAGCGGCAGGGTGGTCGCGCGAGTTTGCCGAAGCCAGGTCATAGAGAAGATCAAAATACCCATTGAAGCGTATCGTCTGCTCATTAATAAAGCTACAAAAGGGATTAGCCGCCAGTGGTTTACTTGTATCGAGGCCAATATCTCGGTTTCTGCCATTCCGAGATGCGAGGGTTTAGAAAGTCTGAATGATTCTTCGTGTGTATCTTTCAGCTTAGCCAAATCGACATGTGTACGTACCCTGGGTAGTTAGGGCGCTCAGCGTATGACGTGTTGTACACCGTCTGGTAATAGATACTATTACCTACAGGGCGGAGTCCGACGTGCGATCTATTGCCTCGGGCAAGGGAGGCTTCCATGTCCCGAAAATCCTGTTTTGTCCAGATTGCGGCGCCTGCATCGTAGAGTCGCTGAAATTGGAGATTGGGCGTGGCCCTTTCATGCGGTGCAGGCTGGCCGTCCATCTTGTGATCTATGGAGCGTAAAATGTCAGCTATTATTTATCAGAAGTACATCATGTGTGTAAGTACTGACCTTTAATATCTCAGAAGGGATTACAGGGGAAGTAAAAGGGGACAGAGATTGGTGGCAACGGACTAGACAGCAGCTATGGTGTTGAGTGGCTGGTTTGTCTGTATCTGAATTATTCTGGTGTTGTAGGAACTAGGAAATTTCGAGTGGCTTCAAATTCGATGCAGGTAGCCCATGTTCTGACTTGGGATGGATGTTGACAGGATAGCTTACCTAAGTACTCACGAACTTTCGGTCTCCTATTTTGTTTTGTGAATCCCTAGCTGTTATCTCAGGGTTAGAATCATGTGCTGATAAACCGGAGTGTATTCGAAGTAGCGCGCCGACAAAGTATCAAGAATGTATCAAAGTGCTGCTTTCGACCATACGTCGACGAAACTTATATGACTTGTTAGTAAACGGGATAGAACGACTTAATAAGGAACAGAACGTGATACTAAGTGTCCCGCCTTACCTGCTACTACTTTTGATAACACACAATTCTAGCTGTGTCCTTTCTATTCTTCACCAGCGTTCACTAAGGGAGACAAATTCCCATTCCAGACCAATACTTGAATGACTTGTTGATGTGCATGATTATGATCTTTGTGATGGGCTAGCCCCTTGGAAATAAACACATAACTACTTAAGGGATAACATGATGTGCTTTTTACTTAGTTATCTGCCTACGTAATGATTTGTGACATCCCCAGAACACTGCCATGGTGCTCGGCACCAGGATGATGCTCGGCATACTATGTCTCGGCACTCACGTATGTAGGTACCTAAGAGGTTACCTAGACGATTTAAATATTTCAATGCATACATTTCTAACACCTTCTATATGCCGAGCACCTGTCAGCTTTGCCAAATGTTATCATCAAACTCCCCATTACAGCCCTCAGGAATGACCCCATTGGCCCAAGATATACAGCGGCGTTTCAGGCGCAAAACTACGAGACACAGTCACAGATGCTAGAAGTATACTTGAGAAGCACAGCTTTGCACTTACTGCTAATATGAAGAGAATCTCATGAAGGCGGAGAAGTTCCCGATGTAATTTCGCGCGCTCTGAATTAGAGAAACTCTCCGGACACCGGGTCATATCAACGCTATGCTCTTGGTGGCGCTTCAGGGACTTGCTTAAGGTTGGTTCCAATGATATACTCTCGGACATATTTCCGTTACGAGGATTCTTGACTAATGGGATGTAGCCGTGTTCAGAAAGTGAATCGACATAAATCCATTGACGCTGACGATCCGGCCCGTCTAACTGCAGCGGATAGTGTAACCGTTCACAATAAGGTCGGTTGTATCTACCGAAAAGGGGGCTGTCCTCGATGCAAACGTAGAGAGGAGTAAAGTCTCCATAATGGACGTGGTGGTGCAGAGTATACGGGGCTATAACTAGCTGGCGACAAGGTAGTGTCATCGATTTCCTAAGAAAAATGCAAAGCGACATTTCACTATCGATTCTATCAGCAGAGCACTGCCAAATTAGGAGAGAGATTAGAAGTGTCGTTATCCAGAATATACAGGATTTCCCCACGGACAGATCCCTCCTAACCCTTTTCCCAAACTCATTTCCTCAGGAATTAGAAAGATAACTTGGTTGCCAGTTGATCTAGGCCATTCAAATTGTCCACGACGAACGCCCACGAAGAACGCCCACGAAGAACACACAAAAATTCAGCCCGCCCCTTTCACGACACCGACGAGAACAGGCAACCAGCAGTTGTATACGTCAAGCAGCTCAGCGGTTCTCAAGATGGCTCGCCCCAACGGGTTTGGACGACTTGATCGTTGACTTTCATCACGAACCTGGATTTCCGAAGCACCTCCATAGCTATACGAACCAGATCTTGACATTGGGCACACAGATTTGGCGTCGATCCTCCAACATCCCTATAAATTGTCGAGAGTTTCGCCATAATCCACGATGCTGGTGGCATCAGAATCAGCCCGGCGGTCCAGTACTATGCAATAGCAGATGGTGACCTGTCTCCGGCGTTTCGTATTGCGACTACGATGGCGTTTGCGATACAAGGAATAATCGATCCTGGCCCTCCTCCTCCTAGGGAAACTCCCCTGAGAGTAGAGACGGCTCGCCTACAGGCGAATTATTGACATTCGAATATCGAAGTTTCAGCGCATTGTTGTTAGAGGAGTCTAATCTTGCTATCAAGAGACGTTGATCGACACAAGGTGATATTAATATTAAAAGCTTCCAGAATGGTGAACAGGCCACCTTAGCATTTGAATTGGAGTCTGGACTTCTGAGTTAACATTACCGAATAGGGTCCTGGAAACTAAATGCTGTGGGTGGTATGGAAAGGCCTCGAATGATTCACGCTGTACTGTTGGACTGGTTGGAACTTCAATATACCTATTGTGAACAACGGAGCAAAAATAAATCATTTGTGGGAGATTCGTCCTCTTCCCCTTCCGCAAGTCTGACAGTTGTGATAACTAACTCGATGGATCAACTATAGGTCGGAACCACCCCGTGTATATGAGTGAAAGTGAGATTAGCGTTTCTGTCTACCTTATCGGCCCCCAATTCCCATCCCCATGGTATCTACTATGCGAACAGGGATAGATCCGAAGATCGATGATCCTAAAATGGGCTGATAAACCCCGATCAGCTAGGGCAGGGGAGCAAAACAAGGGTCGTACATAGCCGGCCGTCTTGAGGTCCCGAACGCGGTAAACAGACCATGCTAGTGCCGATCCCTCGCTCGATGCCGACCCCTGATATGATTTTTCTGACCAATGGACTACAGAGATCGTAACATGGACATGGGTTAGAGACGATCTCGGGGAATTAACAAAGGACAGGCCAGATCGAGTAACGATGGTAGCACTCAGGGATTGTATCGTTACGACATACAGGAGTTCGACAAATACGAACTACAAAATCATACGTGAGTAATGCGGTTCCAAATATCATGGGCCATGTTTTGGATTCTATCAATTTTACAAAACGAGCTTCCGGGCCTCATATGATTGATACTGATGGAGAAATAGGAAGGTTAAAAACTTCCCGAGCTGTTAGCCCCTGGCCCAAGGAGCCGAGTCGAGAGATCCCGCTATGAGTTCCTTAACGTAGGCTGGATAGCTTCTAACTAATGACAGCTACTCGGGCTTCTATGGCATGCACTCGGCATTTTAGATCAGTTCAAGATCTCCGACTTATCATACGTCTGGTACTCAAGCTTAGTCGAAAGCAGGCTCGTTATTGATATGCATTTCCTCCAGACGAGAAAAGGGGGAGTGAGCTTGACTTTTCCGTCAATTGACTCCTTTCCAAATATCAGAACAACCATTGCAGCTAGCTCTTCTTTCACGTTCATGTCTCCTAAGGCTATATCGTAAGTTTTATAAGGCAACAAAAGCAGACATAGTCACCACTTTTATCCATGGCCAAGCAGCATGTAGCAACTTTCCAGCTTTCCCTTTTGAACCATTTTTTTTTTTCGATATTAAGGCGCCATCTATGAGACCATTGTTGCATCCATCGTCCAACCACAGTGATGACGAGTGGACAGCGGGGTTAGGCTACTTGGCACTAGATTTACCCACGAAAACAGGACGTCTGCCGACCTGACACCACTGGCACAGAATAATTGGCGCGCATGGAGATGCTGAAAGAGGATGGTCCAATCAAGACGTGTCCCCTGGCGCAAACTGCGGCCAGCTCCGTCGTGGTGTCTATCGGGCATCAAATGCCTGCCTAGAACCCCATCTCCTGCAGGTTAGTAACCAGGCCCAAGGAAGAAGGTTACTCGCTGCAGGTCCTCTCATTCCAGGTAGGCTCCTCACCGAAATGGATGTAACCTACAGCTTACTAAATCAGGTAAACCATATTTGCGTTGACTTCCCCGGGCGTTCCACTCGCAGCATCCACTGCTTTCGAGGGAGAACTTTCTCACAATCTGATATTGCTTAATGGGCATCAAGCGTCCGACTCAAGCTCGAATCATATCGCTGCTAATTGTCGCATTTACGATATTTCTCTTATTTCGGCATACCAGCACTGCTTCTATTTCCGATCCAGTCGTCGGCGAAAATATGGCGGACACCGTCGCATCTAAGCTGAAAGTGTCGGTCCGCCAGACCAGCTCGTCTCCACCGAAGCTAGCAATCGGCGTCACAAACACACTATCGGAACCAGTGACGATACTGTCCTGGAATTCCCCATTAGACCCCTTGGCACTGCAGCTAGGCCTCTTATCGTTCATCCCGGCTGGAAGCGACGGTCCGGTAGAGATTCCAAAAATCCAGGTCAGACGCCAGATGCCGCCGGGCCGGGAATCTTTCATGAAGATCGAGGCGGGACAGACCAAGGAACAGGAGCTTGAACTCCGGGAACCCATCGTTCCCCTGGAGAAGCTAGGTGGCAGAGTTAGCGTTGTCTGTAAAGGATATTGGTTAGGCGTCTGGCCATCCTCCTCGAGCGTTTTGGAGAGCGTTCTGGAGGAAGAGGAAGCTAGCGAGGGTGCCTCTCGAGGCAGTTTTGAGAGCCAGGTCATTTATATTGAAATATAAAAGTGGCTAAGACGAGTTTTGGATGTCGATACAGACATTTCATGTTACCCCTGAAATTTCAACTTCAACTCTGTTATAACCTCCACGGTACCTAATTCGATACGCTGGGTGATTGCAATATTGTATCTGCAGCATCTAGCTTGCTTCCTGTGTCCCATACCTCATGTTTCATACGTGCACATATGTGTGAAGGGTCATGTTGGCGTAAGAGAGAAGATTCCTTGAATTCATGCAAGTAGGCAAGAAGTGAGGAAATCAAATCTATGTAATAGGGGAGAGTTAGGAGGGAACTCAGCAGCCACAGTGAGGCTTATTAGGGAGGAAAACCTAGCCGCAGATCGCTATGAATCGCCCCAGAACCCACTATTTGAAGTCTTGGGACCCTGGAAATGGTCTAATTCAATTCAACGAAAGCCGGCTCTGGAGCCAAATCCCCACCCAAAACTGCCAAATAGCTCGGCCCAACATACCTGATACGGTTTATTAGGCTTCACCTCAACACCATTTCAGGCTCTCAAGGTTACCTAAGTCAGCCATTCAGCCTCATCTCTTTGTCCCCTTTCAAATGTACGACGGCGATTAGCATGAACATGGCCGAATTAAATTAAGACATGTATATGTAATGGCCTAACCTGCAGACTGCAGTGCAGCTGGCTAATACCTACACTGAATATTGTACATTAAGTATGTACATTAAGTATGTACATACACATACCTTAGGATAACATACGTAACCTTACGTAGTTACGTACAAAGCGATCCAAGTGCCTGTGCTGGAACTTGTACATGCCTAACTTTAGGCTGCGGTAAGTACCTACCTACCTAGGTACCTACCTACATACCTAAGTATCCTCCCATCTACCTAATCGTGACTATCCTGGTATGCATGTGCAGTGCATGTGGCCTGCCTGCCACTGCTGCTGCTGCTGCTGCTGCTGCTGCTGCTGCTGCTGCTGCTGAGGCTTACATCATTCATCTGCTCTAACCAGGCACTAACCTCCTACCTGCCTACTACCTAATCTACCTATCTGCCTATCCTCCTACATATCTGCCTACTTACCTACTTCATCCCATCTTTAATATCTTCTTACCTAACGCAACGCAGCTCGTCAACTTTGACCGTCGTTTCGAGAACTGCACTTCTTGATATAGGTACTAGGTATCCGTAAGTCATTCCTCGACCTTTCATTCCTCGCGGCCTCGGCCTGAACCGATTACTAGCACCCACACGGGAGACCTACCTCTCCCGGTCCTACCAGTTGAACACATCGGGCGCCGTTCTCATGCCAATTAAACCATCGTGGCGGCAGTGGTTGACGCCGACCAGCTTTGCCTATCACCGGTAGCGAGCGATTGACAATCATCTCGTTCACATTCACCATTTCTCAACTTTTTCTCAACTTGAGATTAACCCTTTAAAGTTGTACAAAATGGCACAATCTCGCATTCACTTTCCCCTGCCCACCAGCCTGCAGAAGTTTACGTGTTTTGCTGCTTTGCCTTTTGACATCCGCTACCAGATCTGGGAGGAAATCATCTATACGCCCGGGATCCATTTCCTCAAGTTCGTGGCCAGTGACGACTCTATTGAGGAGGATGAGGCGTATTCATCAGATGGGGATAGTGAAGGCGTTGTCGACAGTGTTTCCCCGCCCTTAACGAAAGAGGAGGTTGCCGTCAAGCTCTCGAGGTTCACAGGTCTTCTCAAACCTGTTTTCCCCTTGGCAGCTGCCGATATGTCATACTACCCTACCATGAACAAGACCTTAGCCCAGCTTTCGTCGACCTGTAACGAAGCGAAGCAACTTGTCGAGACTTTCGTTTCAAGGCCGGGAAATCTAAAACTGGACAACGGAAGCTTGGTCCTTCTCGAGCGTTCTTCCGACATCGTCTGTATTGACTATCCTAACATGACCAGCACGAGAGGTCTTGGAAAGTGGGCCGATGATTTAAACCTCGAGCAACTAGCCAAGATTCGTCGACTGGCTATCCGATACAGCACAGAGTGGGATGAGGAGAGCCGGGTCTGCAGCACTTGCGGCCGCGTCCATGACGTCCGTCGCCGACATACTCGCCCACGCCATGTCTACGAGTTTGCTGCGATGTTCAAGAACCTCGAGACATTCTACTTTATTGACTACCTAACGGTGCGCAAGCGTCGTGATGAGCCTGAGTGTACATGCACAAAACCAGGTTTGTACTAACTGCATTGCGCTCGCTAGCTGAAGAAAAGCTGACGTGGATCTTAGAATCACGAGATAATAGCGAGCATTTTGCCTGCGGTAAAGGCGGTCGGACATATCACGAAGTCGACCGTGGATCATGGAAAATCAACACAAGTGTCTATAGCACGTTGGCCTGGGTTCAGGAGAACTATGCCTCGCATTGCCGGAAATATTACAAGCGGCGAACGGATCCGGAAAAGGTCAAATTCAAAGTCCTAGCTTGCGAATGGGATACCGACAAGCTGGGCCCTATCAAACACCAAGAACCGAGGTCAGGCCGACCCTGTACCAAGCGACAGAGAACACACGGCTGTGATCTCACAAATAGCTTCAAGAAGCTGAAACTCGGCGATTTACCCATATCAGAGCCAGAAAGGGTGGATACTCTGCCGGTCGTCTTCGGTGATTGTGGCAAATCAAAATTCGAGTTCGCCATCAAGATACCACCCCGTTAGATGCATTATTATACTTTCTGTACTTGATAGCTCAGTGTTCGTGAACTACGAGGTTCTCAGGGCCATTAATTCCGAGAGAAGCAGGCAAGGCGGAGTCTTGGGGTGGTCTTTTTCTCTCTTCACACAGGTTGATACCCAGACTGCTCAGGCGTCATTGTGACCGAGGTCACCGGGGAGTTGATGGAGTATACTTTACGAGTAATGAACAAGTACATACGTATATTAATCACTCATCGCTACTGATGCCCCTGATGACAAGTTAATCGCTGTGTTTATGGCCTCTAGAGGTGAAAGTGCATCATTTTACCATGCTAATGTGGACTTGGAGTCAACATTTTCAACCTACCAGAGGTCTCTAATAAAGACCAAGGGCGAAAAACCAAGGTTCAGAAGTTTCGTAAGTATAAGTAATAAACCACTCGTATAGGTAAACGTCCAATGCTATCCCAAGCAACAGTAAAGCGTATAGAAAGGCTAAGAGTAGCTCGGCTAATACAGCTAGCATTCGTTGTGATACATAGTGGTCGTATCAAACCGCCTCCTATTTGAAAAGACTATGAAATGGCCGAAAAGTAGATGTAGAAGAATTCGCCGTAAATGCGAAGAATAAGAATATATACGTGCAAATCTGAATCATGTCATTGGATCGATCCGAGTCTTAGGTACACCAGAACCATCAAATATTATTATTCACTTGAATCACAGAATATGATGAACTATCTGTTCTTCATCAGACTGAACTACCATGCAGAATCCCCACCTGAGTATCAACCACTACGTATAAAATGAGTCACAGAACAATGGCTAGGCCTAAAGACAGAAGACAACCCCGGTGACACACTGAATAACATGCCAAAATGCCGAAGCTCCTGACAATGGACTTCCGTGGGATGCTATAAAGAGGAGGCTAGCCGCTGGGATACGTGAACGCCTCTACATCCACCCTCTACAACCACACCGTTGACATTGCGCAGCAACATCGGAGCGAGCCAACGTAGCAGGCGAATCTTTCATATCTAAATCAATCAACCCGAGATCATCAACGTGAAGTTTAATTTAATTTTCAAAAAAAAATAAATAAATAAAAACCCCCCAAACATGTCCTGCCACCGCATCCTCTTCCGCTACCTCGGCTGCGGCGGCACGTGGCGAAGCCCCCTCGACGCGCACGCCGCGGGCTGCGTGGGCGGCTGCGCGCCCGAGCGGGCCCTGCACACGAACCTCGCGCCCGGCCACTGCCCGATGCACCGGCTGCAGGCCGGGCGGACCGGCTCGAGCCGGGAGGCGGACCACAGCGACGTCGCGCTGCCGTGCTGGCGCTGGGACTTCAGGTACGTCGACTGCGCGTGCGAGTGGCGGCCGCCCCATCGACCACCACGTTCCCCACTGCGATAATACCGCCTGCGCGGTCGCGTCGAACGTCTTCGCGAATTGGATGCCGGGGAGGTGCTTGGAGCATCAGCGGAGGTGGCCGTTTCGGTGATGGTGCAAGGGGGTTTGGCTGGTGGAGGTGTGGTAAGGGGGAAGGGGGTAGGGGAAAAGGGGGAGGGGGGGTTCGTTCTCGCGATGCGAAAATGTTAAGGGGTATACCGGTGAATCGTTTTCTTATGAACGTTTTTCGGAGAAGCCTTTACGGAGGCGTTTTGGCTTCACTTCGCGTGCCGGCTCGGTACTCAAGGGATATGATGGTTGATAGCGATTAGATCACAATGATTGGGGGTAGCGAGGGTTTAGGGTTACCTACCTACTTGATAGCCATAATGGTTTTCGTAGGCATTACACGAGTTTAGTTATGGTCAGCCCAAAGCTTTACCAGGATGAACCTTTGCTTGTCGACTTCAGCCCGTAGCCTGTCATCTTGTCAAAATCCCGTAATGTAGAAGTCACGAGTTACTATAGTGATACCAGAGAAAAATACTAATTATAAATTATATGCTAAGACGGAGCTCACCTAGAAAGTACGGAAATGCTGCAACAGGCTCAGGGCTCAGTATCTCATCTACAGATCAGAAGGAGTCTATCCCAACTCCAATACCACCAAGAACATACCGCAGCACTGAAGTTCCCTATAGAACCGTCGCTTCACCGAAGCCAGATCGCCTGAGTTGTCCTCAGAGTTGCCTGATCCTATCCACGGGGCCGGCTTTAGCCCCTGAGCTGTCGTCTCGTCCCTCGTGCTAATGGGCTAGGCCTTGATACAAAAGCATAGGACGATGGTGTCCAGGAATAACTCTTGAATAAACGCAGTAAATATCCACCAGCGGACGTGGTACAGTCATCCGCCAATCCTCGTCTCCTCGTCGACAAGGGGTTGAAATTCGAGGATCCGCATTGCCGCAGTTAGACATGCTGACTATAAGTAGCTAGACTACTACCGAAAGTTTGGAAGTAGAAGCTTCCGAAGCAGGTGGATTTTTAGCGGTTGGACGCACGTCTAGTGGAAAGCAGGGGAGAGACGGGAAGTTAAGCTTACGAATTTGTATGAAGAGTATTCAAAGATTTAAGAGCAATAGATATGATAAGATGAATTGGCTGAAGCAATGCAGAAGTTGAATATAAATGTATATAAATCGGTAGAATGAAGCCATAGGATCGGCGGGAAAGTATCTGAAACTCTTGTCTGATCCCCTATTTAAGCCTTAATAAATATACAATCCTCAACCTCCTTAACCTCATCAACCTCGTCATCTTTAGTATCCGTAGCCGGGATAACGTATATCCGCAGTTCCTCACACCTTACCAGAATTCGCCAACCATTAAAGGTAGTAAGGTAATAATCCCTTAATAGTTCAGTAATAACCCGTTAATAATAAAGTAATAACCTTTTAAATATAATAAGCTCGAGTCGTTCCCTAGCCTCGTTGTCCTAGAACCGGACAGTTATGATCTAGCATATCAGAGTTTGCCTACATGCAAGGAACTAAAGTAGGATAACACGTAGTGTGTGGCTAATAGAGTGAGTTAGGTTCGATTCCTAACAGCGCTATTGATATTCGCTCTATTAGCTCACCTCTCTCAACTGGAACGCTAATAGTCTAAATTGATAACACAGTAAAATACAAGTAACCCTACCAGCGAGTTGAGGAGCAATACAGACGCTTAGGTGTTACATATGTCTGTTACTATGTCTGTTATGCTCTTCGTCAATGTATCAAATCCATCGCTCCTCGATCTACTTTAACGCAAAGGCTTCGCCACGGCCGCGCTGCAGTTGGCTGATGCGGCGGACCAATGCTCCTGGGTGACAAATTAAGAGCGCCAGCATCACTAGAAACATGAGTGCCGCGTCAAAGAGATAAATAAAAATCTCGTGCGGGATCACGAAACCATCGCTTCCCTGTAGATACTCGACTGTCCGCACGATACTTCGCACAACCATGAGAACTGTCATGGCCTCGATTACCCAGAAATACTTCGGCCAACTAACGGAATGGTTTCCAAAATGTAACTCCGGGGGTTCGGATCTCAGCCGAATATGGACGAGACCGCTGGTAAGAATAAAGACAGATAAGGCCACCAATTGAGTGACGAGGCCAGCAATAAGTATTATACGCCCTATTGGAATATCTGGTGGCTGGTATGTGAATATACAGGTGGCTGGAGGACGACCCACACCAGTGGCTATATAGGAGGATATCCCCTCCTACCTGTGATACCTCTCTTATGACTACTATCATCAATATATAACTGATGTACACACTCATAACCTGCGTATCCATTTCAACACGCCCCTTTCTAATAGCATCGGCATGACCAGATGCCGGTATGGCGGCGCCGATGAACTGGCTGAAGATACATGCGATATCGATGAGAACGTAGATTTTGGTCATCCAACGGACGTTTAGAATAGAATACCGTGTCGCCTCAAGAGCGATAATCACACGACCAAGGCTCATATATATCGTAGCTGCAAGAAAGGGCGCTCCCGCAAGGATGAGAATGTTTTGCATGATGAATGGGCCGGCCTTTGCAGGTGTCTCGGAAGCCAAGGCTCGACCATAGTAGCCAAACGTCTCGGCTGGGCCATTGGTTAGCTACAAGCAATGAAGTAGTTATCAGCTAGGGCGGCTTACATATACCACCGAGAACGAAAGGAATGCAGAACCATGCCCGATGCCAGAACGTGCAAATCAAATGGCCCAGAGAAGCAAGCGCAAACAACGCGACGAAGGCGTAGCCAGCGGCCTTGTTAGGTCGATACTCGAAGAAGACGATTTGGGTTCCGTTCACCACAGGCCCGAACGGTCCATCCCCAGTGCTCATTGTGACGAGCCGTTGTACCAAAGACGAGGCTGAAGAGCTTAATCTTTCGCATGGGCGGATCAGAGACGGTCGTATATTATGGCGGCGTTCCAAAATTATTGTCACTAGGTATCGATGAAACCTTTCTGCAGGCACTATCAAGATCAATGAAGGGACGAGAAAAGGAACCTGGCCATTCGACGATATTACTTATACCGCACACGATGGCCTTAACCCTTAGATTGTAAGTATCGCTCGTATGAAACGTCAAAGATTTGTGCGTAATAAGTGATTCTCGTACTACTTTTCATATAGCTGCAAGCCGTCATAACTTATAATGGTAAGTCAAAACGGTATAATCTGTATTTACATTACTTAATTAATGGTACCTTGATCGATATTATGATAAAAAGCTACGATATTCATACGTTGACAATTTTCGTATTATTTTTCGTACAGATTTCATACGTTGATAATTTTCGTATGATTTTTCGTACAGATTTCATACGTCGATAATTTTCGTATGATTTTTCGTATAGATATCCCTCAGCTAGGCAACTGTAGCTTTAACCCACTTTACTAGGATGTAATTTTTAGCTTACTACTTAATATAACAACTCTTGCCTTCTTCTGCCCTCAAAACGGCAGAAAGTCTTGGCTAAAGTGGACCAGGTAGACCTAGTATATCGGAAACTCCCGTCCCTAAACAGGTTAGTTAAGAATCTTGGTTCGATCTAAGCCACAAGACCCTTCGCCAATGCGTAATTACCTACCTAGCTGCCTAGGTACACACCTAGATAACGGTAAGTAAATACACTTAGGTTCAGATCGATAAATCGCCAGGCTAGCTTTATAGGGATTAAAAAGTAACTTTAGTTTATATAAAAATTTCGGCAAATTCCGTTATATTTTTTTAAAACCCCTATAGCTATACTTTATTTCCTTTAATTAATTAAATAGTTAATTAAATCTACTTATTTTATTATAGCGTAAGTTCGAATATTTTATAATATTTATAAAGTAATATTAATAATATAATTTTATAACCTCTTAAGCCGAAATAATATAAAAAAAATTAAAAAAAAATAAATAATACTTAAAATAATATTTTTAAATAAATAAAACCCGAATTTAATAGCTTTTATCTTAATTCGATTATAATTAAAACAATTAACGGTAAAAATACCGTTTTTATTAATTAAACTACCTAAAAGATCTTTTAAAAAAATCTAAAAAAATTATAACCTCCTATAAATAATTAAAAAACCTTTATAAATACCGATATTAGCTAATTTTAATATAAATTAATATATATTACTATTACTGTTAAATTTCCGTATAATTCGGCGACTTTTATTAATTCTTAATTTAATAAATTTAAAATTATTTTAAAAGCCTTTAAAAATACCTTATTATTAATATTAAAATAAAATAACGAAATAAATTCGGCATTTATATAGTATTTATTAAAATATTATAATAAAAAGAAATTAAATATATAACGTAAATTTACGTTAACGTCAGTTTAATAATATATATTTAATAATATAATAAAAAAATTCCCTTATAAACCCTTTATTTAAAAAAAGATCCTATTAAAATAGAAAATTAAAAAATAAAAATACCGCTAATAAATAATAATAATAAATATATCCGGAATTTTATTAAATAACCATAATATCGTTATAATACTTCCGGCGGTTTAAAAAAACTTTTTAACTAAATAACCTAAAGCTAATTAATTAAAAACAATTTTTTTAAATAATAATATCGGGATTTATAAAAAGATCTTTTTTAAAAAAACGGCAATCGGAAATTTAATATAAAATACCGGTAATAAAAATAATATTCCCGATAATTTTAAAAATAATAACGATATTAATAAATTTAAAATCTTAAAAATTAATAAAAATTATTAAATCTATAAAAGGAATATTTATAAATCTAATTTATTAAATAGAAATAATAATAATAAAATTACCTTTATAAAATTAAAAAAAATAAAAATAAAACTATTATAAAACCCTATTATAATAACTATTAATATAGTTTTTATAAAAATCTTATATCCTATTAATAGTAATAATATTAAAAAAGCTATTTAAATATTCGAAAAAGGAATTAATAAAAATATATACGGTATTTAAATAATTAAAACTATTAAAATATTAATAAACCTTTTTAAAACGGTAATATTTTTTAATTTAAATAAAAATTACCATAAATAGTTTTTAAAATTTAATAATAATAAAAAGGTATTTAAATAATAACGAAATTAATATAACGGTAACGAAATTTAAGTTATAATAATTTTAAAAAATTAATAATATTATAATAGTTACCTTTTATATTAAAATTATATAAATAAATATATTTATATAATATTTATTACAGCAATAGGTAATGGTGGCTAATTGCGCACCTTTTACTTAATTAATATAATGTAATAAAGATGGAGATTTAACTATAAAAAGGATTTATAATAAAAACTAATGGTGTATATACACAGACCCCCTACGTACAGACCACCTCACGTGTTATGGGGTGTGGTGCCGTAATAATATTTAAAAAATCTATTAAAAAATTAAAATTAAAATATAATAAAGCGGTAAAAAAACGTTATAAATATTATAGTACTATTTTTTATATTAAATTTATATATAAAATATATTTTACGTATATTTAAATAGTTTACCGGTAATTCTATAATATTTAAAAAAAATAAAGGTAATAATAATAAATTTCGTAATAATTAAATAAATAAAAAACAGCTAAAAATTTAATTATAGCAGTAAAATTTAACGGTAACTAAAAAAATCGATTATAGTAATAAAAATTAAAAATATACGCATTTTTTATAATATATTAAATTTAACTATAGTTAAAATTTTTAAAATATATTAAATTTAATTACAGTTAAAATTTTTAAAATATATTAAATTTAACGGCAATTAAATTTAATAGCTATTAAATTTAATATATTATAAAAAACGTATACGATTAATTTTTATTACTATAATCGAATTTTTAGCTGCTATTAAATTTAATATAACTATTATTTAATTAATTAATAATAATAGTAATAATTATATACTTTTTACTTTTTAATAATATCTTAAACTTTATTTTAATTGCTTTTATTCGAAAATATCCCATTTAAAAACGTCTTTTCAATTAAATAATTCTAATATAACCTCTACATTTTTTTAAATATCTATTAATAAATATATATAAGTACTTTCCCTTTAATATATCGATTTGCTTATTTTCGAACCGTAACTAAATAATCCCGTTACCTTTGCGTTAAATTTAACTACCGATTTTATTTTTTATTACCTCCGTAAGCTTTAATAAAATTATAAAAGCTATAAATAATATATAATATATATATTTATATATATATTCCGTACTTTAATACTAAATACCGTATAATTTTAAATTTTTTTTTAATATACCGAATATCTATTTAATAATTATTTTTAATTTTAAATACCGGAAATTATATAACTACTTTTAATTTTATAGCTTTTTAATAGCTAACCTTTATTCCTTAAAATAATATTAAACCCCGTAAAATAAAATAAAAATTCCTTTACTATTATTAAAATTAACGTTTCCTAAATAAAATCTATTATTTAATATATAGAATTTTTTAATTAAAGCGTTTAATAATAACCGACTATTATATATCGATTCCTTTATTTTAATTAATATATAATTAAAAATTCTATCGAATTTTATTATTATAAATATGTTTTAAAAAATCTATTTTTTTTAATTCCGTTACCGGTTAACTTTATTATATAATATAAACGTATAAATATACGTACTATTTATAATACTAATAACCCCATTAAAAGCATATAATTTCGGATCTAACTTAACCTTTTTAATAATATAATTATTATCCGGTTATTATATAAATATTTAAAATAACTAAACCATTTAAAATAAGGTATATTAAATAATCCTTAATATAGTATTTTAGCTAATTTTAAATAAATTAATAGCGTTTTTTTATAATTTATTAAAAACTATTATCTATAAAAATACCATTAACCTTTATTTAATTATAATATATTTAATTAATCTATAATAATTTATATAATTTTTAAGCTACTTTAATAATTTCTTAAATACTACTTTATTTATTTAAAAAAAATACCTAAACCTTATTTTAAAACTATTAAATATTTCTTTAATTACCTATCGGCTTTAATTAAAATCGTCGATATATTCCGAATAAAAACTATCCTTCGATTTTATTAAAAAACATTAACGTTATTAATTTTTATATATACGATATATTATAGCTATTATAGCTACTATAAATACTAAACGTTAATCTATATATATATATTTCAAATACGTTTTTTTATAAATTTAAAATAGTTATAATTAAATATATATAAATATATTTATTAACTAAAATTA